>CATQJL010000223.1:77521582-77867509 GCA_958299035.1 Cylicocyclus nassatus
ACGCTGTGAAACACGCTGCTAAATGTGTCTTCCAGCATTCAAATACTAGAGGTCTTGGAGAAAACGTCTACATGCGCGGCTCAGCGTACGACCCAGTAAAAGCTGCCGAAGATGTGAAAAATGCCATTTTGCTTGTCGCTCAAAGAAAGCAACTCGTTTTTATCATTACAGGCTTCAAGATCATGGTTTGGGGAGCTTGCACAACACGGAGTTGGCAAAGACCTCACCTTCAGCATGAAACTCTTCAACAATAAAGTTGGACACTACACACAGGTGAAAACAGTTTCTGCATTCTCATCACCGAGAATACAATATCCTAGTTCTTCCTACAAAGCCGCCACCACCCCGCACCCAAGAAGCAGTCGCAGCACTAGATTTGCGCCAACGCAGACAAACTATACCCTTCCCAATGCGCTTGCTTTGCGCCATCTTGAAAACTTCTCAATTACGTTAAAGAGCCTTTGCCTACTTGTTGTTAGTAGCAGGAATGATCTCAGACACTATCATGGTTTCTTAAATACATAGATTTAGATGGTCTGGCAGTCTACAAAAGTCATTGGTTGCGCTGTTCAAACCTGCCCCAGGATGTCCTTAGCAGTCTGCAATTATAAAGAAGCGTAAGTAGAGTTGCTTCAGTAAGCCACCAACAAGACTTCAATTTTAGAGGAAACATGCTTAATGCCAAAATCTACGAAACAGGTGCACCATGTTCGAAATGCCCAGGAGGATGCTCCGAAGGTCTATGCGTCGTTTAAATTAGAAACTCGCAGAATAAACTTCAAATGATTTGGCATAGCAACGTATGAGTGGAGTTTCACATGAAAAATAGAAGGAAGGGTTAGTTACACGATGCGAGAGAAATAAGCGTATGAAGAGGAGATCGTGTGGAGAGGAAGGAGCGAGGTCGTAATATCAGGTTTTGGAAAGAGGTGTGCTTTTATTGTGTAAGCTATAGTTATCATGTGTTTAAAATATTCTGCGCTTCATTAATGCGATCACTTGATGATGAGTTAATTTTATACGCAAGGGTGTCGCTAGTTACCCGGCCAGGCTTTTCCTACGCTCATGAAATGTGTACATAGGTTGAGCGGAAGCTCCTGTCACATAGTTTGTTTCATGTTGCCCTTGCGTTAAAAGGGCGTAGTTGTGACATACGCGATGTATATGTAAAAGTGAGTTTTGCTGAGTTTTAAAGAAGAAAACCCAGCGCGGAACCTCTATGTAATGAAATAAAGATTTATGCTTGTTAGGACGACTTTGTCCAAACGCTTATATATATAACCCCTCATTAAGTTACTCCTTCTCTCTACAGCACACAAGTAATGACTAAGATTTTATCATTATATGAACTAGACATAGTGAGGCACATTGGAATATACCGAGAACGGAAAGACAGACACTGGAGAGCACATTACTGAGGAGCAATACAAGGATGAAGAGAACATTTAGGAAAGGGGGGGGGGGGGAATAAATGAATAGGGGGGGTTGGAGGCTCACCTCAGCATGATGGTAAGAACGCCAGCCAAAGCTGGCATGCTGTCGCATAAGAGCCCAGTGGGCGGGACTTATGTCTTTTTATACCCTTTTCGTGGGCGGGTAAGATGGAGCGGCCGAACTTGGCCGATTGGCTTTGTGATAAGTTTTGCGCTTTTCCTACACATAAGCAAATCACTTTAGAGCGAATTTAAAGAGGAAACACCAAAGCGAATGGGCGAATCCATGCGTGCTCGGCGGAGAACCTCTTTCAGCTTCCTCCTACATCGTTACCATGAGAACAAGTAAAAGTTGAATAAAATGCGATGGCTTGGAAGAATGTTGTGTACTATGAAAGTAGCTTGTAAGCAAGGTGACTACTGGAGACGAACTAGGACATGGATTAGTACAACGAGCATAACGTACAAAAAAATTCAAAACTCAGAAGGCTAAAAACTCAGTGCAGCAAAAGAGAAATCCTATTCATTCCCACATTGTCTCAATAGGGAGGTAAGTCAATTGCATTGATTTTACGCTTAACTACTGTTTGTAGATGAGGTTTGCAGTGCAGTTCTTGCTAACAGTCTAAGCCATAGGGGGATTCGTAAAACAAGCTATCAAAACCAACGAAAACGCTTCCTGTTAATAAGTATATAATGCATGTTAAACGCACCATTTGTTTGTAAGTCTAAAAATCCAGTATTTACTTGCGGATAGTTCTGATTCCTTAGCAGAAGCCGAAAACCAAAAACGAAATCAAAAATTCGTCTATGTTCTAAACTTTTCATTGCCAAAGACTTGAGGCGATTTTCGTAGCTCGGCACATCGATGAAATTGAGCTTTCTACGACATCTCAGGTACAAAATACGAGTAAAAGCTTGCTGAACTTTCTCCAGCTTCAGGATATTTTCTTCAAAAAGGATTCCATACTACAGAAAAATATTCCAAATGTGGCAACACATAAGCTCGGTAGAGACGTTTGAGAATCATCGGGTTGTCGGTATGTACGCTACAAAAAATCGCAAATAAAACCGAACAAGCTTTATTCACTGCATTATTAATATGAGCAGAAAAGAAACACTCAAAACGCCCAAATTTTTGGCAGCGGAAAAGTTTCTCAGTTTGTTTTCATTTATCTTATAGATTGGAATTTCAAGGTCTCCAAAATGCATGACAAAACTTTTTTTTGAAAATTGATAAGAACGCCTAAACAAGCCGCCCAATGCATTATTTTCTCAAGGGACGCTTTCATTGCGCATCTGACCTAATCTTTATCTCCGCATTATAAAATCCATAGATTTTTATATCATCCGCATACATTCAAATAGTAATATTTGCTGGTGTTTCAAAAGCTTGGAAGCTCGGCCGTATACATCAGAGAAAGCAAAGGAGACAGCAGCACCTTGTGGGACACCGCTTGTGAAGCTGAAAACTGGTGCCCTACACGAACCGTTTCCTCTGTTGTTCAAATAAGATTTCAGCCATTTTAAAAGATTTCCACTAAAACCAAGACTCTTCCATTTTGACAAAAGTATCATATGGTTCACTTTGTCGAATGCCTTAGACAGATCCATGTAAATGATATTGACGGAGTTGCCTCTGTTGAGTGCCAAATTGCAATCAAAAACGGAGTCGGCGAGATTTGTCATTGTAGACGATTCCGCCATGAAACCATGCTGATTCATGGGTACATTGAATTTTGCATTTTTGGGTATATTGAGTTTTGCAAACCAGTTCAAGAGCTTATCACGTACTACTTTCTCCATTACTTTTGCTGCAGTAGGTACCAAGCTGATGGGCCGGAAGTCCGAAAGGAGTTTAGCGTTAGAAACTTTAGGGATCTGATCGCGGATACCAACGCCTCTTTTCAGACCTGCGGCACTTCTCCAAGCATATGTGAAAATTGAAAATTTGCGCAAAAGGAGTGCAAAGGGGTGAAGCGCATTTTCGGAAAACAATTTGCGGAAGACCGTCGTACGTTTCAGTAGAAAAGCTCTCAGGCCGTCGTACGTTTCAGTAGAAAAGCTCTCAATCTGATTAAAATCTTCCAGATTTCAAAGGGATTGAAGTAGATAGAAGGAAGGCAAAGATGAACAGTGGGAACTGCAGAGGATTCCGAAAGCACAATTTGATCATCATGAAAGCAACATCGCGAAACAGCGAGCTAAGGCATGCGAATCCATGTCCGCAGCATAGGTATTCCCATTTTGGTCAGAAATGGCAGACAGATGAAGGTTTGATTCCAGGTTTTGATTTATATACTGCAGGAAGGATTTCGACGAAGCTTCCATAGCCAACCTATGTTCGTATGTTTTCAAAAATCTTTTTAAGTGATGATCCACATCCTTGCATACTTTCTTATACATAGAATTTGTCAAAGGGTTTGACCAGAGAATTGAATAAACGTTTGAGCTAAAAGCTTCCGTATCTGAAAGAGATAGCTTTGGTGGGGCTGTTCAAGAAATTCAACCAGGGTCAAGCGTGAGGTACGGCACGCCACCCTGGGGGGTAATAGAGGAGTCAGGAAGAGGGGGGGGGGTTGTTACCACGGTGATAGTGATGTTAGCGACATTAAGTCATTCAACAATGTCTGATAGGCCCATTGTACGAAATACCAGCAGCACGATATTTTGGCCTACCGTCGTACACGCACTCTAAGCATATTAAAAGAATTCTGAAAGCATAAGAGCACCATTCTCGTAATTAGCATTTTAAATAACCACTGAGGGCCAAGTTTCAGCGAATTTTGAGCTTTCCAAATATTGGGACACTTAAGGGAGGTGGTCATTTTCGACATGCTGACTTCGTTTCAAAGTTGTATGAGTAAGCTACTTCTTTTTGCACTCATTACAAGGTACTACTACGTCTTTGCTCGTATTAGGAATCCCACTTCAACACCTCTAAACTCTGGAATTAAGAGCAAGCCAAAATCTCGTTTGTCCCAGTTTTCGCTTTCGATTTCTCAGACTACAGAAGACCAAACAGGCTCAAATCACTTTTGTGAAGGTTGCGGGGATCAGGCCATCGAATATACTTGTTCTTGCCGCCTTCCCTCACAATTCATGTTGAGCGCAGACTTAGCCTATTACCGTAATCCAATATTTTCGCAGTTTTCCATTTGCTTAGCTAAAGAAAAACGACTACATCTTTCCCTAGGAGAAACAATTTTGCATGAAATTGATGCTATATGGAGAAGAAGGGTTAGCAGTAGCAAACATGTAAAAAAGACAGAGATTTGAATGCTTTGAAGGTAAGGTGGCGGTCACAGCTTTTTAGGGGTTGTGCCACACCATTAACTTACCTCCAAAAAGAATTTAAGCGAACAAAATACATATAGTTCGACAGCCTAAGTCTTTTAGTTTTCATAGGAGGAGTTTGGGCCTGATTCATCTTCTTCGCTCTGAGTAAAAGCTGGTGAAAGCGCAGCTATTGGAAGCGAAAAATGGGACAAACGAGATTTTGGCCTGCCTCCAATTCCATAGTTTGTTGGCTATTTGAAGCAGATTTGATGGCATGGGAAAACAGGGGAGTAGTGCTTTGTATTTTGTACAAAAAATTCAGCTAATTCACTTTTAATATAGTTAATTATTTCGAAAATTCCACTTCACTTGGGTGGTCCAACATTGGGAATCCTCAGAATTTGCTGAAACTTGGCCCATGGTGGTTATTTGACATGATAATCACGAAAATGTGCCTAATTATGCATGGTAGAGACTTTATGTCATGCCTACGGAAGAGAAGATGGGAGGGGGGAGGCTCGTATCCGGCGCTTGTGTGCCGCATTGCCTCTTGCTCGACCCTGATTCAAATGGCACAAATTTCGCAAACGCACTGTATATAGTCACACAAAAACGATAGCGTACGTCATCTGCTGATTGATACTGGTCTAGTATAGCCAGAACCAATGGTTTTGAAATATCTATTGAGAGAAATATATCATTCATTCTCTGACCAAAAGACGCGAGCCGCTTTGCGTACGTTTGATCAAGATGTTCAAGTATGAGTTCTAACGCTGGTTTATTACTACCAAGAATTCGTGAAAGAAGTGTTCAGGCCAGCGTGATCTAACGAGCTCAAACATGTTCCTTCATGAATTCTAATAGTAAATTAACCAAACGCGTTAGAACTCATTTAAACTTGTTAATGAAATGCAAAGCGTGCTCGAGTCTACTAATCAGAGGATGGGTACTATTTCTCATTAATAAGTGTTGATATTGATGTCTTGTAGCCAACGCCGAGATTGTTACAAACTTTATTGGCCAACGTTTCGGCTTCTCGCCTTCGTCAAGGCCTGAATGGGGTATCGATTGGTAACCCAGACGGGCAAATGTCTTTACGGCCTTACGAAAAAGGTCTAAGCCTTAATTTTGGCCAGTAGCTTTGCAACACTTACTCACCACACAAACAACACCCTTGGTAGAACGACCGCTAGGCTGACCGTATATGGAAGTACTAAATGGGAGGTCAGCATAGTTGGCTCAGATAAGGAGATAGTTCTCTCGTGATTGCGAGGCATTCTTCTTTACGGTTAATTTGTGGGTTCCTAGCATGAATCCACAATGATTCTAGAAACTTGCGAGCAGCCGTCTGTTGAATGTCAGTCAGCCATTAGTTGACCCAAAAAATGAAAATGTGAATTTCGCTAAAACTTCGTCTAGGGGGTTATTTGGCGTGCTGAACACGAATATGATGTTTATTTCGTGCGACAGCGTCATCCTGTGTAGTTACGGAAGGGTTATGGTGAAGGGTCAAAATCACGGATTTGCCCGAAACTTGGCCCAGAGGGGTTAATCGGCCCGCTGATGCCAAATATCACATTGGTTTTGAACCGTAGCGTCATTTTCTCGGGTTACGGTAACTACACGGTAACGGGTGTAAAACATAGTTCTGCCTGAAGCGGGTGTACGTCGATTCGGACAATCGTAAAGCTGGACACACGACCACAGCAGCGCGCTACACACCTTGCTGCGGCTTTTGCCTCAAAGCACAGGGGAAAGATACATTTGCCGATTTGTGATTTTGATTCCTACCGAACCTACCGTAAACATGCAGGGAGACGTTTTCGTGCGGAGAAAGTGTGACATTTCTAAACAGCATGTCGAATAACCCCTCTGTGCGAAGTTAAGCGGATTTTGGAATTTTGTCACCTTACCGTATACCTACCATAGCCTGAAAAAATGACACTACGGTACAAAACCAGTGTGATATTCAACATCAGTGGGCCGAATAACCCCTCTGGGCCAAGTCTCGGGCAAATCCGTGATTTTGACCCCCTACCGTAATCAATTCACGATTTTCATTTTTTGACCCCCTACCGTAATCAATTCACGATTTTCATTTTTTGGGTCAACTTATGTGGGGTAGCGCCCAAACTTTTTAGGTTTTTTATGACCACAGAAGGAAAACTTTTCAAATGTGTTTTTCGACTTTTCTTTACTTTTATCATACATCGCTGGTGGTGTCATACTGGCATCTATGAGACTGACTGGAATCTGAACACTGTAGAAGTTGTGAAGCTTCTCTTATTGCTTTGGCTTTTCTCGAGTTTAGAGTAGAGGCTTCCACTTCTCATTCCATTCCTGTTTCCCTGTTCCTACCGTAACTCCACCGGCTGGCGCTCTCGCACGAAATAAACATCATATTCGTGTTCAGCGTACCAAATAACCTCCTTAGACGAAGTTTTAGCGAAATTCACGATTTTCATTTTTTGGATCAACTAATGTATAATATAATAGCGCCAGAGAATGTAGTCGACTTTTCGAAAATCAAACGGTCATCTGCCTGCCAACATGCGATAACGTGTTGGCAACATGCAGCACCGAGCTGGCAAAGCGTTTTGACGGGTAGAGGAACGAACACTTCAATTAGGTACCGGCTCCGCGGACTACTGGTAACACGATGCACAACAGAGGACGAAAGGATCAGCATCCCGCGGAGGCGCCGACTAATTGGAGTGTTTTTTAGTCCATCCCGTTTTGACTATCAGTTTCAACGCCACCATGTTGTTGCAGGTTGCCGAAACGTTGATACATGTTGCTAACATGTTAGACTGTAGTGCCGCACGGCAAACATAGGGCAGGGATAAATTCGACTGCACGAAACCGCCCTGTTCGCTGTAGGCTGAGAGTACGCGAGCGTGCTTGGAGCGGGGCGCGTTCAGCCCTCGATTCCTTGCAATCAGCAATCGTGAGGGGACATAACCTCTAACAATATATCCTCTAGCAATATATTGTCTGCTTCCGCTGCCTTGGCGCATTATGCGTATCGTGTTTAGTGGATATTACTATTACAAGCAACAAGTTTAGGCACTTTTTTCAACTTAATAGCAACATTTATGTACGTTTCAGCGACCCGGAACGCATTCGGACTCGAGATCTGTTTTACAGACCGCGTAAAAGCATAGCCCTTTACAAAACAACCAGATAGCGACAATTCACTGGAACTCGTGCTCCTTAACTGCATAGTGATAACTGTCACAACGATGGAGGACGACTTGGCGGATGAAGGTAAGTAATCGACAGCTCCCAGCTTCTAACTGGATCTTCAACGCGAATCTTCATCTTTAGAGCGCTACATCTTCTTCTATATTCACAAGTCTCTTGAGGAAGCCGTTCAAAGCGAAACAAATTATGAATCTGGATTGAGATACGTCAGATTTCAGGTACTTTTGCAGAGATATTTGGAGGAACGATTGTGGTAATAAGCTGCTTAGGTATTATCAACAATGATTTTTGACGTTCTGGCTTCTAGTCTGTTAGATTTGAAGATTATCTCACGAGGATTTCGGCGTTAGTTCATTTTTGCTTCCTTGCTTAGGATGACATAATCATTTTTTTTCAGAAAGTAGTCTCATGGGCTTGACTGATGAATCTGTAGGACCAATGCTGAATCGAGACCCAATAAAAATCCCTTTTGAAGAAGAGGAATTCCAGAAGGTAGGATTAGGAAATACTTCACAAAAGACTATGGAAAATTTCGTTGCAGTTCTTATTTGCAGTCGCCCTGGTTAGAAATGGTGGCAACCTGATAAATTTCAAGCCAGCTGAAGTGTGTAGTATTTTGAAGGTGATTTTTATTACCGTATTTTATAACTTTAGTTTATAAAAAAATTTTAAATTCTCATGCCTGCAAGCACTAGCAAGATAAAGCCTAGTCGCTGACGAAGGATTAGCACCCGAAGCGGGGGTGGACGCGGTGAGCACCTATCGTCGGCTGCGGCTATACTTTCCTGTGAAGCATCCGTTCCGCAAGGGACTATGCGGCACTCACTCAACTTAAGACATTTTTGTAAAGGCTACTGCATGACGAAGGCGCAGGAGAGATGATACTTGAGCGGGCGCGAACGCGACGCGCGCGTATCTTCACCGTTGTAAATCCTGCGCCTTATGCGCTCTGCGGCTAATAAAGCCGCATTCGCGCCCAAAGATATTGCGCCTTCGTCATGCAGCAGCCTATACATGCTTGTAAATCATTACCGTAGCACAAAATAAGTATAGCAGAGCTATGCATAGTGCACCAAATAAACAAAGTGAACAACGCTCAACGCCAATCTTTCCTTTGTTTTATTTTATTAGATCGCCGATTACTTCGAAGCCAACACGATGATGCGACGTGCAATCCAAAGCATCAACAAACATCTCGTTGGCAAGAATCCCTCACAGATTTGCAAGGCATTCAACATAGAAAGCGATGTTACGAAGTCTCAGAAACGTCAGGTTTGCTTTTGAATGATGTTGTTTGATTTACAACGTTAGGCTTTCTTCAGATGGAACAGGAAGGGTTGTGGAATTTTAACACCTAATCTATAAGTCGAGGTTCTCTATCTGTACCATATTGATCTGTAGAAAAGTTCCTGTGAAAGGATTATTCGCTTTGTCCCTATGCCTATTTTTGGCACTGAAGACATTCTGAAAATAGAGCTGTTGAGAATGACCAGGGCACAAGATGCTGACCATGCAGGGCACAAGATGCTGACTATGACAATTGAAGAAAGAGAAATTTGTAAATATTTACAATCGCATGAATCACCTTGATTGTCTCACATTCTGTCAGTTTCATTCCATTCTTCTATCATCAAGAAGTGTGCATTGTCAGAATAGGCGAGGACAGCCTTGCACAGCTACACTTTGTGTCATTTGGAGTGTCCACGACTTGAGCGGCTCGGGTCCGCGTCACCTCCTTGCTTGGACCCGCACGTCCGCAAAAGTGTTCTCTGACCATTTTTCCAAGCCTAATCAACGATTAAAGCTCAGTTCTAAGCCCTTTTTAGCTCAAGCGCGACCAGATGACACGTTTGTGACCGCGGCGCAAGGCCAAGGCTGCGCGAGACCTAAGCCACTCAAGTCGTGCTACTCCAGATGAGACAGATGGTAGCACCGACTTTATGGTACGCGCCGTACTTGTTCCACTCCATTCATGTCCCTATTTGTCGAATCAGTAACCTGACCGTTAGCGAAGTGGATAAAGTGGATCGAGTATGGCTTGTGGCTTTGGGATCCTTTTATAGTGAACATCTCACGCGGTTGAGACCCTACATCTTCGAATTCAAAGGTGCTACCTCTATTTTCTGTTATCATCCTTACATGTGAATAGTCTGTTCTCATGTATAAATGATATCCTATACAGTGATACAACAATTTCTGACTTATTTATCGACACACATGAAAGCAACAGTATGAACAGTTCACATGTGCTCGAGTAAAAAGCCTATAAAAACAACTATAGAGCCAGCGTCACACTAGATGAGTGTTGACGGAAGCAATCAACCGGCAGAGTCTACGCATGGAGTAACCACACGGTGGTACCTCCATGAGCACAAGGAGATAGCACTGAATAGCGGGGACAACTTATTAGAGGAAAAACTATAACATGAAAACAAGGGAAAATCCGGACCTCAACTATTCGGGTGCTATCTATATAAATTATATGTATGATTCTGAAAATTCAGGGAGAAGTGATACACACTCGTCTACAATTACCGATGATTATAAACGGTGCACGTAAATAAGCAATGAAACACTTGATGCACAAACACAATAGTATGAACAACCTTCAGAATTAGTCAACTTCCATGTTGTCTGCAGCTTGCTGCGGTGGTGCAGCATTATCTCCGGCCGGGGTTCCATTCGGTGGAGGTGGTGCTTCGTTCTTTGTTTCCTTCTTCTGTGGTGGTGGAGCCGGTTTCTTCTTGTTGAGAATTGGCATTACAATGGCTTCAAAAGCCTACAAAATAAATAATTACAGCTCAAACAAGACCTTCGGATTGTTTGTATGGGAAGAGTGGTGATATAAGGCTCCGCTATGTCTGGTCGGCTTCAGCTAATCAACAGCCGAACTCATCAAGAACCCTGAGGCAAAATAAACCTTGAGAGCGCATACCCGTATGCTCAAACAATTGCCTATATCTCAAAGCATAAGAGACATACCTTGTGCCATTAATCTGTATAAACAGGATAAAATTAAGCTTGAGGTAATGCAAATGCATAGCTCATGTCTCAGTTCGAGGTAAAGAATTCTTGCCCTATGTTAGGGTAATATCTATCTTGAACCTCAGGATATATTAGATAGAGGTAGATTCTAACTCGAATTATGTTCGTGAATACGGGTCAGTGGCACACGGTATGTTTCACATACGATATAGAGTGAGCGGATATGCGCTCCCAAGGTTCTAAGGTTGGTGAATACGCGGCTACAGATCCTCCACTCTCCGAGAATGGTAAATTGGAACCAAACTGGAAGTATTGAAGCGTGTGTTGATATAATGTTTGTAAGGTTTGCACGTTAACTGACTCCTCGTCTAGGACATAATATGCGCTTGCATGCCGATAAAGGGTATTTGAGACTCCGGGTACTCTATCAATGTCCCACAACGGAATGCACTGTGGTCGTTGCAGATTAGCAAAATCAAATGAAAGGGGAAGGAATAGTACAAACAACCATCATACCACCCCAACAATAATTCTTGGATACCCTCTCCTCTCTTAAGAGCAAATTATAAAGGTTTGCAATACTTCTATAACAGAAGGAATCAATATTTTGACTTACTTGTTGTTTCTGGGCGATCTCGTTTGCAAACACGATTGGCGGCTCAGTTTTAGCCCTTCTTTCCTGCCTATGGCGAACATCATCGAACCATCGCTTCTTCTCTTCGATTGCGTTGATCACCTACACATTTCATATTGAACGTGCTGACTCATCAATTGCAAGAAAAACTGTTTCAGAAATCAAATGTTCAAGTGGCGACAATCAATTAACAATTCTCAAACCTTCTCCATATCAGCACTGTCAATGTGAGCGTGTGCCTCACCACCAGCCACATAGTCTTCGTACGCTTTACGCACACGAATGATTGACCTATCAAAAGCTTCGAATGCTGGCTGAAATGAAATAATATGGTTGACTATCACTTCTGCTATCTCTCTAAGCTTACCTTCCTTGCTTCAAACTCTCTATAGCGTTCAATTATAGGATCACCAAGTTTTCGGAGCTCGGCAAGTCGCTGCTCATAAACCTACAAAAAGAACAATAACAAAATAACAAATAATAAATAACAAAATAACAAAATATGCGATCTGCTAGAGTTTTGATGCAAGAAGCTTACCGGCTTCTCAGCGTCTTCGCCTTCATCATATAACCAATCCTCGACTGCAGTCAGTTGTGAACGAAGTGCCTCTGCATCCTAAGAATTGGGACGATAGGAGCGTCATTTTGGCACAATCAAAACGAAAACGGCCATAATATAACCGACCTTCTCGGTGACAAATTCCGCCAATGAATCTGATAGTTTGTCTCGCATATCATACACATACTCCTCCACACTGTTCTTAGCATCAGCCTTTTGCTTTTCAAGGAGATCAGCTTCTTGCATTTTCATCTACAATCATTAATAAAACACAAGTAGGTGATTTACTTGTGAATAATGAAAAAGTAAGAGAAAAAATTCTAAAACATCAAACAAAACCTCAGCGCGTGTGTACTTGTCGATGTCGTAAACAACTGGTAGTCGTTCCTCAATCTTAAGCTCAGTGGAAATGGTCTTAGTTTTAGGTTTTGGCGGTGCAGATGGTTGCGCAGGTGCGTTAGCTGCGGGAGCACCCTGAGCTGGAGCCGCACCTTGAGGTGGTGCTGCTCCGGCTCCGGGGGCTGCAGCAGGTTGCTCAGCTGGTGGCTGAGAGGTGCTATCCTGTTCCATTGGTTGTTCTTCTTGACCCGGGGCTTCCTAAATGATGAGTGCTAACTAGAGCGCTATGGTCGGTCAGAATGTACCTCGACTATCTGGGTATCGTACATGGTTGCTGAGCAGACTGCAAATACACCATTTGGATTCAGTCGCACCTGCAAAACGATATCATATAAAGACATATGCGGACACAATACATATAGAAAGCTAAGTCAAGCCCTCAAAGCACGCTCGACCAAAGACTGAGGTTGGTGAGATCCTGATGCAGTAGCATACCCAGGCCCCGAACTAAGTAACTGCTCAAGCCCGCTGTAGGTGTATTCCAAAGCGGGGAGATTGCTTCAGGAGGTAAACGCGGCAGAAGTAGCCAATCCCACTTACGTAAACGGTCTAGAACTGTTGTGCATAAAAGTGAACTTTAGAGTACCAAGAAAAGTCAAAATCATTTCCTCGTGTGAAACAATGTTCGACATTATTAGAAACTCTAAAGTATGGTTTCAGCTCATTAACTTTGCATCACCCATGTTGATGGGATGACCTCCTCGCAGCGTTTACCCTCTTAATCAGTTCTCTTGTTTCGGAATTCAACTTTTGCAGCAGAACTGGGGCAACTAATTAGCTCGAGGCCCCGATGTATCGATTTGAATAATAAGCTAGGATATGGGTAGAAGGTGCCGTTAAGCTCTAATAAAAACAACAATCTCATCCGATTTTAAGCAACAATTGCAAATGTTCAAACTTTATGAATGTCAACTACAGAATCTGAAATAAGGTGAAAACTTATTGACCTTAATCTTGACTTTGCGAGGTTGGCCCTCAGCGTTTGGTGTGACTCCAAGGACACGCCATGAACCTAAACTCAGCAAATAGAAACCAATCTATTAGGTGAAAACAAACAAAAGTTTCGATTACATAGCAACTACGAAGTAGAAACTTACCAACAACAGAAGTTGTGTGAGGAACAGTATTCGGAAGCGCATAACGAGCATCAACTTGGAATGTGTCAGATCGATAAAGAGAGACCATTTTTGAGAATGGGAATTCATCGTGCTCCACAAATACATCAGATTCACTAAAAATGATGATTAAGATTTTGTAAGAAAATCATTCAGTTGTGTCCACCTACCCTCCCTCAGAGGCGCCACCCGACCAGGTGATTTTAATACGATATGGTTGAGTGTCCTTGATAGAAAACTCGCGGACGCGGAATGCAGGAGAGAGAATAGCACATTGCATAGCTGCTCCTAAAAGTGAAAAAGAAACCATTAATACCCCAGGAGCTTGCAAGTTTTTCGCAAAGCTAAATCTTTACTGAAACAGTACCTCGCGCAACAGCTTCATCTTGATTCATAGTGGTTTTTGGTTCTTTCCCGAAAACGTCTTGGATGATACGACGAATGATTGGTATACGCGAAGAGCCACCGACCATTTCAACAGAATCAATGTCTTCTTTCTAAAACAAGATAATGGCGATATAGATTATCTGATACCTCCTCTACTTACCTTGACTTTCGTCTCTTCAAGCAATCGCAATAGAAGCTGCCTGATTTTCTCAAACAATGGAGCTCCCAGCTCTTCAAATTCAGACCTAAACAGCGAAAGGTTACCCAAGAGCGGACAGAGACCAAAAAATTCACTAGGATATCCGAAAAACACTTACCTCTGCATTTTGCCAGTGACATCCTTGTCATCAAGGAAACACTCGATGTTAATCGGAATGGGAGTTTGATTCGCAGACATCTGCTTCTTAACTTTCTCACATTCATCAAGAAGACGGAGCCATGCTCGAGGAGAGCTTTTGGCATCAATTCCTAATATTTTAGATACAAGAATTCGAATTGGTGGGTAGCTGCGGGAAAAACAAAAGACTGAATCATGGCCACAACATACCGTATGTCTTTTTGAAAACTTGAGCAAAATGCTCTCGAATAAGATCATCTAGCCAAATTCCACCAACACCAAGGTCATACGTAGTACCGAGCATCTCAAAATGGATAATAAAAATCGTCAAACCGTTGACTTGTACGAAATTTGAGCTAGATTACCTGCAGCTTTCCCTTGTGAAAGGCAACGATACTCGCTTGCGTGGAAGCATGGCCTACATCCAAGAAAACTACATAGCGCGGTTTAGCTGATTCCTCTGGTAAGTCTTGCTTGTAGATCCCTGGAAAGACATATCTGAAACCGTAACGGTGGTGAAGATGGAATTTTTACCGTATGTTAGTGCTATGGCCGTGCTCTCGTTCATGACACGAAGCGCATTCAAACCAGCATACTGCGTGGCAGCATGAACAGCACGTCGCTGCACATCAGTGAAATAAGAAGGCACCTATTAAAATGGAAAAGTTTAACTTTTCAGATCAAGTAAGCAAAAAAGCTGAACCTACCGTAATCACACAGTCTGTGACTTTCTTCACATCTTTCAACTGACTTTCAATGATGTCCCTCAACTTAGTTAAAAGAGCTGCAAGCACTTGTTCAGGAGTAAATGTTGCTTCTTTACCCTGATAGTTAACCTGAAATTACGAGATACGATCCAAGAAACTGATAGCTTCACTGATTGCCACAAAAGTTAAACTATAAAACAAGTAAATTTGCAGCCCTCTCATGCGTAATAATAACGCTCAAAACAACATGTGTTCCAAAGCCTGAAGAGAAAACAGCGCTGAGATTATCCCAACAGAGAAAAAAGCTCTATTTATATAACTTGGGAAAACGTCTGAATAAAATTTGATGTATGTTGTCGCTAAAGACAAAAATTACAAATGCGGAAGATTTTTGCAGCAATAATGTAAAAAGATCCGCAGAAGCACTTATTATAGCAGATTCCAGAGGAATTTAACATCTTATTACCTACCCTGCAGTCGTTCGGTTCACGTATCAATAAATTATACCAATTACTAGCGATTTTCTCGAGACAACAGCTGCCCGAACGTAAATTTGACAGCAGCAGCTGAGCAAAACGTTTAACAACACAGAGATGGATGGATTGTGAGGAAGAGCTCGTTTATCGATCTTTGGTTCGGCCATGAGGTATGAGTAAAAAGTATAGAAAGTAAGTAGCCTAATAAATCAAGTGTCTGTATTATTCAATCTAAACTTTCAATCCGCTCCGCAGCTCCACATTTTTTCATATACGATGATCGCCTGCACAGAATACAACTAGATATCAAAAAATGTAGCAGTTTTTACCTTGAAGCCAATCTCATCATTTGGCAATTGCACGGTTTGGCATGGCACAAACGGAATGAACTTCTGTGCAATAGGGTCACTGAATTTCCTTCCAATCATGTGTTTGAAATGAATGATTGTATTCTTGATGTTTGTGTTCACGGACTGACGAGCCGCCACACCCATAGAACGGTTTTTTGCACCAAATGATACGCATGATCTGAAAGCAGACATCGATGATGTGACTGATATTTGCAAACTCACATTCGAAAAAAAGGTCAAAAATACATACGAAAAATACAAAATATATACTAGTAAGCCCATTTCAAGCACGGGTAGTTGTAGCATGCAATATACTAGCAACGTCCTCTTACCGATGCGAAAACAAGAAACAAGAACTTATCCCCATTCAAACACGGTGAATGTTTTGTGTTGCACACTATTCACACAGCTAATATAAATTGTATCGTAAACAATCAATCAAATTTCCGCAAATATGCGAATACCAGCATTAGACATGCTGAATGACAGTAACAACTGTGCCACATTTCGAGAAATGGATACTGATTAAGGTCTGAGTGATTTCAATCGACATAATCACCAATGACCTTGAAACTCCCTTTACCAAGTAACATACTACTTTTCGCAAAGAGCACACTTAGCGAATAGGTTTGAAGTGGCGCTGGAAAGGAAAAAAACCGCTTTCATGTGCCTAGACCGACACCGCTTGTCTATAGAGACTACAATGATCGCTTCAAACTATAGTCTGAGTTAAAGCAGCGCAACTGCGATAATCTTATTGCTTTGTCAACTCAACCACTGTATTGTGTGAAAGAGCGAATAGGCAGTAGAGCTAATCCAATATTTCTTTCGACCGATAAAAGCAATTTTTTATAAACAACGTCAAGAATAAAAACGATGCTCATTTACTGTTTTCCGGAGGTTTCTGTATGTCACCTCTTCCCTTATAAGAGACGAAGACCTGGCAGCCTGATTGCGAAGCGACTTCAAAAGAAAAGTGTTCCAAAAATTATGCTTTACGATAGGAATAAGAAGTTCATACATGCCGGCGGATAAACCTGCGAAGCAAGGCCCACTCTGCGTCTTATGCTGTCTGTGGGCCATATGGTAAAAAAGCGCCTCGAAACAAATAGTGTTATCCCTATGCATGAATTCCGGCTTTCTATTTCCTCCGCAAATGAACGGTTTCTACTAATAGCAACAGCGCTATTTTATCTGATGCAAAAAGATAATAAAGTGCAATCTGTAGAAATATAAATGTTATCTCCGAATGATCACAATCACAGGTCAGAAAACTGGCAGGGTTACAGAATGCATGTTGCAGTTGGTGAATTACTTGCAAAAACATTGTTTGGTTATGGAGAAAAAACGAAAAAGTCTTCATTTCCTTATTACAATCGATCAACACTCTTCAAACACAAGCTACAAGGAACCCACAGCACACTACAATTTTTCTTTCAAAGCCCAGACTCCAAATAATAGCAGTAAACTTGCAGAAGATGAACAACCCTAATGTTTGTATTTGATAAAGAAGTCTTTTTCTTGCAAGTGAACCGTCGTATCAGATAACAATCACTTCGCAGACGGTCTCAGTGATTCCAAAAATTGGACGGATTCACAGATTTTTTCATATTCCTAAGCTCCTGAGACCATAAGTGAATGAAGTGCACCACAAAATTGTTCATTACTCATGGTACCTATGCCAGTCACTGTATGCGCGTGTCCAATGACCATTTTTTGTCGAAGAATCGATTAAGAGCGCAAAGCTGACTCATTCGTTGTTCAATGCACTACATAGGGGTTTGCAAACATTATGAAAAATGCAAAATAAAATCATCCAGAAAAAATCAGATAAATGACTCACGGTGTTGCATGCAGTGAGTAGTCATTGGTGATAACTTCTATTCCCCCTTGTCGAGCAATCCCGATGTAACAGTTCAGATTACCGACGTCGAAGCCGACGACAGACATGGTCGCTGAAGCTCGAGATCTACAAAAAAAGTCACATTTGAGAGCTGTCACGATTGGCAATCATCAGTAAGACGACGAATGCACGAATATGCAGACAGTGGGGACAGATAAGTGGCCTTCAGCAAATGGACATAACCGTCTGCGGCTCGGCGCAGTCGTGTGCACGATTTCGCAACGCGGCTTTGGTTTTTGCTCAAATTTTTGGGAATTTCCATGACAACAAACGAAGCGGCAACGGAATTACGATGAAATAGAAATCTGGTAACATCGCAATGCTTTGGCAGGATCATATAAAACATTTTGATCTCCAATCAAATTTGTGTTAAAAAAATAAGCGGTTGGAAAAAAATCCAATATTCAGTTAGTAAAAAGCGATTAAAAACTCTATAATCTCGATTAAAGTGGTCAAAAACAACCTTTCTTAAGTGCGGCAGTCTGAAAATCGACAAGGCACATGAAGATATCCAATAAAAGAAAGCAAACCCTGAAACCTTGAAGTATAATCTTGTACACTGAAAAAGCAAAACGTAAAATATCTAACTTAGCCAAAAACTGCAACTCCAAACTTGAACCTAAAAATGGCCTACAGAGCATGCATGCTATACATCATGTTATAGTTTAACGCGCGAACGTTGTCAGCAAACAAGAACACTAAAAATGACCACCAAATCCACCAGTTTATACATATAAACGCCATTTTTCTGCGAATCGTGAGAAATTTGAGTAGAAACTTACAAATTGTGCCTATGCAATTCTGACTATCACACATGTAATGAAGAAGAATTCTAGATGCAAAGGTGTAATAATACAGACAACTACAGGATCACACCTCAAGCGCTTCTCGTGAAAGATCAATATTAGCCTAACAGACTCAACAAAGCAATGCCATCTTCGGCTTGTGCAATGGTTTTTGCACTTTTAATCATGATTCTAGGCGAGATTAAAAGAATCTTATTTAGGTACGTTTTTCAGCATTCACCCTATTTAGCAGGGATCTATAAGAAATGCTAGTGCCATAGTTCATTTCATACACCAGAACTGAGACAGAGAGAAGAGAATTACAGATGAATGAATCAGGAATCCAGAAGAACTGTTTTTTACATGAAATGCCTGCATCGATGCCACGCATTGCGAACTTCCAGACGGATTACACGACTAGTTAGTTATACAGATGCGATCGAAATGACATTAAAAGTTGTTTTCGGTACGATTGAATGTGGCGCAACCATTTCAAAAGTATGTCGCAAATTGTAAGCTTGCAAGGAACCACAAGGAACCATGAGATAAACTGATCAATAAAAAAGGAACATGTCGTATTTTCATGTCTAGTCTGTGCGATGACGGGAAGTGGCGGCTTTGTTTACAAGTATAAAAGTGCGAGTATTGGCGGCTACTTGGGTCGAGCGATTCACGTTCAAGTGAAAAGGAACTGTACTGTTGTTATGAACTTTTGCTCAATGGTGAGTAAAGTTCGCAAATCTGTTAGAGCAAAAATTTGTCACTCATAGAATGTCTGCAATTAATCAAGAAGCGAAGCATAAACATCCGGGACGTTGAATCAAGATCAAAGAAGTGTAGTGACATAGCAAGGAAGAGAAAAATCAAGACGTAAAAGCAAACATCATCTTGTCGCGAAAAGTACGGCGATGAATGAGCACAGACACGACAGGAAAAAGCGTAAACATAGGTGCTTCTAGAAGCTTCGTCAACATTCTGTACTGGCTTGACTAATACCCTATTAAAACCGTAGCACAGCACAATTTTTGCTTTCATTTTCGAGAAAAATCTCACCAAGCGTCGACGGAAAAGAAAAAATGTTCGATAACAAAGTACAGAATGGACTCGATAAATGGGAAAGTGAGTCATAGAAAGGAAAACGTAAGAACTAGTATAGTTGTGTAAAGATCGCAACGCTGGTGAACTTTCTATTGATCTAATGAAAATTCGCCATCCGCTGTCAACAACAAAAATAATCGAAAATGCTTACTAGACGGACAGACGAAAAATTCGCGACGCGAAATGGATGCGAATGGCGGCGCGACACGGCCACGCCCGATGCCAGAAGTGTCGAGAAACGTCGAGAATAGCGCTACAGCCGAGTCCATAGGTGAGCGTGACGTCATACCGTTAGTCTGCCGCGGTTGCAGAATTTTCAATGGCTTTGGGAACCGCACCACTTGCGAATGCAAAAGGTGCGCGTTTCGCAGAAATTCAAAGTAGCAGCAACTCGTACAATGAGATAAGGGCCGTTATGGATCGACATTGTTCGGATGAATTTGAACCTTCTCAAACGATTTCTAACCATTTTAGTATCAAGCGAACATATACAGCGACAACAATTGATTTTGGGGTTGCTGCTCAAAAAGGCTACAGCGCATGCTTAAGAATTCCTTTTTTTTTATTGTACACGATCATGAGAAGTTCATAAAAGTAATGACCGCAGAAACGCCGAAAATATGAGACGTCCAAGAATCGAGAAATTAACTAGAACAGTAAATATCGGACAAATCATGACCCTGTAAGGCCGCAAATATGACAGTCCTTTATCCACAGCTAGAACTTGGATCTGCTAGAAAAAAGTGTTGGAAATTGAAAGGTCAAGATCATAATCATTGACGAGGAAAAACTAAAGCTAAAATAGTATCTATACTGTGTTCCTTACCTTTCATCCCGTACAACTTTTCGCAAATGCTGAAGAAATGGACTTGAAGAAGAAATTCAGTACTCGCGCCACGTGGTGCAGCACGTCACTTGCTGACAGTCTGCCACAAAGGCACCAACGAATTCGCCCTATGAACTTTTTCGCATTCAAACGCAAGCAGCAACACGGCAAAAGTGAGGTGATAAAGTATGAATAAGTGGCCCTTTCACTGTCTCTAGATTTCTCCCCTGTTGCAGTCTGTTATAGGCTAATTTAACGGTTCTTATCGTGCCCCTCCGGTGCCGACAACATTTGCGCGTAACCAAATGCCATGCCATGTCTGCGATGCAGACAAGGTAGATGCCAGACTTATCTATCCGGTTGAATCGGTTCGCCCGGTTCACTCATTGGCTATTGGTCAAATCACTGAATTGACCAATAGCGGGAGTAAACCAACCGGAGGAAGCGGTTGAACCGGAAAGTATGGCACCTGCCCAACCTGCGCGTTTGAAATTGCAATAGAGCGCACACTCTCAAAAATTTTGTCCGAAGGTCTCGGGCGAAGTTCACGCGATTTCATCGCCACGATTCTCCTAACAAGACAAACAGTTGTGAGTCTATTGCATGCCGCTAATCTTGTATTTCGGTTGTGATAGTTTTCCAACACGACCAATCGTGACTAACTATTACGACCGAAATGCAAGTTGATCGCCATGCAATGAACTCGCAGTTGTTCATCTTGTTGATAAAATCGCGGCGCTGAAATCGCGTAAACTCTGTCCGAGGCCTAAGGCAATTTATACACGTGAAAATCTGCCGGCACCGTCCACTGTATGCACGACAGTATATTCTGCGCACAAGAACAGCAACCCTTTCGTAGGCTGCGTTCATACTGATCCGGAAGTTCGGGAACAGTTCCAGCACAGCGCTCAAACAGAGCACTGTGCTGAAACTGTTCCCGGACTTTAGGATCAGTATGAACGCAGCCGTAGAATCACTGCAAAAACCAACAAGGAGCCCTTTACTACACCAAACTGAGTGACTCACTGACATGGATCCGCAAAACCAGTTGAAGAGAAAAAAACACTTAGTAGGCGCTCGAAAGTTTGAGACAGTCCGGATGAGTGATTGACTATACAATTGACTAGTCAAAGTTAGGACTCGATGCTAAGCGGACTGATGACTTATGCAATGTGCTGGTAGGTGCCAGGTTTTAGATCCTAGTAAATGCTCTACGAAACAAGACTCCGTGAAGATGAAGAAAAACTTTGCTCACACACAAACATGGCCTAATCCCGAGCTATGTTCTTATAGATAGAGCCACAAGTATAAATGTTAACTCACAAAATGGCGAAGAACCCGAACTAGAGAACAAAAGCTACGAAAAAGTCGGACTTTTCTGGAAAACCGGCGAAGGAAATACGAAATTGCTCCGCCTCGCCCGCGCGCCGCGACGTGCTGTACGAGTTTGGAGCGCACGAAATCTCGTCCACATTAGCCGTGGAGCAGCATATTCTCATCGTTCCAAATTTTCTAAAATCATCCTTTTGATTTCAAACAAGCCTTTTCTAGTAGTTCTCATTTCTTACTTGAGTTCGGCATCAGTTAGTCTTCATTTTCAAGTCATGGCACCGATGGCAAATCCGGCTCCAGCTGTGGAGAAAATGGAAGTGGATGAGCCGGCAAAACCTGCAGAAGAGAAAGAACCACCAAAGGATTTGAATGCTATTGCATTGGAGAGTAAGTTGTGTACTGCAATTCTATCCACTTCATTCCCTGTGCACGTTAGCTTCTACGAGTTGAATCGTTTTTGAAGTGTAAACTGACCTGCAAAGTCTTTTTTTTTTCAGATATCAAGGAACACTGTAGCCTTCTCGACAAAGGTGATATCCACTTCGTTGCTCGTGTGCTTCAGGTGCTACCAAAAACAAGGAAACAGTGCAATGTAGAGGTGCGTTGCTTGATTGGAATTTTATTCCAATTTCTTTCTCATTTACCGTCCAAGCCTCTTTTTTTATGATGCGAAGGTGCCATGAAAGGATCTTTCTGAGTTCGCAAACTGTTGGATTTTTGCAGCATGCAAAACCTGGGTCTAAAAATTTCAAGCTTACCTGGTTAACCTATCCTGCTGATCCCAAGAATGTCGCTTGGAGAGCGCAGAAATGTCGAAAGTTTCCCCGAGCGGACCATTGTTGTGGCATTCTTTGGTATAGCTGTGTACGGTATGCGAGCTCTACCGCTCAGTATACGGTTGAGTTCCGGAACTTTTCGAACATTTTGAGCTTGTGCATGCATTTCTTCGCACCGGACTTCACTTATTGTTTAATCGAGGGCTTATTATTGCAAGTTTGAAGGTACACTGCAACCCTCGCTTCGGGACACTCCCTTCAGAAGGAAATCATAGCTTTTTTCGTGCAAGTAGGGCTTGATTTTTTCAGTGAGTAGCTCACCGTGCTTGTTATACCGCCATTTTTTTATCTCGACCCTGAGCTCATAGGTTGCTGTCTACTGTGATAACTATAAACGACCTGTGACACTGTGAGGGGCAGTAATTGCAGCGATGACGGCTTAACTCAGTCAGACGTATACCTGTGTTGCGGTGCAAAGAACTGGTAGGTTGCTCCGTGAACCAAATAAGTGACGGTCTGTGCACCTCAAACTTCACTTATGAACGGGATTCCACAAACTGACTGACTAGTTGCTTACTAGTAGTCAGCTTGGGTATCAGAGCTTCATAGGTGAAAGCAGATTTGCAAAGGAGGAATTGTTAATTATTAAAATGCAAAGCAAGAGTAACGGGCCTTTAAGAGCATTGCATTGTGCGATGGTGGAAGAGACGGTCAAGAACTGAACCGCGGTGTATTGAGGAAGTTCCGTGCTCGTGCAGAGATGCCGTGACTTGGAGCTGTGAAACTTCGAAGACTTGTGAAGTGATTGGAGAGATAAGGCAAAAGCCTCTCCTCGACAACTTTTTATATGTGGTTCATGCCTAAGAATGCATGAGAAAGCTGCTGATAAGCGCTTCATCTCCTCGTCTACTGGAACATTACAGCGCTATGCGCACATATCTGTAGTATGCGCTGTGAAAGTAGCGAACGTTCTGAAGGTATCGGCTCCGGAGGTCGATTCACAAGCCAGCGATGGGGACTGTTGTGCGTCGTGGGGTCGGCCATAGGTTGCCGACGATTGTTACCAGGGTTGCTGGAGCTGCCGTGGTTGCTGGCACCGCTTAGAAAGAGCGCATTCTGAGGTCCGCCAACCTCGGCAACTCTGGCAACACTTACAACTAATGGCCGATCTTTTAGATGCGCGATGGCGTACAACGTGGATATTCTCAAGCAAGAGTCTTTTACTTGTTACACACCTCAATAAGCATGTCTTTTCATTGAAATCTCAAGTTATTTTGCATGTTACTACGCTTATTTAGTTCTATCATAGCTGTACTGCATCACCGCTTTACGGGGCAAAAAATAGAGTTTTACGATTTTGACAGCTTTGCTATATCATATCCAAGTGCGTCTATAACAGCAGTATTTTTTTTCAGCCACCCTGCATTGGCAATTTTTATTTCTGTGAAACGGTCCAATCAGAGGCAATTTGATCCTTTTTAGGGGGTCTCATGGGAAAATTGCTTCTCTTTTCTGTGATAAACATCAGAATATTTTTCCATCTTTATTCCATTTGCTCATTTCTACTTATGAAGTTAGTCAAAGAGCTTGTAAGATCTTGATAACAATTTAGGTGCTCCATCGCTTGATTACAAGTCTGATACCATCTCCATCCGTGCGTAAGGATGCTCTTCTTGCTTGGGTCCCTTGCAGCGTATCGGTAGCAATGGAGGTTGACACAAAGCTTGCTCCCACACCTGCACCGGGAACTTCTACCGTAAAGTAGGTGTTGCTGAAATTCTTTTATTTTTATACTTTCATAACTACCTTCAGGTCACCGCGCGCGGCTCGTAAAGCTTCAACTGCGTCACCAGAAGCTGAACTGTACATCCACCTTCTTGTTCTGCTATATCTTGTCGACCAAAATAAACTGGATGAAGCCAAGAAATGCGCAGAGATGCTAATTGCCCGAGGTAATTTTGCAATACTGCTTATGTTAAGATGTTTATTATAAATTGCATGCTTAAGCTGATGCACTAGACAAAAGATCTCTTGACCCACTGGTGGCCAAAGGTATCTTCTACTTGGCTTTAATCTACGAAAGGCAACATAAATTGCATGAGCTTGGATGGTACGCATTTAGTTTGTTTTGGTGACTTTATTTGCATTACTTCTCTTTGAAGTTTCTTGAACTCCCGACTTCGCACGGCAACCCTTCGTCGCCAAAGAGAATCACAAGCGGTGCTCATCTATACCCTTCTCCGTTGCTATTTGATCAACAAGCAATTTCAATCAGCAGCCAAACTCGTTTCAAAGGTACATTTTGAGTTCTAATCTGCAAAAGAGCATTTATTTCGACGACTTTTCAGGTGACTTTCCCTGAAGGGGCCAATAACAATGATCTTGCCCGCTTTTTGTACTATCAAGGACGCATAAAAGCGCTCCAGCTTGACTACATTGCTGCTGCTGGTTACTTCTTGCAGGTGCGGTTTAGTTATTTTCCAGTTATAAGTAATTTTGCATAATTTTTATTGCAGGCCATGCGAAAAGCACCACAAGAAGCTGCCATAGGATTCAAGCAGAATGTGCAGAAGTGGATTATTGTGATTGGTCTGCTTCAAGGAGAAATACCAGAGCGTTCCATATTCCGTCAGCCTATTTATCGAAAATGTCTACACCCATATCTCGAGCTTACCCAAGGTATGGATTACTTCAAGTTTGTCTTTCAGTCGTTCTTGACCGACCTAGTGTTTCAAGAGATACTCTTTCCTAATTTTTTTGTATGTGATAACGTCTTTCTAGCCGTTCGCCTGGGAGATCTTGCAAAATTCAACGCCGTTGTGAAAAATCATGGACCAGAGGTATGCATTACTTTATTGGATTGAAAATACATGAATAATTGTCAACTCGCGTTTGGTTTTCTACTATAAGATGTTCAGTTTGAACGAGATGAGACTCTCACCTTGATAGTCCGACTACGACAAAATGTCATCAAGACCGCTGTGAAACAGATCTCATTGGCTTACTCGAGAATTACCATAAAAGTGAGTTTGGTTTGTCTAAAATTCTTGCATTGATGTATTGTTTTGCAGGACATCGCCAAGAAACTTGGGATGAGCAATGAAGTAGAGACGGAGTACTTGGTAGGTCATCGCATGTTTTTTGGTCCATATATATCCTGAGAAAGGTATCTAGGTTGCCAAAGCTATAGCAGATGGTGCCATAGATGCTGTGATCACTTGCGACACCAAAGATGGCGAAAGGTTCATGCGAAGTTCAGAAACTGTCAATGTCTACACCACAACTGAGCCTCAAATGCATTTTGACAGCAGGATCAGGTTAGAAATATCACTCTATCCTCGAGTAAGGGACATATCATTTTTTATTCAAAATTTTGCTTAAATAATTCAGTTTTTAACAAGCAATGAAAATGTTATTCTTCAGATATTGCCTCGAACTGCATAATCAAGCTGTAAAAGCTTTACGCTTCCCCCCAAAAAATAAATGTGATGTGGAAAGCATAGAAGCACAACGAGAAAGGGAACAACAGGTATGGCTCTTCTTCGATCGTTGTCCTTGATTTTGTCTTTTCATGACAAAAACGCATGAAACTTTTTTCTGCTGAGTGATCAAACGAAATTCTGTAAAAATATGGCTATCTCACTCTGGTGACAATACAAAAATTACAAATAATCTTGCATTTCAGGAGCTTGAATTTGCCAAGGAGATGGCTGATGAAGACGACGAGGATTTTTAAAAACCTGGTATTAATGTGTAAAACTAACTATATTGTGTGTTCTTGTGTACAATGCTGTTGTAGAATGATTTTCACGTCGCATCCTTTAATATAAATTATTTTTTTTACGGTCGACTTTTTCGTTTTCTTGTGGTAAATACACCTGATTATCGTAAGGATGGATCTCTTTCGATGATCACGAACTTCAATCAACATTCTTGCACGTAAGGTTCATGCTACGAGTGTGGCAACGCGTGCAGAATGCACTCGACGCGGCTATGGGCTTGGGGCCCAGATTTCCACCAATTGCGCCAGCGGTAGCGATAGCAGGACCCGATGCTATCACAAGAAGTACTGGCGACTCGTACAGTATCCAGGATATGATCAATGATATGCGGATATTGTTGGGTGTACCGAAACGCAAGACGCCGAAACGTATGTATTGCTTGATAATATCGAATTTTATTCCTTTAATTTTTCCAGCCAAGAAAATAACTCGAAAATTTTCCTATACCCGGTTGTTGTCTCTCGTCAAAAATCTTGTGACATGTCCGTCGTGTGGGCATTATCATCAAGCAGATACTATTTGTGGGCATTGCTATGAGAAGGTTCGCATTAGTATTCTGAAATTTTCTGTGTTATTTTTAAGGAACCTTTGTTTCATCACATATTGTTAGTTGTCCATAGTTTAGGTTCATCAACTCACCAACGAGATTAAGCGAAAGATGATGTCGTACAATCCATACAAAGGCGAAAAACAAGACAAAGAGGTGAATTTTACTCACTAATCATTTTTCATATTTTGCCATTGATTTGATCTTATCAATGGTTTCTCTAGGTTTATGTGAAATTCGCCAACGATGAAGTAGGTAACGGTGTACTTCATGGAAAACGAATAATAGAAATGGAAAAGGAACGGCCTACCTGGTTTAAAAAACTCTTCTAGGCATCAAGTGATATAGGAAAACGAAAATATGACATTTGTAGAAGGACTATCTTTTTGCAGCATTGGCTGTTTTTTTGTAAGTTAGGAACTAGTGAATTTGTTGTAGATTTCTGAGAGTATCTTGTTTGTACTGATATGATGTTGTTAGATGAAAATGAACTGTTTAGGAGTCGAACTAAATGCAGTCATTTGGCCCAATATGCAGTTGTTACAATGGTAATAAGTCGGTTCTAGAAATCTTGAAATAATGGTGAAAAAAAAAAGCGAAAAATAAGTTGTGACGAGCAAAATTACTGTAGTCATTTGGCACAAATGCGCTTACTTAGGCAACCGCGAACTTCCTTAGAAAAAGAAAAATTGGCAGCGATCGGACTTTGTTTATTACCACAGAAGCTTAGTCGTCGAAAATGGGAACTTCCGCAGGAGTTTGGCGTCATAGTGATTCAGAACGGAAGTTTCCGTAGCATTTTCCAGGAGGGGTGCGGGCAGTTCGTTTTCTGAATGTCCAGCGAAACTTCCGGTCAATTGGCTTAGTATGATGGCAATCTTACTATACTTTGGACATTGATCACTTGCTGTAAATGCGATCCCATGGTCATATTATAAATCCCTAATGCGTGTTCTTGGCTATGTTTTGTTCGATTTTTCCTTCCCACATGGATCTTCCTCAGTTCGCTTTGCAATCAATGCTTCATTTTTTTGACATATAGTTAGTAATTAGCTTTACATCGCAACTTCGAGGTAGAATATGTGAAATCCACGCTTTTCAAGGACCCTTTTCTTGGCCAATTTGCAAAGCTCCTGCCTTCTTAGAAAGTGCAGGATTTTACGATGAAGCGAAATGCGAAGGGAAACCCGCAAAAGTATCAAACATCTTTTTGTAAAAAATGGCAAAGAAACCGGTAAATCGCTTTAAAAACTGGACAGTGCAAGGTGTACCGACTAAAAAAATAAACTCTTATAGCGGCAGACATTGCACACTCTTCCGCAGAGAGTTCCTTTTCTTTCCTTCGCAATCCAGCAACTCGTCGCAAAATTACATACAATAATACAATTTTTTTATGCTGTTGTATTAGTGGGCTAAGCTTGCTATTTTCTGAATTTTCTACTACACCTGCTGGAGACACCGTCTATAATTGGCTGTTTTTTTCTGTTTCGCTTTTTTTTGCACTAACCACCTTCGTCAGGAGCATCTATGAGTGCATAATAAATAAATAAATAAATAAATTTCCTATGCGGATAGATGACGTAATGAACCTGCCCAGAAGGTTCCGGATTTCTTTTAGTCGTATGTTTAAAATACATATTCTATGCAAATACATCTAGGAAATCAAAACGTGTTGCTTTGCATAATTTTGTAACTTCTCAATGACATTGCTTGTAGAAGAGCTGTAAGATTTAGAGCTACTGAGATTTTTTTGGGATCTTGCTGTCCATAAGAATTTTGTGCTCTAATTATCGCAGAAAAAATTAAGTTTATAGATGAATAAGCACAGATATGCAAATTTACATGAGAAAATGTACAGAATCATCTATGTGAAGACCAAAAAATAACATACTCGTATACGGTAGGGCGTGCAATCGGTTGTTGCTCTTGGCCTACTGTATACCTACAGTATACACTCACAGTATGATTACGTATGTCCACCCCCATGCTTGAGCATTGCTTTCGAAGCGTGCAAATCGCAGGAGCTAAACTGAAAATCATTCTTCCACCGTATTATTCTTGACTGGCAAAATATTTGCCCTTTTCCATGCTTTTATTCAAAGTAGAAAGATTATAATTTTGGTGATAATTGCTTGGTTGAGATTGAAACGAAAATGCTTTTGGTTGAATTTATCTTGCTGGTCTAATCGATATTCTATATGACTTGCTAGACTCTATGAATGTGTTATTATTCGATTATCATAAACCATTCGGGTCTCGCATGTCACCCCAACTATTCGTATTTTGCATTTTTGATTAGCGCTGACTCCTTGAATTTTTATACCTTTCTGGAATATTTTCGAAACGCAGAATTAAGTTCATGATAAAAGCTTTCCTATCAACCGGCTTCTTGCTTTGTTACTATTGCTCAAAGACTAGAAAATAGCTTGAGCCTCTGAAATCTTCACTCACTATGACTATCAGTGTGAAAGTGAACGTAGCTAAGTCCGGCAAGAGATTGCCATAATGAGTAATCGAATAAATGCTTTTACCTTGTGTAAATTCTCTTGATAGTAGGCGGCAGTCTGATTGTAATACTAGACATCATGCTTTTCTCAGTCTGAATGATATAATTGTAATTTTGGACATCATGTTTATTTTGTTATAAAACATATGACATTTCATTATTGGCTGGTGTCGACTCTAATGAATGCGACGAAATGAAAAGGAAAACATATATCCAAATCTTAAAATGATATCCAGTGATCAAATATTGTCCTTTTTGAAGAAATACTGTGTTGAACCGAAAGTCAGTGAGCACCATTTTTGGCAAAATGCATTTTCGTTTTGCTCTCTGGTTTTGTTTTTTAATAGAAGGAGGAAGTCTTGTAGGCTGAATGACACTTTGCTAGCCGTTCACTGTGCACATCGCGGAAAACAATATCAACGACGAAAAATGATCGACTCTTAAATGTTTTGAAACGTACAAAAATCCAGAAACATTGCCATAAAATCCGAAACAATCACCACGAGATACGGTTCTCTTTTTAGTTGTACAAAGTTAGTGATGATAGTGGAAAGTTATGATTTTCAAGACAAGAAAAAAAGGCAAAATTGATTTTTCCGTAATTTTCCTAAAAATTATATGTTTTCATAGAAATGCACGATCAGCACAAACCTTGCTCAGCTAAGGAAATAAGATCATAAAACTTATGTCAATGACTAGTTAGGATTTTCTTGCGATGTTTTTTGGTTTTTTACAGGCTCGTATTTATCAAAACTTCACTGCTTTTCTTCTTTGACTTTTATCTCCGCAAACTGCGTACTATCAAGATGTCATCAAAAGGTCATGAATCTTTTTTTAATTCAAGCAAAATCATGAAGCTGGAGAGGGGTTACAAATTATTCAAGACCGTAAGACGAACATTCGATCTAAGCTATAAGGTTGTCCCGAAAGTTTTGCCGGTTTTTTCAATCGCTCACTAAAACCCACAGAACACCAATTCATGGAAAGGTATCATTTGAAACAAATTTTCATCCTCTTTCTTACAGCTATATTTGCTCTCTGATCTACCCTGTCTTCGCAATGTTATCGCCATGGCTTTTTAAACAGCTAGGCAGTAACCCCAAATTTTTCTGAATTTTAAAAATTTTTCTCTTGCTACTTTCGAAAAGCGCTAATAACTGTTACGTAGAGCCATTCTTCGGCTACATTATATTTATTTTAGATTACATAGGTCACGCTCATCAAGTCCTAAATAATTATTTATTTAAAAAAACCACCACTTTTTGATTACGTCTACCACGTAAAATCACTGAAAATTTCATAAAGCTGCTTTTTCAAAATAAATCAAACTTGGATGTGTTTCATAAATAATGTTTACTAGCAATCAAGTTTCAATTCGCAAAAATTCCAGAAGCTTTCATGTTTTTGCCGCAGTTGCGTGTTCCATGGTTTTGCCAGAAATCTAGACCTCCGAAAAAATAATTTTTGAAGCTAGAAACAGCAACTTAGGGGAATGAAAGTATTGCCGTATAGCCCGAGAATCGTTCTATTTGTGTCATGCTTAGTCCTTCCCAAAACCTTGGAATAAAATTTTTAAAAAATAGCCTAAATTTGAGCAGATAAAAATGACGAATGAAGATTTGTGGCAATTATCAAAAAAACCACACAGGATCTTGGCTCCTAAATGTAACCATAAGAAAGAGAAGGAAAAGCTGCATCGAATGCATGTTGAACATCATTCAGGTCTTCATTGTGCGTGATTTTATAGTGGTTTGAAAAAACGACAAAACCTTCGGGACAACCTAATATATTAAACCGCAGCTAACACAAGAGGAATTTTCCTAAAATTACAGTATATCGTCCGCTTCAATTGCCGACACCGAGTCTTTCAGATCCCTCCAATGGCTTTCAAGTTATGAACAAGTCTCCTGTGTCTCGAACAGTCTTAAGTGTCAAATATGATCTCTACGTGAACTCAGTGTGACTCAGAAGACCCAAACATTCTAAGATAAGATAGGTATAACAGGTTTCAAATGAAGCAAGACATGAATTGTATTATGTAAAAATACTATAAATTTGATTACAGGCAATTATAAGATTATTGCTGATTTAGGTCGTTGATGATTGCTCAAGGTGCTGAGTTTTCGAAGAATGACGTGAGAGAGAATGACAAGGCGAGAATGACGTGTACTTGCAATAGTTGAGGTTTTGTTTTACTCAACGGTACAATTTTTGTGCAAAAAGAAAACGGAGAGAAATTTGTGGTTGCAAACAAATATTGAATGAGCAAAACATGATCAAAGGTTTCCATCTCAAACTGTCAGTTCTTTTGAATGTCTTGTTTAATTAGTTAGAGAAAACGACTTTAGGCTCTTTTGTGGTACGGTCAGAAATCGAATTTATTCACGGTGAAATCGTAATAATTACAAGAAAAAACTTCGCACAAATTAATTAGCTGTTAAACATTCTGGGTTCCATATTAGTTTCTTTTTAGTTATCTAAATCGAACACATAATTTTTCTTGAAAGCTGCTGCCATTCTGTGATTAGTGCCATAAAATTTTACTATATTTCATGCATGTGAACAACTGCATAGAAAAATACGAAAAATATAGAAATCCGTTTGAAGACAGTAATAGGCAAAATACGTTTTCTATGGAAGCATTTCAAATAATTGTGATTTGACGACGTCTATACAACCGAGCAAGAAAGTGCAAATAATTTTTGCAAGGTTTTGTATTCAATGGTTCGAGCGAAACAAAATGGTAGAAAATGAAAAATTCGAAGATGGAAAAAATATACAGTACTAGCTGGCTTACCCGGCTCCGCCGTATGTTCCGAATAGAAAATTCCATTTCTTAACCGATCCGGACCAAACTTGGCACACATACACTTCGGGCCCCGGCGGGTATCATAGGCTACTTTTCGTGCTCAAATTTTGCAAAAAATCGATAAAATCGATATCGATCAATGACGAAAAGTGGCCTATGACACCCGCCGGGGCCCGATGTGTATGTGTGCCAAGTTTGGTCCCGATCGGTTCAGAAATGGAATTTTCTATTCGGAACATATGTACAGACAGACAGACAGACATACATACAGACAAACAGACATTCAGCTTCATATATAAGATGACTAGATGTTGAAAAACAGCTCCGTATTTTACTCCGCAAAACAAACGGTTGGTATATTTTTCAATTCTTATTTTTTTTGAAATTGTCATATAAATAACTAATAACTGACTTAATTAAATAGAGAAGAAAAAAAGAAAAAACTTCGCTTTCCAGCAAAATGAATATTCGAGAAGCAAAGCTGGAATTCAAATGATTATTCAAAAACGGAATGTTTCAAAAATACTTCAACTGACCAAAAATTGTCGTTTTAACATGAACATATTTTCGAAATTTGCCAAAGTTATCCAAGTAATTTAGCGTTTCAACATGGAAACCTACAGTCCAGCTAACTATTATTCTAAAAGGGCGTATGACCTTTTCTTGCTTTAATCAACAAATCCAACAAAAAGTCCACCGTTTTATCATAAGCATTTGATCCTCTGCTCAGCTAGTTTGTGATTTCCAAAAGTCATACGCGGGATTTGCCCCTTTCAGAATTTTTCAAGTTGATCAAAGTTTTTATCTTTTATAACACAAATTCAGTCTCAAGCTCGGCTAGTTTGTGTTAAAATTCCTACACGGCTTAATTTTTGGTAAAAAATTTTTGAACATTTTTTACTCCGTTAGTGTCTCGAAATTTCACAGATATCAACATCACAGTTAGCATGCGATCACAAGTCAAAAGTGGCTATTTTCTTTACTCTGAAGTCTTTCAAGTTTGATTAGAAAATCTTACCGTTTCGTCATGTTTTATATCAAGCTCAGAGTTTGTGGATACGAAAAGCGCTACATGATTATTTCTTACTTTCTTTCACATTCATACTCAACAAAAGAAATTTCCGTTCCAAACTAAATGTTTAACGCCGAGCTCGCTTATTTTGTAATTTCCAGAATTTATAACTGATTACTTTCCACTTTTTTGAGGATATTTAAATTCCAGGAGAAAGATTGCCATTTCTAGAACGTTTGCTCTGAGGAGCTAGTTTGTAATTACCAAGAGACGAGGATATGTAATTTTGCGTTTCAAAATTTCAACATCAACACAATTTTTTTGATAAAATCACTGTTTCAAAATAACGTTTGGTATCTTGCTTAGCTTGTGATCGCGGTCGTAAGCGGTTATTTTACTTTTTCATTTTAAATTCCACAAGAAAATTTACCGTTTCAACCTCAAAATTTAGTCTTCCTCTCAGCTGGTTGGCGATCGCCAAAAATCATAACTGGTTGTTTTCTTCATTCAAGATCTCAAATTCAACCGACACAGTTTTTGAACTTAGCCAAATTTTACCGTTTCAGCATCAACATTTGATCTACAGCTTGCTGCAATTCTGATCGCACAAACTCCTATAGGGCTTATCAAACGCAGTGTCGCTTGCATCAGCATCTCCACTTCCGAATTAGACTCTGCGTCTCTTCCGCGAACATGCTCTCTAATCACTTCCGATCAATTGAGACTCCGCCTTTCCCACGCTCGCCCTGGGAAAGTGGTCAGAGAGCATGTTAGCAGAAGAGACGCAGAGTCCTGCGCGGGAGTGGAGATGCGGATGCAAGCGACACTGCGTTTGATAAGCCCTGTATGTGGATGATGAGTTATTAATCAGTCGTAAGCGATATTATTTCTATTCCAGAATCATCCAATTTTATTCGAGCTCAAATATTTTTGCGTGAGACACCACTCAATCACTGCTCTGTAATCAACTTTCTACCTCAACTATTTTTCGTTGTTCTCTCGCTCTCTCGCTATTTTCGCGTTCTCCGAGAAATTTCTCGCTTGCATTGTTCATCCGCACTCGACGAATTACACCTCCGATCAATGACTCATACCTCTGCTCTTCTGAGACAACAAAACCGCGCGCCTGTTACATCTAATATTTTCCGCCAAGGTCGTTCAATTGTCTGGTCCTCGATTGTATATAAAGCTCTGTACTAACCAACTGGTCAGCATTCCTCTTTCACTATCTTTTCTTGAGAAAATCCAGATTTTCTTGAATCCTCACCCAAATATTTTTGGAAACTCCACAAATATTCTTGGAAGCTTGCCGTAGCAAACTTGACTATGAAAGCGGGCGTTTGCGAACGAGTGGGCTTTTGTACTATTTTCAAACTTTCCAAAAATATATTCAAAGCTTGCCGTAGGATACTTGACTATGAAAGGGTCTGGAGGGGGGGGGGGGGGAACTATCTTTACAAAGCTTTCTTTTCCCTTTTGATAGATGACTTTTTCGATGTCGATGGACAGAGGACGCCGGAGAAAAAACCAGTCCAGCTTCAAACTAACGCTCGATGGGTCGAGACTTCCCGCTGTACTTTCCTCTATGTAGAATACGTTTTCACTCTTTAGTAAACGACTTTGATTAATGCTAGGAAAAATCAAACTTTCAAAAATATTTCCTCATCTTGTTATTTGAAGAATGAAATTTCTGCCAACGCAAGCTATCTTTTTCATTTTTTGAATTAAATGCTCCAAAACGCGCAAAACAAAGAATCATTCCTTTCAAGCATCCTGTTAAAAAAACACTTTTATAACGAAAGGATAGACCCATTTTATGCAAGTACTACGCACATGAGATTATTTGCCATCTCGGCAAATGTTGCTTAAACTATTATCAAAATTTCAGAATCTCCTCATGTACATTGCCTACTGTAATCAACCTTAGGCCATCCATCAAATTTTCTGAATGCTAGAAACTTTTGCAGTGACCACAAATTGCTTGCGAACGAACGAACTTGTCTTGATTTGTAGTAACGGTTTAGAAGAAGTTTGTGAGCTAATTTTTGTTTTACATTCTGTCAAAACAATTTGTACTGTGCAGGTTCCGTCATTTTCAAAAACTGCATGTCTCACACACTTTGCAGAAATGATAAAAATTTTCGTTTTCTCAGTTTTTGGCCAAGGAAAAAATACAGCAACTGTGCGCATATGGATGTCTGATAACGAAAGTATTGACGTTTGTGAGAGTTTAAGGTCCCTAGAAATTATTTAAACGGAGTGATTTTCCTCGTTTTTTGGGCATTGAGAAGTCTTTAAATTTTGAGTTTAAACTTTCCGTGGACCGAACTTGGCGCATATTCGTGAGGGGCACCTTGTAGAGCTTGTTTTGCTCTATCTAACAGTACCCCTTTCCTTTTTCTGAGTTGAGCCTGTTGCTTTGGCAAAGTAAGCAAATAAAAAATGACATTTTACTTGGCAACCTAGTATGTAAATAGGTTTTTCTGCCCAAATTTCCGGAAATGTTGCTAAATTTACCATGAAACTTCCAGAATGTGCTTTATGTACCATTGCCATTGGTATTGTTATCAACCTTAGGCTATTCATCAAACTTTCTAGCTACCAGAAAATTTTGCTGTGACCACAACTTACTTGCAAACGAAGACATTGTCCTGTTTTGGAGTAATGGTTTAGAAAAAGTCTGTGAGCTAATTTTTGTTTTATAGTCTGTCAAGTCAATTTGTAGTGTGCAGGTTTCATCATTTTCAAGAAACCGCACGTCTCACACACTTTCAAATTTATCTGGTCAACAGAGCACATGTTGTGATGCTCTCAAATAAGGGTCGAGTAGTTTTTGCGCAAACCGTAAGCAGTCATTTAATAAAGCAGAGCTTGCTTCTAATAGGACACTCAATTTCGTGATTTAGGTTCTACATTTCTTAGACTTTTAAGAATATTTATTAGCGCCAGTCTGACTTTCGTTCCCTTATGACTCCCGAACCTGAAAAGCTCCAGACCCTTGAACTTTTTTGAAGCAAGTCATGAATGCAGTCAACAGAAAATCAATCAAAATTTCGAAGTCTCATTACCTCACTGGAACACTGATTACATTTCAGCAAGGCTTCTTTTCACAAAACGACAGCCCCGTAAGCTGCTCAAGATATTTTTAGGAGCTGCACCTTCCTCTTTGTAAAATACAGAAAGCATAAATTCTTTCTACATAAAAAAAAACTTGATTTGTAATTGATCAAGACGGCGAGTTTTCTTGCTGCCCGACGATTAAAAATAACTACATGTAGAGTCTTTAATGTTGACTGTTATCAAACACCAGTAAAGGTCCTCATCTTGTCAAAATATATTAGGTTGGCCCGAAAGTCCTGTCGCACCCTTTTCAAAAATTCACAACTTCTGTTTTTTCCAACCGATCTGACTGTTTATTTTTGTATAAATGAGTAAGTCATGCTCTTTATAATGACATCTTAGCTGCTTACTAATGATCATATGTTGCATAGATGAGAGCGATAGAAGAAAATTAGTCAAAATTCGAATTTTCTGTGTAGAGTCATAAAAAGTCAACTTGCAACAAAAATCGGAGCAGTCGGTATTGTAGGTTTTTTCACCAGCTCTTTCTAACAGTGCAAAGTTTGCGCCGATTGAGCGTCTCTATGAAAAGTTACGATTTCCCTGAAAAATGCCAAAATAAATCAAATTCGCCTTTTTGTATTGCTTGCTCGATGTAACTTTTAATAGAGACGTTTAATCAGCGCAAGCTTTACACTGTTAGAAAGAGCTGGTGAAAGAACCTACAATACCGAGTGCTCCGATTTTTGCTGCAAGTTTCCGTCTTTTTATGACCCTACACAGAAATTCGAATTTTGACTAATTTTCTTCTATCGCTCCTATCTATGCAACTGATGACCATTAGTAAGCAGCTAAGGCGTTATTATAAAGAGCATGACTTACTCTTTCACATAATAATAAAAACATGCAAATCGGCTAAAAGAATTGAGAGTTATGAATTTTTGAAAATGGTGCTACAAAACTTTCGGACCAACCTAGTATTTATTGATTGGAATAGAAGTTTTTTCTAAATTTCTAAACAAAGAGCGTGTGCTTTTTATGGATTCTTTGCATAGTGATCACCTCATCGATCACTGATCATTAACGGATTTTCTGCGTCTGCACTATGAACTTCTGCCGTATTTGAATATGCAATTGATGTTGACAGGCGGCAGCATATGTAGACACAGGTGCCATGCCTAAGTGTATAATAGCAACAGTGAAAAAGTGAACATCACGAGTGTCGGCCTTGCACATCTCGCGCCTGGCATCAATATGTTTTTTTGCTGTTTCAACTTGGACTCGGACTATTGTTTTTCAAGCGAGGATCTGCATTTTAAGGGCTTCCTCTTGCACCTGATCCAAATTAGGTTGCTCCAAAAAGCTCGTAAAGATCGAAAATTTTTTTATCCGAAAAATACTACCAACTCCGATTCAATGATTTGCCCCATTTCATACACAGTAAAACCTTGCCTCCCCCCCCCACTCTCTATTCTCAAGCACAATTTGCTGTTTATGATGTAAACATTGTTACATCCACACAATATTTTGCTAGAAGTAGGAGGGAAGTTAAAATTCTGTCGTAACTGAATCTCCACGAACTTTCTTGAAAGCCCTAAAAGTTCTTCACGACCAAGATTCTGACACTTTGAAATTGTTTTTTAGAAAGTTTGTTGATGTTTCGGGGGCATTATAAACAACAATCATTATTTGTCTTCACTCAATCATTTTCACTTTTTTGAAATTTTTTCACTGTCAATAACCAGTCACCTACGCGATTAACTATGTCTTTGAAATTACTGAAAATATAATGATTTGATTTATTCAATAACTAAATAATTCTAAAAATTTAAAGACGCATTCTTTCAAAGCTCTGCAAAGTTTTTTGCGCGTCGTGTTCATAATTTTTGGATAGGTGTAAATACAGTATTCTCTTGAATGACTTCCCAAAACGAAAGAAATGAACAAAAAACCGACTTTGTTTGTTTTGTGACGCTAATGCAGCATAAAATTTTTCTTTTTGGTAAAAGGATATGGTCCCTTTAGGTTAGATGTGAACTATCAACTAAACATTTGTGAGTCCGTGTATCTATTACATTTCCTTACTCACTGAAACTCTCAAAATTTCTTTACATCTGCAGTGAAAGTTTGTAACCAATTGCCATGAATTATCTCATAAATTCATATCACTTTCGCATCACTGCATAATCCACATTTTTTCGATGATTCAGCATTGAAATCTATTATTCAGCGGCACTGCTGCATTTACAATAGGATGCTTTGTATGCTAGGCCTATGATACGATATCAATAAATACCGAAAAGCGATTATGAGAGTTTGATGGCGCCGTCAGAAGCTAATAGTTTAACAACTATTGAAATTTTTCAAAATTTCAAAAATCTTTGCGTAGTGCTATAATCAAGTTCATCAATCTAGTTCCTGTCATTGTTGTTTGCTCAAGTCTGTTGTAACTCCCTTATCGTACTTGTCTTACAATTTTCAAATTTACTATTTATATTTTGCTGATATTTTAGGCACAATGAAAGTAGCGATATTGATAGCTGCAACGGTCTTAATTGGTAAGTTGTTATGTTCTCAATTTTTTGCTCTTTGAACTAAAAAAGTATCAAATTATGCAAATATTTGGCATAGAAGTAACTACAAAACTAACGCTAGGAAACGATTTTTCATATCTACAACATTCTTACCAAGTAATACAGAGTTAGTTGAACCTCAAACATAGACAACGTACTTGCAGAGCGCGGTCATAGCTGTCTGCGTCTCTTCTGCGCACTTTGACTCTCAGCGACTCAAAGGCGCCCAAATCGCGCTGCAGAGTAGTTGCATACACTATTTACCCCCTATTCTTGCTTATTTATTAGAGTAATATTGATTTTCGCATGCTGCGCAAAAACTTCTAATTGTAGACGGAAACTTACTAGGTCATCGTAGGCAGCCATTTACCTCCCATATACACCATAACAGATGCGCTTTTCACTTGTCTACTATTATGCAAACGAGAGCATAATTTGAAAATGATTTTTGGCAGATTTTTGCACAGCATTAAAAGTAATATAAAAAAGTAATTCGCATATCATATATAACTGCATTATTTCAGTCTATGCGGAACAAGATCCATTCAAATGTGATAAAGATGGAAAATGCGCACCAGGACTGCGATGCGAAGACGGCGACTGTGTTTGTAAGTTTTTTTATGATTTCAATTTACCTCTTTGAGAAAGTAAACATAAGCTACACGAATTCGTCTTCGTTAAACCTGATTAAGCATTTTCGATTTTTGATTTGATTGAAACCAAAATAAAAATAAAGAAAAAGTTCTACAAACTCTAAAATGTGGACACACTCAGAGTTTTACGGGTCATTGAGGTTGGATTACACAATAGCAGAGCAACGGTGAAATAGCGACGCTGCGGTCCCAACAACATTTGCGCGTGTATACACGTGTATACAATGTATACATTCAAAAAGCCCACAATGCCGAAAGTTTAAACATAGTGCGCAGTTCAGTTTTGTGAGCCATAGCCATTTCTTACGCTTAAATGTTGCTAAGAGCGCATGAACACCATATTGTACAGGGTGTCCCAAAAGTAAGTACACACTTTTCAGTTGTCAAAATCTCTCTTCCCAATAGGTCTTTTTTTGCCAGTCAGGTACCGTTCTGTAGAGGAGCCTTCAGCTTAGATTGACGGTATGGAGCGAACACCGATCGCTCTTCGTTAATGTAGGATTACGGTAAGAACTTCCAGCATGTGGAACCATTGTGAAATATGCTATCTGGCAAAACTTTTTTTTTCAAATCTGAAAAATCCTGTACTAGGGTTTTCGCGCACGCTGGTTCCACCACACAACTTTTACGAGTGTTCTCAGCTTTTTTGATGGTGTAATTACCTTTCTGACAAGTACTGGGAAATCGGTTATTACGGTTTACTTGGGATAACTTTGGAAAGAAGCATCAAATGAAAGTGGGAATTTTATATTCGAAGTCAGCGGCTTCCATTACCATAGTATAAGAGTTTTTGGCTTATTTGATTTTGTTTCGAGGCAGGATATGGCTTCCAATGGCCTAAAATTTTTGTCGAAGTTCCTACAGTAACCCTACAGTAATGAAGAGCGGTCGTCGATTCGCTCGATACTGAAGATCTAAGTTGAGTCCTCCTCTACAGAATGGTGCTTGACTGGCAAAAAAAAGACCCATTGGGAAGAGAGATATTAACAATTGAAAAGTGTGTACTTACTTTTGGGACACCTTGTATTTCACTACTACCGTATGCATATATATAAACATTAATCTAGCTTACAATGCTGCAGTCAAATAGCAGTATTGTACAACCTTCATAATCTGCTTCTGTTGCATAAGCGAGTCTTCATCAGCGTTTTGTTGATCGCATTTCTAGCTGTTGCACTTATAATAAAGAGTGAGGGTATCACGAGCAATGATGACCGGTGTTTCTTTATTAATGAGTTCTTTTAATTGAATGAAAATATTAAGTGCGAACCGATTGTCCAGTGCTGTCGATGCCGCGACTGAAGGCTGGTTGCAAGATGGAGTTGATCGTCGACGAGAGAGACTGTCCCATGCCGAAAATCGTGTGCAACAAGAAAAATTCGCGTTAGTGAAATTTTTCACTAAAACCGCATTCGGGTCTGCTTCACTGATTCATACGAGCTTCAAAGTGTATATAATAACGTGTCTATAACTTCAATAACAAATAAACTTGCACATTTTTGTGTTTCAAACTGAGTTGATCTAATCTTTGTTTATTTAAGAGTGTGAATCCTGGTTTAAGTTTGTATTACCACAATAACACACAACAACAAGCACAATAGCTAACCGTCAGAGATCTCTAAAACTGCCGCTCTAAAATTCCTTAAAAGGTCTCCAGTATGTATGTGGCTCAAATGCGAATGAGTCGGTAGATGCTGCAATCAGCTATGTCGCCTCGATTCTTCCATATCGATATCGTCGATCTTCTGTACCAGTCGCTTGGCATCTTCTTGTAATCTACCTACTTGGTCGTGCTATCCACTAAACAACAAACTGTCCACCCACTCCTTCCATAATTGGCTAAAGATCGTCGAGACAATTGTCTTGCCGTTCTTGGTCTTCATTCTGGCGACGCGAACTTCCTCCTTTGTGATGAGCCACTGGTTATCTACAGGATTAGCCGCACCGCTAGCTATACATCACTGGTGTGGCTGATCTGTACATAGACTAGTGCCCACAATCTTTCTTTCCTCTTTTCTAAGCATTCTACAGCTTACCTTTTTAATGATATTTGCTCTCCTTACTGCAACTCTTCGGATCTCTTGTTCATCTTTGCGACTGTGCAGCTTCTTGTGCCAGTCCTCCACATATGTTTTTTCTGCTCTTGGGCAGCTTTTTGCTAAATGTCTCGATTTTAGCTAGTCTCCATGCCCCTCTGACCATGACTTCTACCATAATCTGTAAACTGCTTTCTTCCTCCTGATCTCAGCAATCACATCATCATTTCATTGGAAATTTCTCTATCGAATCCCGTCCTTCGCGGTTTTGCGCGTCCCGTAAATTTGCTGTGTGTAGGAAGTTGCTCTTCAGAATCTCCCATGAATGTTCTGGCACGTTTCCCAACTCCAATCAATTAGAATAGCGTTTCATGGCTGCGCTCAATCAACCTATCAGCTTCCACAGTTTTTTGAGTGCTCTTTGCTCTGTCCTCGTTGTCTCTCGGCTAGAATACTCAAAACCAGAACCAATGGTCGATATTATGGAACGGGCTTTCACCGAGGCTGACTTTACTATCCTTCAGATACCTAAGGTCACTTTGCCGTACTGCCCAGATTGTCTGTGCCTCCCCAAATGCCCGCAAGGATCTGCTCCTATCAGTAGTATCTCGTCGCGCGGTATTTAGTTGATGCGATCATAGAACCGTCAGCATTCATCTTTCTTCATCCTAAAGCTCACTTGTGATGTCAGGAGGTTACGTAGGTTCTAAATTGATGGTCGCTGGATCTAACGTTAGGTTGGTTACCCGCCTTGATGAGCTAGCTTCTTCAGCCGCCATGTTCATCCTGTTGAAAAGTAGGCGAAAATAGCACACACTGTTTGTGCACAGGGTCCTAGCTACGTGCCCCCCTCTCCAAAGAACGTTTAATTTTACTCGATCTAAAGATATCTGATGTGACGGGGTTTCTTCTCCAACCGGCTCGTCATTTGCATCGTTTGGATGGACAGCCTGACGCTGGGATCGTGAGCACAGCTTTGCCAAGGGTTAGAGGATTATATGCCGCCGAAATGGGATGGCCCCGGCGGTCATCTGCAACATATGCGCACCTTTTCACATGCATGAGATGCTTTTCTGCAAATAGTCCGAGCGAGACCATCGTACAATCGAGGACAATAGTCCTCTACCCCTTTGTCAAAGAAGTCAGGTCCGGCGCAAAAACGATAGTTGGTCTCCTTCGCCGTAGTCCGGAAAAATCTCTCGGCAAACCCTGCAGTACCATTTTGTTAAAGGTTTATGACGCCAGTCTGTGAGGCATAAACCTTTAACAAAATGGTACTGCAGGGTTTGTTGTTTTGTTGTTTTGTTTGTTTGTTTTCTTGTTTTCTTTCTTTTTCTGTTTTCTTTTTGTTTGTTTGTTTTGTGTTTACTTCTTCATTTTCATTGCGGCTCTCCTTAGTATCTTCGTGTTAGCAGTTTTTGGATTGATAGCACGCCGAAGTGCGTATGAATAAATAAATAAATAAATCGACCAATTAAAAGGTGGATAAATATGGAAGGCCTAACTTGCATTTAATAACTGATATACCCACAAACTAAAAAAATCACTGAATTACTTTGCAGAATGCGGATCAGTCTTCTGCGAACCCGGCTATGAATGTGATGATGAGACTTTGAAGTGCGTTCCGAGAGTGGACTGTCCTAGCATAGCCCTTCCAGAAGTGGAGGGCTGTACGGACAAAATGGTAGAATGCAAAAGAAATGCTGTTTTGAAAATATCTTAGTGAATAATGTTTAGATTCTGGACGAATTTGACTGTCTTGTTCCAGTAAGAACTTGCAAACAGGAAAAGCCATTGCGACAAAGAAGGGATACCGCTTCGACAAAATCAATGGGTTAGTAGAAAGCTTGAATATCGAAGCCAATGCACCGAAGTCAATTTTGAGACACTTTTTTATTGGAGTGAAATTGAACGATTACGGTTCAGTTGAAAAACAGCTAGGAACATAATGCTATAAAATTTATGAAGCTGTATTTAGACATGAGTGCCACTTTATCTTGATACTGATCGAAAAACCTCGACTAAGCCTTGCGCAAGAAGCAGCTCATGAATTTCATTGATGGCCAAGAAATTCAATTTTGAACTCGCTCATACCGTGCTTGAAAACGCTGTTAAGTAGGTCTGGGCGAAAATTCAATGGTAAATTTCTAGTGGCAATAACATCCATAAGCTGCCGCTGATGACGGTTTACAAGACCAAGTGTAACAATAACTTACATCATAAAATGTACCATTTTATTCAAGTCCAGCACGAAAATTTAAAGCTTAATAAATTCAGATGTTTCTTTCAGTGAAATGCCCAAAGAATGCTGAATGGCGAGAATGCACCAACATTTGTCCGGATAAATCCTGCGACAATTACTTACACGTAAGTTTTACCATCCACAGACAGATCCTTCAACCATTTGTAGAACAATGGTATATCTAGGTATCCACTTGCTTTTCTTTGCGTTGTGGCATGCCTGGATGCATGTGCAAAGAAGGTCATGTCTATCTGACAAGTGCTAACAAAGATGCCGGTTGTGTGCCAAGAGAGACCTGCGTGTAAGTCATTTCATTGTAAGAATATATTTTCCACTAATTTCAAGAAAGCGTCCTCCGCACTGATTATTCCCACTTTGGAAACATACTGATAATATGTGTTTCAGAAAATTGGATGCACTGAAGAAGAACGTTATTGCAAACAAGCCAAGGGATAGAGGAGTCCAGGAAACCAAGAACTAATCTTCATGTGGTGTACGTGTACATAGGTTCAAAACATATGCTCAGTTGACGTGTATAATAAAGTTTTGCATGATTTTCTCGACATAGAGCTAGCGATCAGAAACTAGGTCACTGCATATTTTTTGCTGAAGTCCTCAGAATGTCGTTCAAAAGCTTTTTGAAAGTTCTATTAGTAGTCGCAGTATAGTAGATTTAGCTACTGAGACAGTGCCTTTGCAGCAACAATGTAAATGCCAAAACAAAAGCCATAGTTGTGTGTTTCTAACTAGGCTTATGTTCCCTTTTTTTCTAAGAATAATCGTAGGTACGCTTATCAGCCAAACGAATTGAGTTAATGGGTTCATTAGTGGTAGATCATCTATATATCAATAAAACTCAAAATTGAGTTTGTTTGGAGTCTATGTGCGTTATAGAAACCCACACCGCTCAACCGATTGTGAAGCTTTGCACACTTATGTTTTCGACCCATGCGCAGATGATAGGCTACCTTTTGCGGCGACTTGTTGGGTCCTTCCATCGATTTATTGATATGTTTACGTTTATCTGAGGAAAAGAAGGCCTATCATAAGACAGATTTTGTGTTTTTATGATATAATACATGATAGATACATGTTTATCCAAGCATTTTCTCATAGTCACGTAAAGGCGGGCGATGAAACTCATTTCCACCACAAAATCACGAGGATGCGGTGAATCAAAGTGGATGCCGCAAGGTAAGTCATTCATAACTTGGAAAGGGAGGGGAGAAGGTTCCGCCATGCGGTAATCTTGCTGGCGACCACGTCCCTATAAACAATAGCCCGGGCTGGACCAGGGAAGCCAACTAGTGACTGACTTATAATAAGCTGTTGATCTGTCAGTCTGTCAGTTGTTCTGTTACGAAATTAGAGTGAGGAATGATTTACATTGCTAATGCACGTGAGAGCAGCATAATAAGTAAGGCTTATTTTTGTGATTAAGGTGGAATTTGACTAAAGAATGATTGGAAACCCAGTCACATTACGTAAGTTCACTAAAACCTTTCATAATGGCCAGTGCGGACCTCTGCTAAGCAGAGATGAAGCACTGGATCAGATGTATTAGTGGCGGCAACCTGACGTTTGGACGTATGTCTACTACAGAGTCTTAGTGGTAAAAAATTTGTGCTTTATGTCTTTCTTACCGGAAGCCTTCTCCCTGGCCAGCCTCAAATTCAATTGCAAGCAACAATCACACATTGAAGACGGGAGACGGTCGAATGGCGCGCATTGATCAGCCCTAACCAAGAGAAGCAGGAAATAGGTTCAAATTTTTCCTGTTCGTCTCGAATTTCAACTGCATGATCCTCGGCTACGCTTTCTGATACACTGACAAAAGTTTTGTAGTCTGAAACCTGTTTGTGGAGTACCAATCCAACCTGGCAATGACGATTGCCGAAACGCGCGCCTTTCGACATACACCCCATTGAAGACAACCAACACTTTATCACTATCAGCATGCAGGCGTTGGGGCCGTCCTCCAGAGCCCACTGCTACTAACAAGGAATGCAATGCAACTATTGAATATCATTGTATTCTTTGACTGGCATATTTCTACAAAAAAATCGTAAAATCATTTGCAACACATTCATTTTGGCCGTTCATGACAGGATTTCGGACAGAAATCCCGAAGCCTCGCCATTCCAACAGTGGTATTTTCTCTTATTCCCCTGCGATATAACTCAGCTCAAAATCTTCACCTCATCACTCTACGTTCTACAAACTAGCGTTCGCGGCCTTACTCGAGAAGGTTTCATCTGCTTGCCAAAAACTATTTTTCGTTGCTGCGTAAAGACATACGATGTCGTCAACATTCTTGTGAAACCATGAACTCAAAGTACTCCCCAAACTTACTGGTCAAAAACCGTTTGCCAGACTATAGCAGGCGAATCTTAAACAAACACACGCGACGTGGATTTTGTCAAATGCACTATGTCATAGAGTAAGAGTAGATCGTCGATTTATTGACGAGTTCATCAATGCCGCATCCAACCTGCCGCTATTTTCATACGAGTCAATCACATCTTCACTTCAGATTCTGATATGGCGATAGCGCTTTAGAGTCGCGTGATTCGCAGTGACCAGATTTGTTTTATGGCATTCTTCCTACCACGAGATTCAATTAACCTCTACTCTCATTGTTTATACGAGGTGAAAATAACATGTTAGCGATTGATAAGAATTCATCTTCATTGTAAAGTGCAAAATATTGATAGAATGGCACAGAAAATCAGAAAATAATGGTCACCCACGACCATAGCCGGGTTCCAACCTTCAATGATTGACCAAGTGTATATGGTAGGAAAGACGTCACAAATTGTAATCGTAAGTCTTTGTTCGGTCCCTTCTTCGGCTCTTCTTCCCTTATATTCCCCGTAGCAGCCCCGCCTTCCTCATATCGTGAGGACACGACACTCCGACGACAGAATGATGACGATCCGAAGGCTAAATGATGTCTGAAATATGGCCGAACTTGTTGAGATGAAAAGCCGAAGTCACTATTTGTAACTTGCTAGCTATTTGTATCATTTTATCTGCTTTTACTTATTTATTTATTGCTAATTCCGTTTATTTGTTAAAATTTTGTTTAAGCATGAAAACTACTGTTAAATGCAAGAAGGAACCCTTTCAATTCGGTTTGAAGGATTGGGAGTATGCCTTTATTTGATCACACAATGAATATGCAAGTGGAAGATCATGACGAGCATACGAGAGAGTATTGCGTTATTTGCTGCCTGTGGTCTAGATAGATCTTTCCCTCTATCTGCCTCTTTGTTTCTTTCTTGGTATTACTGCAATTTGAGCTGCGCCCCTTTCTTTTGGGGTTTTTGCAGCTTGTGCTGTACCTTATCCCTTTCTGAGGTTCTGCGGTTTCGATATTGTTGTTATTGCTTTAAGTAAGTCTATCTAATAAAGAAATTGAGTCGCTTGCAAAAAATACTATTCCTTGCTGCTTGTTTTGCTTTGTTCTTTTCTTACATGTTCAATGACAGAGGATGGAATGATGTCTCGTCATTTTTGGCAGTCGTATTGCTTTTTTGCAGGCATGTGATTTTTAGTTGAGAAGAAGTGACCATATGTGTGGCCGGGTCTAGCAGCGCTGGCATCTCTTGAGTTGAGCGGTGCGCTGCCTACGAGCGGTCAGGGTGGAATAATTTGTACAATCCGTTGATCAATGACGTGTAGCCCAAAAAATGCAACTAGAATGCGGTAACTGCTTATACATTGTCTGGATGTCGTGCTGCTATGTCTATGGAAGTTGTTGTGGGGTGGTGGTCGTGGTGGTAGTATTGCTGCCAAGGACGTCGATTGGTAATCGTACTGGACCGCTGCAGACCTTTGAGCTGCTTCTGGTAATCGTGAACCCCGAGGATACAGTCTTCCATGTGGTCGACAAGGCTTTCCACAACACCTTATTTGTCTTTGTTCCTCATTTTCAAATGTATTTCTCCGTAATCCCTGCAACTGGTGTCACTTCATTTCTCTTCTCAGCTCTCTCAGATCGTGTTAGAAACATCATCGCAAGCATTTCGGCGGAGCTGATTTCAGATGACTATGCCTGGTCGTGACCGCTTTACAACTTTCTTCTTTCGGTTCTTTCGTGTATTCTCCCTCGTCATAGCACTTGTTGTCTTGCACCTCGAAATCTTGAGATTTGGAGCTTGGATTGTGCCATTCCGTTACATCTGAGATTTGATGGATTAAGAGTTGAAAAATGACTTCAGTTTATATATGACACTCGGCACTACATAGTTAAAATGCGTTCGAGCGGTTAGTTGAGACTACGACATAATGTGCGCAAAATTAGAAGCCTCGTGCGCATGAGGAATCGAGTAGAAGAAATGATGCTCGAGAGGCGGAGGCAGTGTATCCTATAAAATGTTTTGATACATATTGCGGCGATAAGCCTTATTGCTGAGAAGGGCAACATAGCCTTGAGCTATGTTGCCCTTCTCAGCATGAGTGGCTGTCGCGACTAGCATGATGATAAGCGTGAGAAAGACGCAAATTAAGTATAAGGAACGTTGTTTCATTAGGAAAACTTGGGCATGTCTAGTAATTCTCGTTTGAAAATATGGGGCAAATTCGTGTTGGTGCTATCCCATAGTGCTATAGTTTGCTTTCGACAACTTGGAACACTAATGTCAAGACTTTTTGTTTTCCCAATGAGAATCGGTCTTTGTCAATATTACCTTCGTATTTTGTGATAGAGTAAGATTCCGAGGCACGTGCTTGATTAGCTTGATTGCTATATTCAGCCATGATTTGGTCTTTCTTTGCTTTCATTTGATCTGTCAAGTCAGTTAGTAATGCTCTGTTCGCCAGGCTACTATAAATTTATGGATGTCGTCTGCGTTGGCAGGGTATGGTCAAGGTTCCTTGTTAGTACTTGCTTCATCAATCATGTTGTCAAGCTTACTGAGTTGCCTGGTCAAACGTTGGTTGCAAGATTTTATGTTGAAACCAGAAGTCACTTATAGACACGGTAGCGGAAGAAATCATCTCAAATGCGCAAGAGGGCGTGATTGTCACCTTATGTAAGTATTGTTGCGTTTTGATAAATAGTGGAGTTTGATAGTGCGCATTAGTTTTGTTTCCCATGTTATTTTAACAAACATTTTATGTTGTTATCACATGCTTCTGTTTTGGAATCCGCTTTGTTTTGAGAACTCGATGACTAATGCATACCCTTAAAAGCACCGTCCACTATAGTTGTAACGAACAGAAATTTTCGCCGAATGAACGAATATCGAATAATGAATTTTTAAAAATTTTTCGATCGAATGATTATCGAATAATTGATTTTCGAAAATTTTTCGAATGATTGAATATCGAATATTTGATTTTCGAAAATTCTTCGAATGAACGAATATTATTCGACTTTCGACTTTCATTTTATTCGAATTTGAATATTCGAATATTGGCACATTCCAAAATTCGAATGAGCAAATACTTGAATAACCGAACTTGATCGACTATTCGACTAATTTCGAATAAATGTTCGAATGTTATTCGATTATTTGAATGCAATATTCGAATACCTATCTTTTAAAACTACTCGAATGAACGAATATTCGAATAACCTTTATTTAAAACTCGTCGAATGAACGAATATTTGAATAAGTCATTTTTTGAAATCGTCGAATGAACGAATTATTTGAATACTAGCTGGCTTACCCGGCTCCGCCCGGCCTCCTGTCAATGCTATGATTAAGGTCTTATCCCTATCCCTTTAAAACCTTTCATTATGCCCACTTCTACATGCAATTCCTTATTCCCGCTGTGTTAGTAATTAGCATGCCCACCTACCTCCTTCAACAACCCCCAGCCCCGTAGCTCAAACTTTGCAAAAAAAAGCAATAAAACCGGAAAGTAAGGAGAATTCTGAAAACTGATGGCACTATTCGGCTATCCGGCCCCAAAATGTTTTTGTGATGGATCTTGGTCAAAGTCGGTAAATGGGGATTATTAGAGCCGCTAATGACGAATGTCGTGGTCATTTCGCGCGATAGCGCCATTTTCTGGGTTTACGTTAGGTACACATAAGAAGCTAAAATCATTAATTTTGCTGAAACTTTAGGGAGGGCTAATTGACATGCTGATTACGAATATCATACTCCTTCGGCATTTTAGGCGATTTCACTGAGTTATGGTAGATATACTGCAAAGGGGCGAAATCTCAGTTTTGGCTGAAACTCGGTCTAGAGAGATTCGATCTTCTGACCACGTTCGAAACACTCTCGTTGCGTTTTGAGACCTACCTTCTCGCAGAGTTACGATAGGTACATGGCAGTGGGTAAAAATCATAAATCTGCCTGAAACCTTGGCAGAAAATTACCTAAAGTGCTGTTTCAAGAATATCGTGCCCAATCCCCACGATAAAGGCAATTCGTGTGGTATTAAAGTTTCCCACGACCGTAATGCTTTCCCTTATAGGACCACTGCCGCGCGCGAGACACCCGTCGGCGGCTTTTGCCTAAGCAAAAACAGGGGGAGGGAGATTTGCCGCGTGCTTTACGCGTTGGGACAGGTTATCAGTTGCCTTATAGAACCACTGCCGTGCGCGATACATCCTTCGGCGGCTTTTGCAGCAAAAACAGGGGAGGGAGATATGCCGCGTGCCTCACGCGTTGGGATAGGTTATCAGAATGGCGCTGGAGACCGCCATGCAAAACGACCGTTTCCCCATCTTTTGAATATCTGGGATCTAAAATGGCCCGAAAGCGAAAAATGTCCATTTAAACCTTGCAACTCACCATAACTTCACTATTGCGTTATGACAGCGAGCAAGCATCATATTCATAAGCAATATACTTGTGAATCGTTACAGGTAAGGTTTTGAGCAAATCTGGAACTTCGACCCATCTACACCCACCTAATCCAAGAAAATGCACTATCCTGCGAAATCAGCATGGTAATCATGTTCAGCGCGCTAAATGACCACCCTAGACGAAGTTTAGAGCAAATCTATGTTTTCGACCTCATGCTATATAACCACCACAACTCTATGAAAAGGTCCCTTCATGCAGAGAGAGATGATATTCGTAATTAGCATGTCGAATAAGCCATATTGACCGAACTCCAGCCAAATTCATGATTTTGACTTCCTACCAGAGGTGCGATAGGGGGAGCCAAGTCTCCCCCTACCTTCACTTTTGAGCTGGTACGGGGTGACCACCTTCACTTTTGGAATAAAAAATTTTTCGCTGGACGACAAAGAAGGAAAATAAGCAAAACAAACGCAAAAAAGATTATTGAAAGCATATATTTATGTATACGGCGGCATATATATTTAAAATAAAGGTTTTTAGTAAATGGTGTATTTGGAAGTAAAGCTTAGCAAAACTGTACGGATTTTATTAAGCAAATTATGTTATAACGTATAGCGAAGGAAGTAGGTCGATCCAGGCAGTAACGGCGGAGAACCAGAATTTTGAATATTTAAATAGTGAAAAATCATGCGAAATTTCCACTGTTATAAATCTGTTGTTTGAAGATGTCAGCAGTTGCGACTTCATAGGTTTTGAAGAGTAGATGTTGCTCTATCAGCTAGTGAAGGAATCGGGTCGATTTAAGAGATAGTCGTTGAAAACCAGAGTTCTAAAACTTTACGCCATTTTTGCGTGTTTTTTGACTGTTGAGAGTTAAACTCGTATAAATCTTGAATGTGGAAGTGTATGATGTTGCGACTTCATAGGTTTTATAGAGTAAGGTTTGCCTTATCAGAATATGTCTTGTCCGTTCCGATCCATTGAAACACGTCCGAGATCCAGAGTCATGAAAAAGCAGGTAAAAAAGAGCTTTTTGAACTTCAACAGCTCATAACTTCTTCAGAACTGCATGAATCATGTTGCGACTTCATAGGTTAGATTCCTCTCATCAAGGGCTTTCAGATGATATATAATATGTGGGGGTTTAGAGCCTCCTGCGAATTATGACCGGGGGGGGGGGGAGACTTTTTAGGCCAAAGTCTCCCCCTCGCCCATTTTAATGTATTGGCTGGAGGCTGCCGGGGGAGACTTTGGCCTAAAAAGTCTCCCCCCCCCCGGGCATATGCCGTAAGAGGCGCGAAACCCCCACATATTATATATCATCTGAAAGCTCTTGACGAGAAGAATCTAACCTATGAAGTCGCAACGTGATTCGTGCAATCCTGAAGAAGTTATGAGCTGTTGAAGTTCAAAAAGCTCTTTTTTACCTGCTTTTTCATGACTCTGGATCTCGGAGGTGTTTCAATGGATCGGAACGGACAAGACATATTAAGGCAAACCTTACTCTATAAAACCTATGAAGTCGCAACATCATACACTTCCACATTCAAGATTTATAAGAGTTTAACTCTCAACAGTCAAAAAACACGCAAAAATGGCGTAAAGTTTTAGAACTCTGGTTTTCAACGACTATCTCTTAAATCGACCAGATTCCTTCACTAGCTGATAGAGCAACATTTACTCTTTAAAACCTATGAAGTCGCAACTGCTGACATCTTCAAACAACAGATTTATAACAGTGGAAATTTTGCATGATTTTTCACTATTTATTTATTCGAAATTCTGATTCTCGGCCGTTACTGCCTGGATCGATCTACTTTCTTCGCTGTACGTTATAACAAAATTTGCTTAATAAAATCCGTACAGTCCAACAAACTTCTACTTCCAAATACACCATTTACTAAACACGTCTATTTTTAATTTTTATAAATAAAATTTATAGATATTTTTAATATTCATCGTATCTGTGGCCCTAAAGAGGGCCGTTGGGTCGACGTTAGACCTAGAAAGATAGCTCCGTTCGTCCGTTCTATCCTCCCCCCGCACCTCCCCCCCCCCCCCCCCCCCCCCGTCGACGTTTTTGGGAGGTGAGTGTCCGACACTACCACCTTCACTTTTGGCCGGCCAGTGGTAGCTGAAACCACCTTCACTTTTGGGGGACCCGGCTCCCCCTATCGCACCTCTGCTTCCTACCGTACACCTGTCGTAACCACACGGGAAGACTTTCTGCGGAGAAAGTGTGATATCTGTAATCAGCATGTAAAGGGCCGGGCATACTTCACGCGATTTCAGTCGCGACGCGATTTGGCATTCGCTAGAAGTCTTCGGTCCAAGTCCAACATTAGCAAACTGCACATGCATAGTATGTATAACTTACGTAAACTAATGAAATGCCCTATCTTCTGTACATTTATAATTGCTTACAATGAGTTATGGACACCTGGAATATTGCCAAATCGCGTAGCGTTTGAAATCGCTTCAAGTATATGCCCGGCCCTTAAGATAACCCTTATACACGAAGTTTGAGCAAGCTCTACCACAAAAAAATTTTGGGGTCCGGATAGCCGAATAGCGCCAAACTAATATCGAACTCGTAATCAGCGTGCTCGATTACCCCCCCCCCTGTGCCAAATCCCAGGTCCGTAGCTCAAATTTTGCAAAAAAATCGATAAAATCGATAAAAGTAATGCACGGTTTTGAAAACTAATATTGTATTCGTAATCAGCATGCTCGATTACCCCCCTGTGCCAAATCCCAGCCCCGTAGCTCGAACCTTTAAAAAAATTCGATAAAATCGATAAAAGTAATCGATAATCCTGAAAACTATTATTGTATTCGGAATCCCCATGCCCGATTACCCCCCCCCCTGTGCCAACTCTCAGCCCCGTGAGTGAACTCTGCAGAAAAAATCGATAAAAATCGATAAAATCGATATCGATCGATGACGAAAAGTGGCCTATGACACCCGCTGGGGCCCGAGGTGTATGTGTGCCAAGTTTGGTCCGGATCAGTTCAGAAATAGAATTTTCTATTCGGAACATACGTACAGACAGACAGACAGACAGACAGACATACAGACATTCAGCTTTATATATAAGATAGGCCTTTCTCATTTATTCGACTATTCGAATAATCGAATAAATGGACTTTCTCAAATACTCGACTCTTCGACTATTCGAATATTCAAATAGTCGAATATATCGAATAAATTATTCGAACACGAATTCGGTGCTAACTATACCGTCCACCCAGATTTTCGACTTCCACATTTTTGTCACTTTAGGGCCTTTTCATGTACCTGATTCCGAATATGAAGTCGAGAATGCGCGTAAACGCCGACAATCTCCGTTCCGGAGAACCCAAAAGCCGCCTTTCCGGAACTGTGATTGGATGGGCGCGCACAAATGGGCGGGCGTGGATGGGGGTCCTCGTGCATTTTCGCTATTCCGAAGCGATTCGCTTCCGAAACGGCATTTTGCGCTGCGACTTGGGCATTGGATTGATAGGAGGCCCTACTATTATATACTGCCAAAAGCTCAACACCCTCAACTTAGGGTGGACGGTGCCTTTAAAGCGTTGATGGTGTTGTTGCTCTTGTTGAAGACTAGAAATAGATAGAGTTCTTCTAGAAATCAAAAACTTGTTTTGGCAATAACTTCACAGCCAAAGTTGCGGATATCCTTCGTGGAAGTCATTTCAAATTGCCTGCCCTAGGCAATTATTTCGGGTTGTCTTCCCTAGGCAGTTATTTCACGTTGCCTGCTTTAGACACTATTTGCCTTTCCATTTGGATTTGAATGCGTGCTTGCGCTTAACTTGATTGATTTTGACTTTGCTGTGCGATAGAAACAAGCAAAATATAAAAGATTGTCTGAGGTGAAGGTGATCAGGCTTTACAACGTTTCAATCGCAAATAAAAGAAACGGAAATAAAAGACAGCGAGAAAAGGGAGGAGATATTTGACTATCCGCGCTTGTTTTTAATTTGACTTCATCAATAAACCCGGCCGATGCACCCGGCAGGGCCCGGCACAGATGGTTTGGGGTCAAACTGGACTTCGTTTTTGGAGTTAGAGGCAACGGGGATATCGTTTTTATAAGGTCCTGGAGGAAGCGCCAAAAAAATGACGAGCGTGTCAAGTTTCACGAGTTGAACGTGTTCTTTCGCAAGCGCGCGAATTTCAAACGCAGTACTAAAACAAACAAATGGCTTGTTTACAGCGCATAAACAATCACATGGTTCCAAATTTCGGATACTTGTATACAATATTACTCCAAACTATGTTATGTAAAAAGTTCCAAAAACTTATGTGTCCTAATATGCGTTCCCGATTTTGTTGGTTTCTAGACCAACCACCAAACCAACTGGGTTGGTTCGGAGCATAAATATCGGAGAGTTCACATAAGTGCTGGATCTTTTTGATTTGGACGATTAGAACGGTCAAAAATCTATCATATAGTGAAGAGAGCGAATCAAACCACTGCCTCTCCTCTTTTTTCGAGCCAAAAGTAGTGTAATCCTACGCGTTGATAGATATCGCGCTCCAATCACATGCGGTGTCCTTTAAACTAAATGGCGAAAAATGCATCACCGGATTGTTGAGGCCACGGATTTGGTTGGCCTGGAAGGTTTTCGACATTCCGAGCACTAAAATGGTACTTTACCCAACAGCAGAGCCTTTAATGGATTCGAAACGTGTTCTTTTTGCTTTTTTGTACTACATGATTTAAAATGCTTTTTTCGCTTTTTTACTGTTATTGTAATTGAATAGGGGTTTTCCTACCGATTTTTACGTCAAAAGACTTCGTAAATTTTCGCGAAGTCATGGGGGACTTCGTTTACAAAAAAGCTCTAAACCAACGCGTGCCGGGCTCTGGCACCAGGTCTTGCTCAACAACTGCAACAGCCGGGTCAACTTGATTGGCCACTGTATACTCAAACACACGGAACTTCCGCAGAATATGCAAAATTTGCAGCGGTTCGCAGGATTTTGTTTTCTATCGCAAAAGTAGAAACGTTGAAAATGAGAAATTCCGCAGGATTTTGATCTCAAGCTGGTTGAAAACGGGGACTTCCGCAGGATCTTTTACAGAGCGCTGCGGAACTTCCGAAAATGCCAGCGGTTCCGCAGCATTTCACATGCTGGTACTTCCGCAGGGTTTTGGATGGGTTGTCTCGTGATGTTGCCTCGCCAACAACTAAAATTATCGAACATTTTAGCCGTAGTGCAGAGGATAGTAGGCGGGTCTCACAGTCAATAGAGTGAGGTTGAAATCTCGCTTAGGTCTTCCCTTTTGCTGTTGTGGTTCGCATTCTTCGGAACTTCCGCAGCACCTGATTTGGGGACTTCCGCAGGACGTTTGCGGCCGCAGGTGACCCGGCAGAACTTTCCCAAACGTTCTGCGGAAACATCGTTCGGTTGTCTGAGTATGGCAGGAATGTCAAAATGTAAGCATCATAAGTCTTTGTTCGCTCTCTTCAACTCGGCCCCCCTTCGTTCATAGTCCCCGCAGCGGCCCCGCCTTCCACACTTGGTGAATCACGACACTCCCGGTTTCTTCAAAAAAGAGGCACTGCAGTGATAATTCTATTTCGTCAATGTCACACCAGCCTTAGAGGCAGTGTTCGAGCAAAAACTTGATTTCTAGAAAATCCACTTACCGGGGGTTATCCGCAACGCTGAATCCGAAAATCCACATTAGAAGACGCAAAAACGGCGAGAACATACGTTCTCCAAAGCCGCACAATTTGAAATTTGGTGGTTCCCACCAAGGCAGAGACGCAGAGTCGCTGCGACCCCACATTTTAACTGTGGCGGCATGCGTATAGTCTGCCCCAATCCTGACCAGGCCGAAATTGGAATGGCGAGAGTCCGCGTCGCGAGGGTTTCGCGCCACATCAAGGGCTAGCTTGTCTACTTTCTCCTCATTCTCTTCGCTCTCTGCGACAGCGCGCATGCAGCGCAAACACCTGGCGCTGCGAGCGCGCAAATTCAGCCAGAGGTCCGGCCTGATTCCGATTTGGGCAGACTGTGCTCTGCCGCATAGCAGGAATTCGGACAGCTCGGAGGACCCCACCCCAAGGCGTAAGTTTCCCCATTTTCTGGTCGTTTTTTTTGCTTTAGGTCGAGCGTTATGGGAGACGGTCAAGAGGCGCGATTTCTCTGGCTGTCACCAACTTACAACCCCAGTTTCATGCCATGCGATTCTTCAAAAATTACCAGATAAATTGCAATAGCTTACTATCTGTCTGAGGTTACCACTTGCTGAGTTTGATGGCTTTTGCTGGGAAACGGATCGAAATATTTACGAGTTTGCTCCTAACTGCATTTTCATGGGTTTTTGACCTTCAAAATTGCTGTTTTGATTCGATTCCAAGGTATTAAGATTGAACGACCCATGCAGCTATCGGATATACCTCCTTCTAAAATCTGAATAAATTTAGAAAGTTAGAAAACACTTATTATGTGCTATTTGTTATCCATCTGGCAATAAAAATCGCGCCTCTTGACATACACCCGAGCGTTATGACGTCGCACTTGCGCGATGTTGTGTCTGAGGGGGGGGGGGCCACCTCGCATGGCACTGAAACTCCAAAACCCCCATCTTGCCCGGACACTACCTTTAAAGGAAGTGGACCAAAATGGACCCTAGTCAGATTTTGGTAGTATTAGGTAGACCCCTAAAGCACACCTTAGCCTCACCCACCCTCCAATGCATACGATGAGTCCTGAAAATGAGCTACAAAACTGTACCAATGAACTCCACCAATGACGCCCACTCAGTGGAAGTGGGCAGGGCTGGTGGAGTTTTGAAGCGCGTTTTCACGACCCAGGCTCGAATTGCAGGACGAGGGTGGAGCTACCGTGTAGTTAGGGCGCCTGCTACCTAACGCTACCAAAATTTGACGGGGTCCATTTTGCCGATCCACTGCACACTTTATCGAATGGACAGTTTACGCAATGACCATGCAGCAGCTGCCGTTAAAGCCTGCCACATACTAGACACGCTCTAATGTCTTCACTCGTGATGTTATTTGAGATTGTTCAAAGTCGCGCGTGAATGCAACGTTACACGATAGCATTAGTTGATTCGGAAACAAAAAAAGAGACAAAGAGATATCCAACTACTGGTGATTGCTGATTAGAAATATGTGGTTTACGACATCTTCTCTAGTGTATGGAGCCATTCATTCGAGTAATATCGTCCTGCGATTCCATCCGCCCTTCTTGTGCATATCTTCGCAGCTGTCTTGAGCATGTTTGAGCTCTTTCGACAGTGATCGGATTTGCAGAGGAAGCTTGATCAAAATGTTCCCGGAACAATTTTTACGAGACCATTTTCACATCATTTGCATTATGGACCAGTTCTTTGGGGTGTATGTCAAGAAGTGCGATTTTTTTTTGCCAACTGGACATCAAATTGCACACTTTAAATGTTCAATAATGTTCTAGGGGTCTTTGAAATTTCTGAGAAGTTACAGAAGGTCGTTGCATGAGCTGTCTGATCATATCATCTTGAAAAAGATCCAAAACAGACATTGGAGGTCAAAAACCCATGAGAATGCAAATAATGGCAATTCCGTGAACATTTCGCTCATTTTTGCAGCAAAAGCCGTGGAACTTAGCAGATGGTAACTTCAAACAGCTAGTAAGCTACTTTCTCTGGAATTTTTTGAAAACTTGTGTAATGCAGAATGGGCTTTTCAAGTTGGTGACAGCCAGAGAAATCGCGCCTCTTGACCGTCTCTCGTTTCTTTGTAGTTCGAAAAGGAACGGCAGTTGTATTTCAGTTGCTGCGGCGTGAACATCATTCGAGCGTCGGTCGACCATGGTCGACCGGCGCTTATGCATTTAAAACAATCGTTACTCGGTTTGTGTTTATGCTATGACGCCACATCATCCATGGGTAATACATAAGAGGAAGACACGGCTCTACAGATTCTTTTATACTACCGCACGGTGGCAGAACGTCGTGCGCAGCAGCAAAGGACACATCACTGACTGTTTTTATTTAAATAAAAATTTGACCATTTTGACACTTCAAGCTTACGGTACAATCCAATACTTCTAAATCCTCTATATATAAAGATGGAAGTCTGCGGATGCAAAATTCTGCAGCATCGTTACTGTATGATTTCTATAGACTCCTTTCTGCGTGGACGAATTCATCTGAATCTTTGCTCACACATAGGCGACCGCGCAGAATAACATAGGCTGCTTCTGAACCAACTGGCTCGCCCCTTCTGTCGATTTCTTGATTTTTGGCCCTTTGCAATAAAAATGAATTTTTATCAGCCTAATAAATTATCAGCTCGCGTAAAAAACAGCAGTATTCATTCTAATGTTGTGGAAAGGATGCGGTGATAGGCGAGCCATATAGCGAGTGAGTCGGATACAAGAACTTATGCAGCGCAACCGGATAGTTGGTTGGAGGGAGAGGGTGGGAGCTCTGGACCATGTTGGAGGAAGCAAGAAAGCTGGACCTGCCCGGTGTGGTGGGGAAAGGACGACATGCTCTTCTTCTCATGATTCAAGATACGCATACAATCTCTTGCCGGACCATTTAAGGCTCTGGCCGGCTGGACCGGGAAAGCTAGTTAGTAATGCAATAAAAAGCAAAAAAGTTCTGATTTATTTTACATTACGAGCCTTTCTCATGACAACAATGCGAAAATCACGAAATGGTGGAGGGGTTTGCTGCAATCGCAGTAGTCGGGAGCGATATCGCACTTCGTTCTGCCAAATTCGATCCCTGAAGTGAATTTGTAATTCACATAAGATTATAAAAATGTGTAATTATGAATTTTAGGATGGCTTCTTGATACAGATATACACAAAAGACAGCTACACCTAAATCAGATAATATACAGGAAAAAAAAGTTGTATCTATGTCAGATATAGTCCTGCAGTGCTCTAAGGGTGCCTTCATACCGCGCCGGCAGCCGCCGCTAGCAGCCTAGCAGCCGCTAGCAGCCGCCAGCAGCCCGTAGCAGCCCGTAGCCGCCGCTGGCCGCTTTTGTTATAGAAGCGCAGAATCATCAGAAAACTACTTTGAGTGCTTCTGCCTCTTTCTGTTGCCGCCAGTGGGTAGTTCGATATCTCACAAACCATATTTGTGTCCATTTCATTACAATGTCACCCCACGGTCATCTTGTTGAAACATAGTTCGCAGAAGTTTTTGTCGGTGTGATTCCCTCTGGCTTTGGATGCGTCCAGTTCCTGCAGGTGTGGAATTTGTTTACTTTTTGAATATGCTTTTGATTCCATCTTCTTCTTGGCTGTCGGTGCTTATCTGAATTGCATTCTACTATTTCGCAAGCTCGCCGAACTGATTCGCGGGTGGGTTCTTCTAACTTTGACAATGGCTCACATTCGTTTTAGACAAGACAGATGGCAAAGGGTAAAATTTGGGCATCGATAGGTTGCAATGTGCGGCAGTAGAACAGTGAACACAATTGTGATATGTAAGATCGAACTACCACTGGGGGCAACAGAAGAAAAAGCATGGAAGATGAAAAGCGTAGGCAGGAGCCCGATGACTTTGCGCCTCTATAACAAAAGCAGCCAGCGGCGGCTACGGGCTGACGGGCTGCTGGCGGCTGCTGCAGGCTGCTGGCGGCTGCTACGGGCTGCTACGGGCTGCTGCGGCTACGGGCTGCTACGGGCTGCTAATGGCGGCTGCCGGCGCGGTATGAAGGCACCCTAACTTCAAAAGCAAATCTGACTAGCAACTGGGCAGTTCCAAGAGCGCGCATCAAAATTAATCAAAGAGTCGAAGTTTTGCATCTCCAAAACTTTTGAATGTCAGTTTCAAACTCGATACACTTTAAAAAGTATATCACAAGGAGATGAACTTATGATGAAAAAAAAACGAGAACATAAGATAGGGATTACCAAAAGCTTGCAAGTTAAACCTGAGATATTATCTCAATTACCTTCTCAAAATCTGCTTTTCTTCCTTTTCGTGTTTTTCATGACGTTTCGTATAGGCTTCAAGGTCAATTGGTTCATCCGTGAGGCGTGGCTGACATCGCAATGGATTTAAGCGACCCACCTGAAAATTGGTAGTTCGGAAACCGTTAGAAGCAGGTTTCAATTCAAAAAGAGATTCGAATAAACTAACACGCAAAAGTTGAGAATCAAAAAAGGAATTGTATGGATTACAGCTCACCATTCTTACTTCAGGCAGCTGCAACTTCTTGTCAAAGATCGTCGGAGCCTCAGAGCTTACATTGGGATCATCCTGTAAAGCGAGCTCTGCTATATAAAAAGTTCACAAAAAAGTACAAGGCGCAAATTAAGATGAAATAAATGAACATTAGTAGATGATGGAAAAACCCACTGCATTGCTATGTGTCGGCGCACATTCCGGAATAAAAGCGACTGCGTACTGATTCTCTTTCAAGCTTGGTGAAGAAACTTTTCTCTTGCGAGACGCCAGCTTGGATTTGCCTCCCTGAAACCTTACAATCATGAAAAGGGAATTCAGATGATCGGAAGATGCGGGTAATATGGAGACGCACAGAGAAGATCTGTATAGTAGACATATTGAAGGCAAGATAACACCTTTGCTGTTTTCCTCCTAGGAGTTTTCTTCTCATCGTTGCAATGCAACGTAATTTTGTCTCCGAATTTCCGTTGCTTAGGAACTGGAGAAGATGCAGCTTTTCTCTTATTAGATGCGGCCATAGTTTACCCCTGTAATTCGAGCGTAGAATAGTGGTTAATGGTATAAGATATGGAACCTTTGAGCTCGATTTCTACCGAGGACGAAAACGCGATATGTAGGTAGATGGGATTCGTTGGATTGAAACTTATCTGAGCAATATCTCTTCAAAACACCTTGGCAAAAAGAAAGCATTCCAATTCTCTGCCAAAAAGATTCATTGATAGTATTCGAAGCGAGCATCGATCGCAACGTACCTAAACGCATACGCGTCGCTACCCGGTACTGGAGCGCGGTAGATGCCAGGGCTCGAGTACTTTGCATGTTGAAACTTGAGGCTTTGATCCTAAACTTTTGAAAACTTTCCGGCTAGCTAGACTCATCAATGGTGGATTTCGCCAAAGTCTCTCTTCGGGATTCTCATAGGCAACTCGCTACTAGCCCATTTGCAGCCTCTGACATTTGCGCAAAATCATCAGCGTTTATCATAGTGACGGAATAGTTTTAAGAAGAAGGGTGGGGGGAATTTTTTTATAGAAGGCGGGCACTAGTCACCCCCTTGGTATAATAAGTTTCAACTCAGTTTAGCCGGAAATTGGACTGGCGGGAGTCCGCTTCGCAACGATTAGCGCTGCTTTGCAGTCTGCGTCTCCTCATTCTAATGTATCTCGATGAGCCAGTGGCGGCGCGGACGCGCTGCTCCACTTGGGATGTTTCGCCTACTCCGATTTGGAAAGACTATAGATATGACGCTTCAAAAAAGCGTGCGCACTTATACTCCCGAGCAGGGCATACCGATTGGTCCGTTGGGGTAAGTGCGGTACAGGCGAAAAGAAGTCGTACTATCACTCCAGTGCTTTTCGAACAAGTAAATGAGATCTGAGTTAAACTCTAAAAATTTGCTTTTTGCCTTGCAAGGAAAAAATCCAAATAGACTTAAATACTATTCATTCACATGACGCCACCAACGATAATTAGTACAAACAATCGTATCATATACTTGCCGTCAACCTTAGAGACAGCTAGTGCAAATTCACCAACCAGATTCTCGACTTTCTGCGGTTCTCGACTCGCCGTCACTTTAAGCATACGACGACTAGCTCATAGTGTACTTACAAGAAAGCTAAAAGCTGACGGCAAATATATGAACTCTATGATTCTAAAGAACATGGTACATATGTCAAGCCCAAATATCTAAAAACCTAACCATCACTCACAAGAGCAGGCTAATCAGTACGAGCAAAAGGACAAGCAAAATCACAAACTCCAAACGAAACCGTACTGGTCCGCTAACTATAATAATGTAATGAAAATTATTTCAATTTAACAATCTTAACAATTTACAGAAACAATATTCAATCAAAAGCAAATCGCTGTGGCGCTCGTCGAGATCTTCCTGGACGGCTGTCGCTTTCGGTGGAGGTAGCAGCGGAAGTCGTTGGCTTTTCTTCAGCTTCCATCTCTTCCAGCTAAAAACTTTGATTTTTTTGAGACATTGAAAACCTTAAGCCTCGGGTAAAGTTCGCGCGATTTCATCGTCGCGACTCATCGCTACAAGACAAGTGTTACAAGCTCATTGCATACCGATCTTCATGTATTTCGGTTGTCATAGTTAGTTAAGATTAGTCGTGTTGGAAAACTATCACAACCGAAATGCAAGAAGATCGGTGTGCAATGGTATTGTTACAATTGTCTGGTCGCTATCAATCGCGACGATGAAATCGCGTGAACTCTGCCTGTGGCCTTAAGGGCCGGGCATACTTCACGCGAATTCAGTCGCGAGGCGATTTGGCAATATTCCAACTGTTCATAACTCACCGTGAGCATATTTCAAATGTACAGAAGATAGGGCACTTTATCGATCCACTTAAGTTATACAAACTATGCATGTGCAGTTCGCTAATATTGGATCTGAAGACTTCTGGCGACTTGCCAAGTCGCGTCGCGACTGAAATCGCGTGAAGTATGCCCGGCCCTTTAGGCGATTAACGAGTGAGAGACGATATGAGACGTTATTGCGGACTTTCTGACCCTTATACAGCCCTTTGCTGCATAAGACTCAAAAAGTCCGCAATAACTGCCATCCAATAAGAACATTGCGCGATCAAAGTGGCTAATTCTGTGATAGAACAACGAGAGGCTTTAAATAAAAAGGCACGATACCAAAAAAGTCAGCCGACTTTAGTCGTACTATCGCGTTAATGTATTGGGTACGACCATACTCTGTTTTTTGGCGCCAAAAACGCTATAGGCGTAGTTTCCGTTTCGCGCGCGTTTTTTGAATTTCGCTCCATGGGTGTGGGTCTAAATTTACAAATTGCGTTTTTTTTCTGCAACCAAACGCTTACTTTTCATCGCTATGCTTATTCATGACAGAAACGGCACTTCTTTTACTCAAAGAAATTCACAAACCTCTTCATATTCAGGATCATCTTCCTCCACCACTTCCTCCTCTTCATCTTCATCAAGGTGATGTTCCATGGCAACTTCATCTCCGTCAGCTTCCTCTTCATCTCCATCGAGTGGATGTTCCATAGCAACTTCCTCTCCTTCGACTGCCTTATCATCCACATCCAATTCGAGTCCTAGTTCATCATCAGTGATGACAATTTCCTCGCCTTCAGGAGCAGTTTCTTCGCCATCAGCAGGAGGTTCATCGCCTCCAGCGGTGTCTTGGTCGGGTTCATCTTCTAATATTTCTATCTCCCCATCATCAGCATCCGGTTCATCGCGCGATTTATTATGTTTTACAGGAATCTTGTCTTTTAAACGGATTGGTAATCCAAGTCGCAGAGCAAGATTTCTAAAAAGTCAAATCGTCAAAAATGAGGATGTGGAATTTCTTTGGAGATGGGAAGAGGAGGGGAAGGGTGTCCTTCAGAGCTTACCGGACATCATTAGCGGTTGTGTAGTGTAAACGATTTGTTGGTGGATATTCAGCTCTCATTTTACCGCAAATGTCACTAAGATACATCTTTCGCTCTAGTAGATTCTGGATGACACCGCATTGCCTAAATTAATCTTCCCAACCTTTCAAAAAATTTTCAAGTTATTGGCAAACCTTTCATTCAAACGCAAAGCCGTAGGATCAAGTTCATGGAAAATATGACCAAAACAGCAAGTTACGTCAATGCTTCCATCATTATATTCACTAATCTAAAAATCAAATTTTCATCGTGCTATCATAGCGTCAGCGCCCCAAGGGAAGCGCGCTACTCGATTGATAGCTCAACGGCGCTAAAACGGGGCAGGCAACTCAGAAGGCAGCCTAACGCAAAATGAAAATGTAATCCTTATGTCAAGCATACAATCATCGTCCCATGATAATCATGAATATTCGCTAAAAGTTCCAAAATTGATATTTTCTTGAAAGTTTATATGACACTGCATTACAATTTACACCTTCTTGAAGCATATGATCAAACGCTTTGATGAAGCCAAAAGCAAAAGAAGGCTTGAAAAGACTTTTTACAGAAAGTCATCTATCACAAAATTCTGTCTCGTTCCCCCTAAACAGTGAATAAACTTTAATGAATTCTCAGAAAGAAAAGCCGATGTGAAGTTATATGTGCAAGTATTTCCTGGGCAAGATATAGGCTATTGCATGACGAAGGCGCAATATCTTCGGGCGCGAACTATACTTGGGGAAATTCGAAATTTTTTTCGAATATTCGAATATCGAATATATTCGAAAATTGAAATTTTCGAATATTCGAATATCGAATATTCGAAATCGAAATTCTCGAATATTCGACTATCGAATATTATTCGAAAATTGAAAATGTTTTTTCGAATGTTATTCGAAAATCGGAAATTTCGAATATTCGACTATCGAATATTATTCGAAAATAAAAATTTCGAATCGAATAATATTCGAATATCGAATATCATTCGTTATTCGAATTTCGAATATTATTCAATTCTCGAATGTTATTCGATTTTCGAATACTGATCGAATAATTTACGTCATTGAGACTGCCTATGAAAGGGGCCAAAACATCCAAGAATAAATTGTTTCATGTAAGTGTTAATAATGGACACTTTCTTATGTTACAATTTACGATGGAAAAACGGTTTAGTCGTGACGTGAAGAGACTTAGAGACCTAAAATCTACTCCTGTGACGGTTGTGAAGAGATTATTCGTACTTCAAAGAAGATTATATACCCTCACTGAGAGTTGCGATTGGATGTACAGCGGTCCCAAACAGTATGTAGATCTGTAGGCTGACATCAACTTAGAGTGCGGGGCGATTTATCAATCGCTTTTCATGTTGCAAAATTACCGTAGGATTGAAGCGGGTCTCAAAACATCAAGAGCCATTTCCCCAAGAAAAAGATTCAAAAGGGCCGAAAGTATTGCATTAGATTTCTAAAAATACTCACTTTATGTAGAATTGCATCTAACCGTAATGCTTTTTTCAAAACTTACGCCAGATACACCGTAACAAGTGTTTTTCAACGCCTTTCAAAAGTGTGATTACCATGTGAAAAGCTTGCAACCTCTTGCGTAGTAGAATTAGCATACGTAAAAACACGCTGCACAGATTTTAGACCTTTTTGGGGACAGCTTTTTTAGATGTCTTATTTTGCAATTGGTCTATATGCTGCTTCCTACCGTGATGACACACAATGAGAAAAACATGAGTGATTCGCTTTCTGCTGTATTAATAGCTGAAGCCATCCCTACTGGATGTTACCCAGAAAATGGTAAAAGACTTTGAGAGGTATTAGCGATTGAATTGTGTATACTTTCAAGACACCCCGTATACGCTATGCATATCGAATTTTCGAATAGTCAGTTCTTATCGAATTTCCGAATATTCGGTGCTCAACGAATATTCGAATATTTGATGGACATCGAATGATCAAATGAATGACCGTCGAATATTCGACATCGGATAATATTTGAAAATTAAGATTTTCGAATATTCGACTTTCGAATAATATTCGGAAATGAAGATTTTCGATTATTCGACTATCGAATATATTCGAAAACTGAAAATTTCGAATATTCGACTTTCGAATTTTATTCGAAATCTCATTTCGAATAGTCGACTTTTCGAATCATTCGCATTCGAATGATTTATTCGAATGATCGAATAATTATTCGATTCGGTCCCAAGTATAGCGCGAACGCGGTTTTATTAGCCGCAGAGCGCATGAGGTGCGGGATCTACAACGGTGAGGATACGCGCGCGTCGCGTTCGCGCCCGCTTAACTAATATCGCCATTGCGCCTTCGTCATGCAGCAGCCTTTAGCTCCCCTGTTATATAGTTTATTGCAGTGGCGGTCGCAAAATTTCCGTCGGGGGGGGGGGGGGGGGGGGGCAATATTCTTCTCTTCAAATGAAGATGCATGGCAAGGTGCGTGGCGTTAGCCATGCACTCCAAAAAATTTTTCCGGCCCCGTAACCCCCAAAATCTAAAAAAAGGGGGGGGCATGGCGGCACCCACGCTCCGAGAAAATATTTCTTACAAGGATAATTTGAATTTTTGATTTAAAAAATTAATCTAATTATTTACAAGGATGAACAAATCATTTGGGAGTTGGAAAGTTTGCTTTGTTGAAATTTGTATATTATATTAACTGATTCTTTTGATCCAAACAGATAACTGAGAATTCTCGCTTTAATCCATGGAAACCAAGCAAGAAATCTCAACATTTTGACTCTAATTTCGGATTCTTATTTTACAAAACCTATTTTTTTAATACAATTAGAAATTACTGATGCTGTACTTACCCTCAAAAACGCAGAACAATGCGTTTGTGCTTTTTTCGTTGAGGTACCGGCTCGTATAGAGCTAGATGTTTTGAAAGTACCAGCTCGATTGCAGCGATACATAGCATATCCAGACCACATAGATGTCTTAGTCGAAAATGATGTGCAAGTTTCTTCACAACGTCGACAAAGCCATTCCTGAGAAAATGTGAAAATCCTGATGTTTCAAAATCGATCGCTTCCAAATCAATTTAGATATTAGCTTTCTCAACTCTAGTAAAATTCAGCCACTTATTGCTGATCTATTTTTAGTTTTGAAGCATAGATGGACGCCATTGCGGACTGTCTGCGCCTCTTCAAGTGCTGCACTCTCTGCTAAGGAGATGTGCTGTGGCTGACAGAGACGCAGACAATTTGCAGTAACGTCCTGTCCATGCTCTAGGTCATTAAACTACTGAATCTGATGATCAGGTTTACATCCGCAATAATCAGAACGTTCTCCCCCCCCCCCCCCAAAAAAAAATTTACAATGTCCAATCTTGGACAAAAATGTAACGAACCTTGTATTCCTCCTTAGACTCAAATCGATATTGTCGAATAGCGAAATTCTGCGGAGTTCCTGCTGCTCCCAGCTCTGAGTGCTCGATCATACAATGATAAGAAAGACTGTCATGATTGGCAAATCGTCCTTCACATCGAGGTACGGGACACAGTACCGCACCCCTTACGGTTTCGCTGAGCTGATCTGGCAGTGGTGGAAGAACTGGTGGACGGAATGGCAATTGCTTCTTCGGTTGCGGGTGGTACTCGACCTCATTCTTTTTCCCATTCTTCCTTCTTTTGCGCTTTTTCAACCGTTTCCAGCAGCTAGCCATATGTCCATATAGAGCATTTTTTGAAATATACCTGAATGGGAAAAAATCAGACGGCCGTTTTGCTCCGCCGTCTTGTTGTAGACCGGTAGAGGATGGTTCTCTGCGGAATCCAAATTTGTACGCAAGGTGGACAAGCGAGATTCGCATGGGCAAAATGCCATTTTGCACTACAGTATCCCTTGTCCTGCATAACTTGTCCCGAAATGTCGTACACGGCAAATCTCCTCTATTGCTTCGGCAAAAGCTACCGCAGGACGTCGCGCACGAATTTGGAAATGGAGATGCCCTGACAGGCGATACGGTCGTGCAAATTGGCCCGGTCGCTTGCCTTCCGCTTCTTCTTTTTTTGCCTCACTACATCATTAAAATCGTTACTCATTAAAAAAGCAAATTATGCCGCCGAAATGTGAGGGAAATGAGAGGCCACGCGCGGACACTAGCCACAAACCATACAGCCCTAAAAATTGTTGCCAAGCTGTTACCGAGAGAAACTTGACCCTACGCAGTCCACAGCAGGGCGGTTGTACGGCAGCGCGGCAAATCAGTAAACAAATCACTTACCCAACACCACAGTTTTTGCACCAGTAGTGCCCATCTACTTTGACGAGTGTTTTCTCATCCTTCTTTTTCAATTCTGCCTTCAGTTTAGCGACTTGTTCACCGGTCCAATTGTGGGAACAGACCATGTGTAAATAGATGGCCGTCGTCCACTTGCCACATTCTGGACACTGTCCGCGAGGGTTGAGTGGTTGCTGCAAGTTATGGATGATAAATAGATAGAATTCGGGCGGAGAACTTTCGAGAAATGATTTCCTAAGTCATTTTAGTATCAAAAAGATGTACAAAAAGTACAACTTAACTCAATTTTGACAAAAAACAAAAATTATACTCACTGTTGTCGGCGCTTTCGCCCATTTTGAGAATGTTTGCTTAGGAACTACCTCCACTGCTAGAACGTCGTATGGGAGTCGTTCCTCCCTGAGAAACGGTGCTTTTCCATGAGCGACGACCATATACAGTACGCAGGCAACCGACTATAGCTTCATGTGTTTGAGTCTAGAAGTGCAAGACAAATGGGATAAGACGGAAAACAAACAATATCTCCACACTTCTCAAAATTGCTTCAACTTAGTAGAAACCAATATTTTACGACAAAGGAAAAAAAAGAACGAGAAATCTGAGGAAGTTTTGTGGCCGCACCGGTGAGCTATAAATCCTGTAGGAAGTGGAGAGAGATATATATGAGGTTAGGGACATGTCCTCCGTAGCAGGAGATTTCATAGAAAACGGAATGTAAGGAAGTTTACCTCTCGTACTGAAGAAAAAGAAGTAAAGAAGTAGTTTATTCTTATGTATTCATGGAACATCAAACTTCGGGAAACAATGTACATCCATTGGAATACCTACATTTAGCCTTAGGGTCAAGGGAAGTAACAAAAATACATCTCATATTGTATCACAAATTGGCAGAAATTGACTTAACGAGCTCATAGAATCGTCAAATATTACACTCTCATTGCAAGATAAAGAGAACCGCTCATAAATGGCATAGAACATGACAGAAAACCGATTGAGCGAAGAAAGACACTCTGGATCACCTGGCGTACGTGACTCTAATCGACAGTGATTTTGATAATACTTCGTCAGCTACGAGCACATCTTCATCAGCTGACACAAGTTCTGAGGAAGAATTGATGAATTTGGTAAAATAAAATTTGGTAAAATCGCAGAACAAAAAAAAATCACCTCGAAGCGGGCGTGCTAAGTTAAGCAGACTCTTTTCTCGAAGTTCTGGTATGAGCTCACTGATCATATAAATTTTGTCCGTGGCCGTTTCCAAAGAAGGATTTTTCAGCTGGCTAAAGGAAAGAAATGGGTAGAGAACAAAAACAAATCTAAACCTTCGAATGGAGCTAAGCAGGAAAAGATGATTTGAACAAAAAAAAATAAGACGTTCCACAGCAATTAGCTATGGAAAGCTGACCTGCCTTTTTTTGAATTTTCAAATCATCAGAATAAAATCAAAACAAACCATGTTCCAATTGAGCTATCACATAAAAGGGGAAGATTTAAACTTACAACTTGTCGACAAGCTTATCAATGAGATCCTGCAAAGTGTCATCATTCTGGCACTGAATCTGCACATATCCACTACTACATGTTGGGCAATCTGGCTGAAATGGAATGTAAAGATACCCAGTAAAGTGTTTAAACAAAGAAACTCACATCTCGCTCCATTTGCACTACTCCGCAGTACACACCTTCAATATCAGTGAAATTTAGGTAGTTATCGATAGGTTTGGCGGTGCTAAAAAAGCGAAGAATAAAAATGGTACAAAAATCTATGCAAAATTACTTTGTTGCTAATTTTATGGCTTCCAAGGCACACGAAGCTGCTATTACGGCATTCGTGGATGCCACGGCTGGGATAATCCTTTTCAATACACCATGTGTTAGACGGCGATCGACACCCTTTATATCTAAACAGCATCGAATAATCTAAGTGCCTATTATGGAATATCGTCTTACCGTATTCCTGTGCTCGGGCAAGTGCTTTTTGCAGGACCCAGTCTACATGCGAAGGATCATCAGCATCTAGCGAAGCTCCTAGAATAGTAATAGAAAACTCTGAAAGCCAGCAGAAAGAGTGCAAGATTATGTAACAACTTACCATTAAAAGGTGCCTCCTCCACCCACTGTATCACCTTCACGTACTCAACGCAGTGTTCTGGTAACCTTGGGGTATGCGCGATCGTACACAAAGGGAAGTTCACCTGCAGGTAAAGTTAGATAATCTCAAAGTGCCAAGAAGAAACTCTTTAGGAATTGAGAGACCCAAAATAAAATATTTCTCTATTTACCTGGGGTGGGAACAGGTTCAAAGTGCAGTCGATGCACGCAGACAATCTTGGATAGATTACTCTTGCATTTCCCTTGAAGCCTTCGGTCCCACCATCTATAAGTGGTATCACTGTAGAGGTGTCCACTTGACCATTCTCGACGATCACCAAATCGCACTAAACGATCTCATTCAAGTATCTAGTAGTAGTGAGAACCAAAAGTACGGCAGCATAAACTACTGTAAACCGCAAATTGAAGAAAAAATAATTACTGACACAGTGTACTGGCACATTTGCGATTTTTTGAAATGAGTCAGAAAAGCAGGGGAGGTCAGATCGTACGCAATAAAATTTGTACGAGAAGCAACGCACCAGCATCCCGTTAATCCACCTCCTCGCGGCTATTGAGTCCAAGCCACAGATCACCAAGGAGAACTGCCGGTAAAAAGAGGGAGGTTTGTCCTCTATTCGGCAGTTGTGTCTAAATATGACAAAAATTGGACTTCCCCTGACAGAATTTGCTAACGGAAAGCTTGGATGAGATCAAGTCTAGAATTCACAGATTTGCACTATCTCAATGGTTAAACGAAAACGAGAACTGAAAAAAACTGAGCCTAGGCGTAATCAAATCATAAATAATCGAATCAAATATAGGATCGCAACTCACGCTGTCACTGTGCATCCAGATACTCTGCCTTGCACAAAGGCGGCCGCCACTTCAGCCTTTGACTTCCCTACGTCAGACATCCTACAAGGAGACCGGAGATAAATAATCCCAGAATCTATAAATGCCAATAGACTGATTCAAAATATGACTTTACCTGAAAAGAAATTGCCTGTTGAGATTACTAATATCTATAGTGTCCATATCGATGACATCCAGGTTTTGGAAACCAGATAATGCCTGAAAAGTGGATTCCGGTTGAAATATTCGATGTGTAGCCTACTCACCAAATTTTTCAAAAGCTCACAGCCTAAGCCACCAGCGCCAATCACCAACACTCGAGTTTTCTGTAGTGCCGCCATGTTCTGAAAGCGGGATAGTCGAGTAGGAAAAAAACCCTTATATGAAAAAAGATGTTAATATCCAACTACCTCTGGCCCGGGTTCAAACCATGGAACAGCATAGCCAGATGGTCTATCTGTTAGTTTCCGGATATCACGCCATCTATCACCAGCTAGCGGATCCGAGCAAACGGAATCCACCATGGCTGCCCTACTAGAATAATTGAATTGTAAATTGAAAACACATAATTTCAAATAACTGCAGTATGAAGGAAGCGTGAAAAACCTCTATGTTATATGAAGATAGATGAGAGTGAAGATTAGCAGCAACCTTTTCCAATGTGCCACTTATAATATTGCTTTCTATGCTGAGGAATATCATGCTGTTGCCCACTTCTTTTTTCTTGGCAAAGCGCTGGGAAAAGGAAAGGGAAAAGAAGGCGAAAATCAGAAGAGGAAGCACCGCTGCGACATAGTGTAACACTTTCCAACACAGGGCGGACGCCAAAAAGATACGCAAATAGCTGACCATACTCAACGCTGCAGCATGTAAAGTCGATTCGTTGACCGCACGGACGACTCAAACGTTGCGGACCACGCGAGGGGCGGCTGAAATGTTGCCAGAGCACAACTTGTACAATGTCGAACTTGTACTGAGGCAAGCGATTTAACTCGCAGTGCATGCTCCGCACTAATGTGCAGTCCGTGCGGTCAACAGATCGGCTACACATTGCTTGCGTCGACGTTTACCTTACATGTATAAAACATTTCACTACTAGAGAACTTCTGCATACATATGTGCTGCAAAGGAGGCACAACTTCATCGGTTAATCTTGTAATTTTTGGAAGATGCAAGGTTTTGTACACAGCATGATCATGCCAGCCAATTTTGGTCATCTCTGACAAAGATATTGTAAGGAAAAACCCGCCATTTATGTCCGAATCGAGAACATTACAGAATTACGTTCATTCTCGAGTTACAAGCATGTATATTGAATGAAAACATACATGAATGAAACAATAAAATGAAATAAACATGCCAACTTGAGATCTTCTAACGATACTAATTCACGGGGAAAATTATACAGAGCAGAAACAGTGGATAGAAATAGATCAAGTATCGTTAGAGGGCAATCTGTGAAAAAGGTGAAAAGAAAATCCGCAGAGGAATCACGAGTTTCAGACGTTCATGAAGTTATCTGACAAATCAAGCGAAGAAAGCGTAAGACAGTTGTGTTTCTAGGTAATATAAAGTAACAGAAATCAGCAGAGAGATGTCTTAACAGGCTAATTGTACTACTTTACCTCACAAAAAAACAATGAACGCAGAAATGGGAGCCTCGCCACCAATCTGCCAGATAACTTCTTTAAGCCTTTACGAGGAGAAAATTCTTGTGATCAAGTCCTTCCGTTAAAAAAAGTTCAAGAATTTCTTAGCATTCCAATTGTTCTAATTTCTCTAGTGTCAGTTCCAGCTGTGCAATGTAACGATCATATGGTACAGGATCACATCCAAGAACGGAATATCGCATCCGAGTCTCTTCCTGAAAGTAAGAAAAATTTTAGACTGCAAACGCAATGGAAAAATATTTCTCATGTAAGAAAAATCAATCGAGACTAACAGAGTCTTACTTACATTGTATGTATTAGTTTTGGCGTTTATCCTCCAATTGAAGTATTTGAAACATACGCTTGTTAGGACTCTATCATAAGCTTCTTTCTGCAAAATGAATTAATCCACAACTGCTCGACAGTTTCAAGCACTGGAACTAAGCTACTCACATCAACCTCTTTCATTTCCCCCAACTTCTGCGCCTCCATGCCAAATACTTTCGTAGCAGCGTTAGAAAACATTGTTACCCAAAGGGACCCACTCAAATCAGTGAGCTCAGCCTTCAAATCACATATTTACCACACTACAATAACAGTCAGCAAAGGAAGCAACTATGTTCGTACCTGGACCATATATGCCCATTTGAAGGTGTCACTTGAAGAGTCACACTTCTCACATCTATACTGGTCAGCTCCCAACTGCACAACTTTCTTTGAACACCCTTCGTTTGAACAACTCTGAAACGCAAAGTTATGATTAAATGAAAAGCAATGACGGCAAGCAATACATACTTGATACAGAGCCGTATCCGTCTTGATTGTGGTGATCATTGCCTTGAGGTTCATATATCGTCCGTTGGCAAGCGCAGCCTCGTTTCCAAGCTGTAGTGCAGTCGCAGTTCCGATGAAACGTACATCTCGTCCTGAAATTTTGAGCCTGAATCACTGTTCTTCTCTGCGCTCCAGAAGCAAATTTTTGCACAGAGAAAGTACTGTATTTCAATCACAATAAACGATATTCGTTTGAATGCCACAAAGCGACAAGCATGGTTATATTGCCTAACGGTAAGATGACCACTTTTGTAAGCATCTACAAGGGAATGAAGAAAAATAGATAATTCCTTCAACTGAGAGGAGAGTTGAGAACAAGTTATCAGAAAATTTTAGACATTTCAGGGATTACCCACCGAATGCATCGCCTCCCCCTCCAGCAGCCATGCTGATCGTCTTGGCATCGACCGATCCTCGTTCGCTAGTATACCATTCATACAAAGCTGGTACTTCATCCAGTTGCGGGCTTAGTTCAATCTTCGATGCTGACGCTACTCCCAGGCTAAATGCTCCTAAAGAAAATAACTTCACCTTCCTCTAGTAACTGATACCCAAACAAACTAACCGTTCCATTCTTTCACCAGAGCTCCCTTGATCGAAATTACCTGACCAAGTGCGTGATCTTCAAAATTTTCAGCTTGCTCACCCCACAGCGTTAATTGGACCACTGTCTGAGATTGATCTATCAGATTTATGTCCCGCTTGACGCATTCTCGTCCTTGCCTCGAGATAAACTAGAAAAACTGACCTAGTTATTCAAAGTTATTCGAATCTATTTGTCGGTGATGATTTCTCACCTTATTTACTGGTTGTATTTGATCAACGACTGCGAGTACATCAATATTTTCATCCTTGTGACTGGGCACATTCGCCAGTGGACAGATTTTCAACACAAGTGCTGGCTTCGGAATTTGATCGTGGCAAGGAGTGATCTGAAGCGATATGTATAGTTAAAAGAAAAGCTGGACATAAATAAAGATTCACTTCTGTATTCGCGTTGATAGATAGCTCGTAATCATGTCCAGTAGTATTGAAACGCTTGTTTGCTTGTTTCACGGTACAACCGGATATATAGTAGGACTGCAAGATAGATACTGTGACTTCAAGAACAACGATTGCGCACAACGAATTCGCCTACACAATCTGTTTGGATGATGCTGTATGCCCTTTCAGCCGCATCATTGAATCCGGTGATGCGAATCGCGACTCCATCTTTGTCGGTTATTTCGAAGCTAAATACCTAGAAAGAAAAACTGAATGGATACAAGAAGACAAGACCGCGCTCGCTGCATTCTTCTTCGCACAGAAAGGAGATCTAGGCATAAATGACAAATTCGAGCACAATTCTATACCTTCATATCTCCAGTTCCAGTTCGTGATTTGGTTGTCTTCAGTTCATCCTTAGCCGTGCAAAGTCCACAGATACGCCATTTGCTGATGTAAGGGGTGATCATGCTGATGGGCGTGACATTCCCGCCACCAAAGCTCTGCGCTTGTGGTCGTCGAGGAGCGGTTGGTCGAGAAGCTGCTGCTAAAATGTTAAAAACATTCTTGGACTGAATAGCAGGATACAAGAGCAAAGCAATGAAACTTACGAGTAGCGCCCTTACCGGTGGAGCTTGGATCACCCCAAGGTACAGAATATACTTGCGTAGGTTTAAAGTTTGTGAACTTATTCTGAAAAATTGTAATAAACAATGTTTAGCCTCAAATAATTTAGTCTCACAGAAATGAAACTCTTTTAAATCTAAAGCGGTATCCTAGCAGCGCCTGAGAACAGTTACACAGTGCTTTAAATCGATAATGATAGGCTGCGCACGAACTGGCACGTGCCAGCCCCGTGCCGGAACGGCAGGGGCTGGCATAGTGCAACTCTAGACATTGCCTCATGAAAGCTCAGAAAGGGATTGAGATACAATCAGAACATCAAGAAAATGTGCAAAGATAAACTTTGAAAATGCTATGCCTCACAATATGATAAAATTTGATACCTTATCGCCATCATGGCTCACTCCCGGTGAAAGTATAGGATGACCTCTTGAGAGCAGTTCGTATCCAGTTATCATCAGCATAGGTTTCCTAAACATACGAAAGTGAACGTTGAAAAATGCTGGGTCAGCATCTGTCTTACCCTGGACTTTTGTCATTCTTTCCAACGCAGCCGTTGGGGTTGATGTACATCTTGGTAACCGCGATTATTTCTCCACCATTCTCGGCATTCCCTACCAGATTGTCGCGATCGCACTGTGCTTCTAGACCTTTGACGACAAACAAACCTGGAAATTCAAGGCAACATTGCTAAAGTGGGATATGATCTTTAGGAGAAGGGTAAATGTTGAGACGCAAGTTTTTTTTTGTGAAAAATTTAACTGCACTAACCAGAATAGTGAAAAGCTCCATCAGTCAGACGCAACCTAAGGCATGCATCCGGATAACCAGCCAAGCCCGCTATTAATTTCTTTGCAAGCTGAAATAGATCATTTCGACAAAGTTCACGGCAAAAAAGAATGCAGACTTACCGAAACTTGCAGAATTGGAACTTCTGTGGTTGTTCCGTCGCTTTCGAAGTAGCGCTAAAAATGCAGAGCTGAATAATAATGAGAAAAACACTAACGTGTAGTTTCGACCGATTTAGTACAATAAACTTCCAAAATACCTGGAAGAACCCAGTCGATAACCGTAACTCGCCATCTGTACCATACTTTCGATATTGAGCCGGAGTAACATGCACTGTCGCGGTTGTGGCCATTCTAAAATGAGGATTCAAGAGAAAAAAACTATATTTTTGACTCGCATAAAAGAACACGCAAAAAACAACAGCCTGCAGACTAGATGGCCTAAAAATGGTGTAGTATACCCAAATAGAACACTTGATCACAGTTGTTACAATACTCAAACGATTGCAGGATTACAAACACTACTAAAAAAAGGAGAATGGAAATATCCCATGCAAGAAATTTTCGACCGCACAGGAATGTTTCGAAAGTAAAGATTTGGCGCAATAAGCGGGAGTTGAACGAAAATTCGCACCAGGTCTGACTTTTCGGGTTGGAGCGCCGTTATATCAAGGAATGACGTTAATTTAGAAATTGAACAAAAGCTTCTAATCAATATCGATAATAGCGTGTTTGTACTTTGAATAAAACGGTTTGTTCCAATAAATATATTTGCTAGTTGCAGACGCTTTTTCAAGCATTATAGCAAGGGTTTGAGTAATTAAAACCGTAGGTATCAGTCAAACCAAAGCTGTACGTTTATTGTAAAAATTTGTTGCAACTATAGAACGGTTTCGAAAAGGACACGCATCAATGGGCATTGGGAAATTCAAATATATTCGAAAAAAAAACCCAGAAATTACTTCCCCAAGACTATTTGATTCATTAAAAACCGGCGATTTATAAAAGCTTCCGTAAATGTAGAAAATACCTCAGCATTCTGTAGATAACCAATTTTTTGAAAACCCTAGATTTTAGCCTCAAAAAATGCCATTTCTACAAGACTGTGAGAAGGAGAACATTCTATAGATGTGCCATGCAGGCATCTTTCCAACGATGTGTAAGTCGGTATTATATTAGGTTGTCCCTTACATCCGTTTTGACTTTCATCCATAATATATCATATACACTTCTTACTTCTAAACAAGTCCAAATATCATTTGGTAGAGCAAAGCAAGCTTTATATAATGGCATAATGGCGTTCTTGCCTTTGCACCAGCAATCCATCCCGAGATTGAAGCCGGAAACCAAAAAGATTCAGTAGCCCGCAAAATCGAGAAAAAATCGTCATTCTGTCCAAAAAGATCCTACAAAAATCCTAACTTTTCCAGTCACGCATGAACTTTCTATATGAGACGTTTATATATACCATTGATGTTTTTTCCTTGGCTGAATCAGAGAAAACGAAAATTTTCATGTTACAAATTGATGCTGTGCTGTTCCGCATAAGTTTGTATATTAAAAGCCTTCAGAAGTACAAACGTAAATTTTTAGCTTTCTACAAGCTTTAGTTCTCGAGAGATATCTCCCCTCCACAGATCGTGCTACCCTTGTGGCGTCGCGGACGTGCCACGTGTGACTAACACATTGGCACGTTGGCAGCAACGCGTTGGCAGCATGCAGCAACATGTTGGCGTGGCCAAAATGTTCTGCCAAACATGTTGGCAGAACATTTTGGCCACGCCAACATGTTGCTGCATGCTGCCAACGCGTTCCCTAGGAGGGGACGATATAATTTTGTTGGCAACGTGGCAACAACATGTTTGCAACATGCAGCAACATGTTTGCAACATGCAGCAACATGTTTGCAACATGCAACATGTTGCTGCATGTTGCAAACATGTTGTTGCCACGTTGCCAACATGTTAGCCACACGTGGCAGGTCGAGACGCAGACCAAGGGTAGCACGAGGAGGGGACGATATAATTCTAACACGTTTCGGACCACGAAATCGCGCGCGGCGAAAGAGAGTGTAATTTCAGCCGTTAGCCTACAAAGGCACCCTACGCAGCCTGTGGGCCACATTTGTAATCAGCATGTCAGACAAGCTCCATACCCAAAGTTCTGAGTGAATTCGAAGTGTTTAAAATTTGTCGCTTGAGAGGGACTTGTTCCTATCTTTCAAGAAAGCACAAATGCTTTCTTGAAAGATAGGAACAAGAACTCAGATTCTAATAGTATCCAAAAGGTATCTATGTTGTAGACGGTACACATCAGTATCACCACAGTTTTTCTCTTTGAAATCGAAGCAAAAGAAAGTTGCGAGGTTGCACGCGTCGTTCGCGTTGCCGCACTTCGTTACAACTGTTGTTGGATTTGTCCTCATATCTTCTAAACAAATACGCTCGGCACAGCTCTACAGAGTTATTTGAAAAGTAGGAGCTTAGACCTTCGACTTAACAACTTTGGACTAAAAGGAAACCTCCTTTAAACGCCAGAAAGATTCTTCAAAGCAGCGTGCTGCACCATGTGCAGCACCGGTCCGAAACGTGTTAACGTGAGAGAGCCGACCACGGGTAGCTTTTCTCAAAATTTCTCAAGAATTAAGGCTTGTAAAAAGCTGAAAATCCACGTTCCTATTTTAGATGCTTGTCTACAAATAACTTATGTGGGAACAGTACAGCATCACTTTGGCAAAAGCGAAAATTTTTTCGTTTTTCTGAACTCTGAAAAATGAAAAAGTAGAGTGCATGCATGAGCGAGTTGGGAATTTTTGTAGGATTTTGGAACGGAGTTACGAATTTTATCATTTTTTCGGGCAGCTAATGAAGCTAATGCAAAACCAAGAACGCCATGTTGTTTAGTTTGCTCGGCTCTATCGAAAATGGTATCTGAAAGCTGTTCAGAAATAAGAAGTGTATGAGTTATTGCGGGTCAAAGTCAAAATAAATGAAACTTACGAACCTGATGAAATTTTGCACGAACTTTTACAAGAAACGAACAATTCGCCCTAACACTCTATAACAATGCTGGTGCGACCCTCATTTCTCCGATCGTTTCATGCAGTGAGGTTGTCCATGCATAGTTGAAGTTTGAGATAACATTTAAAAATTAACTTTTCAACTGATTGGAAACAGCATCCCTATCTTCCCATACAGGGCCTGGCACCAGCTGGCATGGGGCAAGCTGGATATCGTTTTTAGGGCAAAAAGCAAAGGGGGTTTCGTTTTTGTGGGCGAAGACACGTCAAAAATTGGCGACCTTTTTTTTAGTCGACGTTTCGTTTTTGATTTTGGGGTGGGACTCTGGGGATTTTTCAGATTTTTAGAGGGGATATCGTTGAGGGTCAAAGGGGACTTCGTAAAATTTTGGGAAAGTCAAAGGTGACTTCGTTTTGAAAATTTCCTGGTGCCACCTCGTGCCGAGCCCTGTTCCCATATCTTTGTGGAAAGCAAAGGTGAAGCTTGATCCAAGCTTGATAAAGTTGTCTGCCGGTGGACTTATTTACAATAGTGTAGATTTCATGCATTCGAAGCTGTATCAAAATTCAAGATATCAAATATTTGAATGTTGAACACGTTTAAAATTTTTGATATGACTAACATTGCAATGGTAATCGTAACTCGAAAGCACTTTATCTGTTTTGTTCGATTACGGTAGGATCTCTACTCATATTTGAGCCTGCACACTACGCGCGGTAACCGACGATACGCTTCCTAATAACTCCTCAGTCAAAACCTTTTCTATCGTAGCAAAGTGTAGAAAGGTGTTGCTAATTAATACATATCCAGTTTAGCCGAAAGAGAAAAGAAAAACTTGAGATCACTGAGAATTAGCAGTTCTAATCCTATATTTCGTCAATTAACGCGCACGGTGTGCGAGGGAGACGGTCAAGAGGCGCGATTTATCCAGCTGTCACCAACTCAAAACTCCAGTTTAGTGCCATGCGAATCTTCAAAAAGTATCAAATGAAGTACATTGAATTGCTATCTGTCTGAGGTTACCACTCGCCGAGTGAGATGGCTTTTGCTGAAAAACGGACCGAAATATTTACGAATTTGTTCTTAGCTGCATTTTCATGGGTTTTTGACCTTCAAAATTGCTCTTTGAATTGATTCCAAGGTAGCCAGATTTATCAACCCATGCAACTCCCAAATACATCTCCTTTTAAAATTTCAGTATTTCTGAATGTTATAAAACACTTATTATGTGCTTTTTGGTGTCCATCTGGCAATAAAAATCGCGCCTCTTGACATACACCCGGTGTGCGATACGCGTGTTGAGTACAAATGACTCGACGATACATCTATGAGGAGAACCTGATCGTGAGATGGCTGCGACATGCCTACAAATTTTGGTGTTTTTTTTTTGGAATTTCCCCAAGGATTAACAGGGTCACATTCACGACCATGGGGACCATTGAGGTATCGTACATGTCCTTTATTCGGAGGAGAAATCGACCTTTTCGAATGCCCGACTGTGGAATGATATCCGTGCTTTTGAAGAAGATATCGAATACTGAAATTAGGGGTGATATTCGAAAATAAGATCGACTGTGCTTTCGATTAAATAGCCAAGTGAATCAATCGCAAATCCAAGCGTTATTTGAGCTGAATTAGCAAATGTTCTTGAATCTCTGCAGTCCATTTTTGTGATTAGCATTACCCTGCATCATTCAGACGTACTTTCAACAACTTAGCGAATTGAGCATTTTTATTGACGAGGTTGTAGAGAGGTGTTGAGAGAGTTGTATTCCTACGGCGATATGACACCATGTGAATGCTCCGAAAGGGGTCTGGTAGCAATAATTTTCGCGAACACAATGACGAAGACAGAGGATGAGTCAAGAAGGAATTCTGCAAAATTCGATAGCAACGCTTGTTATTGCAACATCGGCGACGTCGCGAAACATCTCCAACGTCTAGATTAGCGCGCTGGGACCATTCAAACACCCCCGATCTCCGAATATAACTGAACTATGGTTTGATTTTGTACAGATGCAGCAAAGCTGACTGCTTCTACGAAATGTATTCGATGATCATCGAGTGATAAAATTCATAATCATCGAGTACTCCGAAAACTGCGAACATGACTTTCGAGCACTATTTGGAATTTTGAATCTCGACACTGAATATTCGCTATACTGTTCAACTTGAATGGTTGAATAATTATTTGATTTTGTAAAAATAACGCTGTCAATTCGAAAAATGCAAACCGCTGATGTACGTGTTGATGATTTATGTATCATCAACCTCAACAATTCTATAATCCTGATAGCTTACGGGTATTCCCCATAGGCTATACTCTCCAACCGCTTATATTTAAGTGCCGAATCACTCACCAATGAGTGGCACCTATCTTCCAGGGGCCGCGCCAAGCCGCGGCATCCTCTTTCTTGCATATATTTCCTGGACATTCCGATTGTGCACGGGTCAGCTCCGCCTTACTACCTATATATGGAGCCCCGATTGTATTATAGGTGGCTCCCCCGGTCCGAAACCGGGTTCGTCTGTGGATAAATTATTATCGACACCACTATCGCCTACGACACTTGGTTCCCACCAAATTGATGCATCGACCAGTGAAACCACCTCGTATTCCATCTGCAATCGGAGGAATCGAGGCCACAAGACCCGCGTGGCAGGAAGACAACCAACCGACGATCTGAAAATTCCTGTGTATCCTTTTCGTAAGAGATCCAGGGTGGTGTAAGAAAAATCGGAAGGCTACCACTGACTATCTGAAAATCTTTGTGTACCTTTTCGTAAGAGATCCAAAGAGGTGTAAGAGAAATCAGTAGGATTACCACTGACCATCTGAATATTTCTGTGTATCCTTTTCGTAAGTGATCCAGAAAGGTGTAAGAGAAATCAGTAGGTAGCACATAACCACATTAATACGTGAAACTTTCTGTGTATCCTAAGTGATTCAGAGAGCGGAACAAATTTTGTGAGTGCAGCACATAACCACATAAGACCGTGAAACTTTCTGTGAATCCTTTTCGTAAGTGATCCAGAGGCGGAACAAATTTTTGTGGGTGAAAATTTCCAATCAATCTCATAGATCTCTCGCGAATCCTATCCAGGGACCGGAGATCAATACATTGAGATTTGAAAGGAAGGTAACTTGAGTCACAAGAGCTCATTTTGCCAAAAAAGTCAAAGTTCGACCAAGAACTCTTGCCTCAAAGGATTGAAACCCAATCCTTATCTGGTCAAGGTCCAAGCCACCTTACCAGTCAGCACAGCGTTCAAGCCACCCAGGCACGCTTGCTCATCAGAGATCAGCACACACCTGTCTCTATTCAACAACACCACTAACGAGCCTGCAAGTTTGCGAAAACCTCGCTAACTTGTACATTGAAGAAACAGCAAAGCAGCCAACTAGCTGTAGGACAAAAGGAAAAGAAGTCGGAATTGAATCTCGAAGATGGCCGCACTTCAACTTTTCAAAATCAGGATCAACAATGCCTGCAAGCTCTTAAAATCGCACGAGTCACAAATTAATGACATTGATGTTCCCTTCACATTTCCTGCGATAAAAGAACAATGTGAGCTGTACATTAAATAGAAAACAGGAGTAATAACTAATCTCCTAAACTCTTTGCATAACGCAATGAAGCTCCAAGAAACGCAAACCAGTGCCGCTATGGAGTACATCAACACACGGAATGATGAGAAAGATAGGGAAAAGCTAATGACTGAACTCAGCAAGCACTTAGAGCTTGAATCATTTGATCTAGAAGTGGTTGTAGTGGAATGGCAGACTAGAATACAGTTCAGACAGCATGAACTGAGGGAGCAACTGGAACTTTTGCATACGCCTGCTCCTAGTATCCCAAGCCAGTCAGTTAGCGAGATAGGAAGAAGCTCAACAAGAACGAAGTGAACGCCAGATCAATATCCGGAAACCGCTCCTAGAGATTCCCACATTCTCTGGCAACTTCAGAGAGTTCAACAGTTTTTGGACAGTGTTCGAATCACTCATTCACTGTGACGAAGACCTCTCGGATAGCGACAAACTCCTTTTTCTGAAGCAAGCTCTCAAAGGAAAAGCTGCTGCAGCTCTAAACTACATCCCCGTCGTTGGAGACAAGTACAAGACGGCCATTGACATCCTGAAGAAGCACTTTGACCGGTCTGCCAACATGGCAGATATACTCATCAACGAAATCGAACGACTTCATGGAGCAAAAGACAATCCCGAAAGTTGCCGAGAAACGTTCGAAGCAATCAATTCACGGATCATCCACTTGGAACAAACTGGAATGAAGATGAGCGCAGACAGAATTTGGCGCAGAATGATTCTGTCCAAATTTCCTGAAGACATCTGCGCAACCGTCATACAGAAGGAAACCGTATGCGGCGATCACTTCAATGTTTCCGAGATTCTAGACGCAATCGACGACATCATCTTTCTTCGGGAAACGACCGCACTAACGATGAAGACACTGCTTCCAAGCACCTCACATACGAGCGACCATCAGGACACAGATAATGAATCGGAGTGGGAAGAGGAGCGAGGAAATCCCGAGCAGTCTCCTTTTCCTACGAGCAGCAATCAACATTTGCATGTCTCTAGGATGCAGCGAAGAACCAACTCAGATCATCGAAAAGCAAATGGAGTACACGTTGCACGAAGCCCGTCGTATGGAAACGAAGTCTGCAGCTCAAGCAAAGAACTACCCGTCGTGCGCCAAAGCGTACTCCAAATGGCGTCGGCAATGATATTTAACGAGGAACATTGGGATTATCAACCACAACAATACTGATTGACTCCGGCGCCCAGCGAAGCTTTATCAAATCAAAACTTAGTGAAGAGCTCAAGCTGCCAGTCAGCCAAACGACGTCATTCACCACATCAGAAATGGGAGAATTGAAAGAGGCATTCAGTTCCAATGAAGTACGAATTACACTGAAAAGCTTTCACAACGCAAAGAAGCTTAAGAAGATATCAGTGCACACGAAAGACAAGTTGACTGCCAATCTACATACAGCACATCTCACAGATGCAGATGTTCAGTTCATTTCCAATAAAAACTTGAAGATAGCTCAAGATACGCTCACTCAAAAAAGCGTCTTGCCTGACCTCATTATTGGACAAGATTTCAACTTCATCACTGTTCACACCGAAACAGTGCTCAAGCTTCCTTCGGGGCTCATCTTAACCCCAACCATCTTTGGATATGTCATATCCGGTACAAGCCGTACTAACGTGAGCACAAATCGTTGGCACTTTTGGTTGTACATCAACGATGAAGGAAGCCTCCAGATCCACCCCTCACCCTCAACGACACGTCAATTGGCTGACGACGAAGAAACTGGGCACCAATTTCAACGAAGGCAGTACACGTGCAATCAACAGGAGAATTCTCCAAGCGTATGCTGAAGTAACATCTCAAAAGACAACGGAGTTGTTACCGAAAAAGAGGAAAAGGCGGACAGCTGCTTTCAACCGCGAAGTTAAGGCAGACAGACAACGTTGACTGGTCAAAGTTCGCTGCATATTAGGCTCTAGTTCCAGCTCCAATACGAGGAGTGCGAATGGAACTCTTGCCAGAACACTTCAGCCGACGTCACAAGCTATGATAAAGATGACGGACATGCCGAAGATCACACATCACGAACATCTGATCACGGAAACGCCGGCTATCACGAAGATAATCACCGAAAGCGATTCTGTCAACTCAAAATCGACGAGAGCAGATCCGACGAGGAAAAAGAGACGACGACGAAAGGCGAAGCCATACTACGGAACAGCAACGAGCAACGACTACAACTGTTCACCGTAAACTCTCTTCCGTCTATAGCCTCCATTAGTATGTCTAAGTTTTACACAATTCTATGCATTTGTTGTATTCGTGCCTACCAGATTAACTTCTTGCTTGCTCGCCCGGAGTGTTGATGATTTTTGATGATTTATGTATCATCAACCTCGACAACCAATCTAATAACTTACACTCATGAACACAGCTATATCTCAATTTCCAAGTACAGATGCTTTTAGGAGGTTTTGATTGTATTTATTTATTTACATCTAAACAGATTTCGCCTCCTTCTTGCTCGCCCGGAGTGTTGGTGATTTATGTATCATCAACCTCAACAATTCTATAATCCTGATAGCTTACGGGTATTCCCCATAGGCTATACTCTCCAACCGCTTATATTTAAGTGCCGAATCACTCACCAATGAGTGGCACCTATCTTCCAGGGGCCGCGCCAAGCCGCGGCATCCTCTTTCTTGCATATATTTCCTGGACATTCCGATTGTGCACGGGTCAGTTCCGCCTTACTACCTATATAAGGAGCCCCGATTGTATTATAGGTGGCTCCCCCGGTCCGAAACCGGGTTCGTCTGTGGATAAATTATTATCGACACCACTATCGCCTACGACACTTGTTTCCCACCAAAGTACGTTTACGTTTCTAAAATTCTGACTTCACCACTCTACAAAATAAAAATAAAAATAAAAGTCTTCGCTCCAGTCACCCTTTAAGCGATATCTTACCCTCTAAAGTCTGTGCCGCATTAAACTGTAAGTGAACTTTCACCTCAATTTTTTTGTATTTGAAAATCATTTACAAGTTGTTTGGTCCTTTATTCAAGCACTGGAAATCGTATCAAGAGAAACTGAGGAACATGCATGTGACTACTAAACCTCACCATAAAGTATGCTACATAAATCAATGAAGTGACATTTTGAGCTGTTTATGTTCCTGGAACTTAATATTACAATTTTCATAATCACTCATTTTTATAGTACGTGTACCTCCGGAACTACATAATTCGAGTCATAAATGCACAAATTTACGTTCGTTCTTTAACATTTCTTATGGGATTTAATCCTTTCAAATCCTTAGATTTCACATATTTATGGTCATCACCTTGACTAAAACCTATTCAACATTGAGTCGCTGTCGCTTAAAAATATCTCAAAAGGTCCCTTTTTCAAATTCACACATTTCGGTGGTTTTGTACGAAAATCAACAACGGAATGCTAACCAATTTTGTATACATCCATATTCTCTGTATGGAACATACAAAATATATGGAACATACAACAAAGTTTAAAGAATTTATTACGGCGAAAAAAAATTAAGAGAAAAGACATCATTCGCGCGTGAACAACAGCTACAGAGTGTGATGGACCGCATATGACACACAATTCTAGCAACATTTGATAGTTGATGACGCGTTTTCCATATCAGTTTTTAGCCATTGCAAGAATTTTCAACAAAAGAAAATTCTAGTTATTACGATAAGAAAATAAATCTGCAAAGGCCAAAAATTCTGACAGTCCGTTAGTGTGATACAAAAGATAAAACTATCGATGATCACAGAGCGAAACATCAGGAACATATGTATGTGTGTATGTGTGGCTTAGCGTCACAATTTAGAAAAAACATCTCGTGCAATACATCTGATAGGAAAGAAGAAGGAAAAAGGAGAAGAAAAGAGAGAAAGGAATAGAAGAGGGGGGGGGCACAAGCGAGTAGTGAGTGACCACAACATTACTTCGTCTCAACAGTGTGTGTTGTTCTTCACATAGTTTCTTCTGGCAAACGAAATTGGAAACAATGAGCCAATTAAGAAGATAAGTATACACGTAAAGCAACATACATGTATGAAATGAACTCAGCGCAAACTTTCGCTTCGATATGCGCGTTTTTCTCAGCTTAGCGCGCAAGAAATAAGCAAAATGGTTCGCAAGATTTTTTTCTTGTAAGAAGCAGCCCAAGTCAGAGCAAAAACCATAAAAATTCAGTTCCGCAGCTATGAAGCTTAGGTTTTCGACTTACTGTAGTTATATAGGCCCTCGACAAATGATTAGATTAGGGCGGCAAGCTTCTGACAGCAAAAGAGAACGGATGGAATGAGAAAGATAGCCAACTAATCGAATTCTGCTGCTCCATCCAGATTTTCACAAAGAAGAAAAAGAAAATAGTCACATTGGGACCTCTGACAAAGTAAAAAACAGATAACAAATACTTGGAAAGAAAGTAACGCGCAAATATTTTTAGATATGACTTTACATCTAGGAAACATTTCGGTACAAGACATAAAAAGATTACTGGACTCATGATTAGACTAAAAAGTCGGGGAATACATTCTCGCTACACAATGGGATAGAAGAACTAAAAGAAGATTATTAGGATCGTCACCGAGTACTCTACAACAAGTACAAAAAATACAAAGATGGACTGCGTCAAAATGATCAGGAAAAGACGCAAAAACGGACAAGTCTGTAACAGTGAAAGCAATCGGCGGATCAATTGAAAGTAAATCGGAACACAAGGAAAAAGGAAACTACAGACGCATAAATTCGCTAATTATGCAGAGAAAACACTGACACTACTCTTCACACGATAGATAGAAGTCGGTCGAAAGAGTTAAGGCAAGCCAATACATAGTAGAGCTCAACCAGCAGACAGTGAAACTGTGCAAAGCATAGCATATGTGGGCACTCATCAGGAAGATGCGATCCTGGGTTGGTAGATTTTCGGCACTGAAAAAAAAAACTCATTTGATAATGGGTCTCAAAGCTTTCAAGGACGCTAAACTAACGCAAGCAAAACAAAATAAACAGCTCCAAAAAGTATGCACACAAGGAAAAAGGAGGTTCAAAAGATACAGTATACCTACCGTTTCCTTCCTGAAACATTTTCCATCGCTGTGCTAACATTTCCACCATACACATATGGCGACTATTTGAGGGAGGGGTATCCACAGCAGGAGATGCCATGCCTTTGGCAAATCGAACCGTTTTGCCAGCTAGATTTAGCACAAATGCGCCATCTGGGCCAGTTTCACCATCTTCTAAAATAAAAAAGTAACACTTAAAAAAAGTATAAAGACGAAAAACGATAACATTTAAAGTCCAAAAAACTTGTACAAACTGAAAGGTCAAAGAGTCCAAGAACTAACCTTCATCCTGGTCACACTGTGCAGCTTCACTTTCATCATAGAAAAAGGAAAGACCATCAGCTACACTCGAAGAGCCTCTTGCGGCCACATCAGCACAGGGCAACACTAAAATTAATTTACCGTTCAACATAAACAAATCGATAATCAACGCATACCTTCAGCACCACACTGATCAGAAGAATTGAGGGGAGTAGGAGTCTGTGGAGCTGGTGAATCAGATTTTGCCGATGGAGACGCAACAGCTACGCAAGCAGGGGAGTTATCACGACCTGGAAATTATTATCATAAAAATTTCATCAAACTTTGCACGAATTTTTAGCACACCTTCGAAATCATAGATAAAAGGGACATAAACCACCTTCTCAGCGTTTTAGGGCATTTTTTTACAAACAGATAAGATGACTCAACAAATCGTAGTTCTCAAGAAGGGCAAAATTAGCAAAAACTAAAAACTGAGACTCACTAGGCTCGGACGATTTCTTAGCTGCATCAGCATATGAGAACGTTCGTTCGGGAGAATCACTGTTGACGCTCTGTGAAGCAGCAGGTTTTGACATCTGGAAAACAATGACTACGAAACAAATACAACAATCTCTAAAACTGTAATCAAAAGCAAACACAGCTGCAATCAATACATGCATTCCACTCACTTCCAAATTAATTTCACTTTGAATCAACTACAAAATTTTTTTCTACATACTCTGTTTGATGAATTATTTGTGAGGAAAACAGGAATTTTTCTTTTTGATTGACCGAAGAGCCAATATTCAATTGTCAGCTTAGCCACAAATAAATCACTGTAACAACATAATCGCGCTTTAAAAAAAATCGCCAAAAACACTAATTGATGGAGCTACACTAATTAATGGCTACATACATCAGAGACAATATGTTCCATGTTTGATCAGCGGTGTTTTATCATTGCCCGATTGGGCGCCGGGGTCGGAGATTGTTAAATAATATGCCAGATGCTCATTTTTGTAAGAAATAGAAAATTTTGCACTGAAACGAGAACCAACCACTTCAGTTGGGTAACGATTAATTTGGAAACAAACATTATGGGTAAAGGAAGAAAGAAAGAACTGTATATTAGGACTTGATTAATATGTTTTGCAGTCCTCTGCTAGAAGTTGTCGAAAAGCGCGAAAAAACAATGAAGAAAACAATTTTGAAATTACAAGAAACGTATGTAATCTTTGTGATTCGAAACAGGAAAGACATCCTCCTCAAAATGTCATTTCTTAAAATTTTCTTGCTCAAAATCTCAAAATTTTACGGGTGAATTGCCAAAAAACAAAAAATTTCATCACGCAATACCCGACTTGAGAGCGAGACAACACCTGCTAGATGGACATTTCGCTTATCTAGCACTTCTTATCAATCCATAATCTCCAGAAAAATGCTATGGCCAGAAAAGCACAAATTTACAAACAAAAGTGGGCTGAGCTATTCTTGGCACAATTCCAAAAACTCTCAGCAGTGCCGACAACACAAAAATAACCGCTCTAAACTGGTCAAGCGGCCTTTACAACCTAATTGCAGGGTGGAAGTCTATTTTCATAACCCATCAAGGAAAACGGCGGTGACATAAGCCGAAAGTTTGCCGATTGAGGGCGCGAAAAATGCGGGAATACGATCGATACGGTGCTGGTGACGAACTGTACGGACAGATAGAGAGAAAGGGGCAATGTGCTGTGTGTGTGTGTGTGGTGTGTGTGGAGGTCGCTCGCGGCCGACGTTTAGTAATCGGTTGTTGCGCAATCAAATCCCGTAAAAAGACACTACGTATGCGATACGGACGCGTTGAGAATTGGCTAGCGAACTCATAACATCTCTATTGAGTGGAGAAACGTAGCAGAACATGGTTCGAATTGTTTTTTTAGCAGTCGTACTGTTGAATAGCAAATTAGGCGGCAATTCAACTGAGACCTGTATTTTTGAGTGTCAAAAAACTATAAGTGCCTGCAATCAGCAGGAAACGAGTAAAACTGAAATTAAAAATCTGGAACGAACATCTGCAAACAACGAAATGCTTCCGATCTACAAAACCATGGCAATTTTTCAAATAAAAACGATTTTTACCAAAAAAAAAATTTTTTTTTTGAAAAAGTGCCAAATTTTAGTAAAAAACAACTAGTTGCAAGATACTTCTCCATGCGTTGCTCAAGCGTCGAAGAACAGAAGATTGAAATTATCCCTCACCACATAAAGCTCCTCGAGACGGGGGGGGGGGGGGGGGGAGGGGGTGGGGGAAAAACACACAGAAAACAATATTTTGTATTTTAATCATTCCAGATTACACTAAGAAGGATTTTGTCTGATCAGATCAGACCACTGATGTCAAATTTTCTGCGAGAACCTCAGCAGCCGGAATTCTTACAAGAAAGAAAAACCAATCATATGATGAAGACAAATGCATATCAAGGAGCTTTTTTTTTTCCAGAAAATTTTGAAATTAAGATTTTGAAAATTTTTAGTTTTTTTTCTCAATAGCAACTGGACGCTTAAAAGTGAAAAAAGAAGTTCCTGCATATCAGCCTTCATCCTTGCAAAAACAGCAAATTTTTGCGCTCGCGTTTTTCGATCTCTTAGTTCAAAAATGACTTCAATGACAAATCATTAAAGCCTAAATTTAAAACCTTTTAGCAACCAAAAGAGGAAAGGCGGAAAGACTTAGCACAAATTGTTCATTTTCGAACACCTGAAACCAATTAGCGATGACGCAGATACATCACCACACCCTTTTCGTTTCAGACGCCTTGCAAAAAGATACTGCCATAATTTTAGAACCAGTAAAGTCAGAGCACGATCACTTAACCAAAAAAAACGTACAAAGACAGAACCACTGTTGCAGTACAGATATTAATGACCCTACGCCCCTATAGCGTGACCCCTCCTTCGATGTCGCATTATTGCTACCTCAATCTAAGGTGAGAACAATGACGATAGGTGACGTGTTGAGGTGAAAATTGTGCACGAGGTGCCCAGATGAGAATGTATGGGCAAAAACACGACTTAAGCTAACATTTTCCCATGTTTCAATCTATGCCTGGGTCAGAAAGAAATGGCGAGCATGCGAATGTCTAATTTATTCTGAAAGCCTCAGAAAGCAAAGAAAGTCTAAATTTGTATTCTGAAGGCCATAGCTAGCTAAGCTGGATTCAAGAATAAAAGGGAACATTTAGAAGTTTGTGCTATGTGCTGTAAAATCGAAAAAAATTAGTAAAGTACAAAATTCAATCGATGTCTATCCACTAAATATATTTTTATGGACAAAAGCAGTGTACCTTTTTACTATATAAAATCTCTTAGCACAATCCCAACCCTCAAAAACCCAAATAAACCAAACCCTACCTGCTCTGCTGCTGGACCGGACGGCAGTTCAGGTAGCGAAACTTCAACATCAGGCTGCGATTGCCGCTAAAATGCAATTCACGTAAGAAGTGAAACATAGTCGAAAGCGAAAACTGGTACAATTACCGCCGAATTCTCATTGCGATGAACTTTTTTCACAGTTTTAGCGGTTGTCGACGAAGTGGGTTTGCTATGAACTCTACCACCATCCTAGAGCAATTAGACATAAGCAAAAACACGTACTGTGCTTCTCAGACGAACTAGCATTTCAAGATGCGAAAAATGTTGCGCATGGAGAACTCTAGAGCTTGTAAAGAAATAAAAGCAAAACAGTAAGAGTTCTTTTCAATTGTAACTCTGAAGTTACGAAACCGTTTATTGAAAAAATCTAATGTCATCATAGCTAGAAAAATTTTCAAAATCTAAAAGGTGATTTTCTTTTCTCTAAAACTGATTCTAAAGGGTAAATAACCTTGAAACTTTTATCAAAATTAATTTTGCAAGAGTACAAAAACATACCAGTAAAAGCAAAAAATGGCAGTCAGTGATTCAAAAAAAAAATCCAAAAATCTTACCTTTTCATCCAAAAAGTCAGCCAGGGATGCAGTAGTTGGACGACGTCCAGATGAAGGACCATTTGTCGAATTTCTTGACTCGGCTGTGATACCCAGAGAACTTCGACGTGCAGGTTCTAATCGTTCAGCCATCGCACGCTGATGGCGTTCATCTTTACCGGCCGATCTTGAAAAAAGAAAAACTCTAACAAATCTTTCCCAAACCTTCCAGAAAATTCTGCAATTACCCTGTACGCTGCTGTTGTTGTTGTTTCCCATTAAACTCCATCGACTTCTTTTTCTTCGTGTTCACTGTGATAAATTCCTGTTCATCCGCAAACTGGCGTTCAATCTGTGTGACGTCTTCATCATCCGCTCTAAAGCAAGATTATTGGCATTTGATACTATTAAAGCGGCCATTGATCATTCATGCTGCGAACCTGTAATTCCGACCATCCAGCACTACATCTGACGTAGTAGTTCCTTTCGGCGAATTCGAGTTTATTGCCAGGGATGCTACCATGGAAGCGGGTACGGACTAAAGCAATATAATTGGGTATTTTTGGCAGTGGCACAACTTGCAATAGATCTAGTCTAATATGCTCGTTTCTATGGCAGAGAAAATTCTACGAGATTTCGGAACTACATAAAGTCCCAATCTACAGGGTGTAGCAAAAGTAAGTACACTTTTTAATCGTCAATATCTCTCTTCCCAATGGGTCTTTTTCTGCCAGTCAAGCACCGTTCTGTAGAAAATGCTTCAACTTAGATTTACAGTATCGATCGAATCACCGATCGCTCTTCATTGGTGTAGGATTACGGTAAGAACTTCCAGCATGTGAAACCACGGTGAATTATGCCACCTAACAAATTTTTTTCAAAAAAATCTGAAAAATCGTGTACTAGGGTTTTCGCGCACGCTGATTCTACTACACAACTTTTTACGAGTGTTTTCAGCTTCTTTGACGGTGTAATCACATTTCTGACAAATACTGGAAAATCGGTTATTACGGTTTACCTGGGATAACTTTGGATAGAAGCATCACAGTAAAGTGGAAATTTCATATTCGAAATCAGCGGCTTCCATTACCATAGTATAAGAGATTTTGGATTGTTTGGTTTTGTTCCGAGGCAGAATATGGCTTCAAACGACTTAAAATTCTTGTTGAAGTTCCTACAGTAATCCTACAGTAACGAAGTGCGATCGGTGATTCGCTCAATACTGCATATCTAAGTTGAAGCCTCCTCTACAGAACGGTATTTGAATGGCGGAAAGAGACACACTAGGAGGAGAGATATTGACGATTGAAAAGTGTGTACTTACTTTTGGGACACCCTGTATTACTGATCCCATTACTGTACTAATTTTAAATTTTATCTTGAGCAATTTTTCTTGAACATTCACGATTTGTTCTACTAGCAGTTTTCTCTCTGGACACTCATTTATGTTTTCACCCCACAAGCAGATTTTCCTAGACCCAAAGTTGTAAAGGAATATCTGCAACCATGAAAGGTCTAGATCTGCAAAACAACTTCAATATCAATTTTGATGACAACGATTTTGATTACTTTGGCTTTGAGTGTCAGCTTACAAAGGCAGCAAAACTTGAATCTTCCGCATCAGTCTATATTGGCTGAAATACAAAAACTTACGAGCACAAGATGTAACCGTAAAAAACTATATTTAGAACTAAAAAACCGTATTGATGACATCAAAGTGATCTTTCTACCCGTCTACAGTACGAAATATAAAGTCAGATTGCAGCGAAATTTTTGGGTGGTAAAAATGAAAGTGGTACGGTAGCGGCTATGCAAAGACGGATGGGTAACACACTAACGAAGATGTTATTGCAGCAGAAAATGGAACTTTTTGAAAGAGATGTCAAAAATAAAGGGATTACAACATTCGGGCGTGAGCGGAGCTGGCAATTCAATCTCTACTTGAAAGGGATTTGTGGAAAAAACAGAAAAATTTTTCATGACTCACCGGATCGTCCCCAATAGATGATGCCACGCCTTCATCAGCACTCAAAAATTCTTCTTCGGCATCCTCGGTAGAACACCGAACATTGCGCTCACCACCTGCACCTCCTTTTCCACGTCGCTTTTCCGTTCCAGGCGATGTGACACGTTTGCTGGCTACCGTAAATTCCCTAAAAAACACGTACGTATTTGCATGGCAAAAATTTGGGCGAATGCCCGCACAAAACTTGGACAAATTCGCTCATCTCTCGAAAAAATATTTACATTTTCGGCGGTTGCGACGTGTTAGCCGGCGCGGCGGAAGAAGCAGCACCAGCGGCGGCGGCTGCGGCAGCGGCGGCGGTGGCGGCGGCGGTTGACCCGCCCGTTTTCGTCTGTGATGCGCCGATGGTGGCGGCGTTCGAGGCAGACGGCGAAGCGGCCTCTTTGAGCTCCTTCGACTTGCGTCTGCGCTCCTTCTTCGTCTGGATCGTCGCTTCGTCGGTGGCGACCTCGGACTTGTCTTTGGCGCTCTGGAAAAAAATTCGCTCTACAATAGCACACACAGCTTGAAAAGGAGCGGAACAAAAAAAAAGAGACAAGAGGAGAAAGCATGAACCCCATGAGTGTTCTCCTATTACACTCTCATAGAAAGAACAGGAATAGAATGCACGAGGGCTAGAAAGCATTGAGTAAGTTCTCATCCATCAAGGGGCGTCTAACAAAACGCATACAGCTGTTCCTAGTCTAGGTAATTGGCAGTTCTCCAACTTAACGAGTAGACTGCCACAATACTGCCAGCTAGATTATCTAAGAGTAAAGCTTTCCGCCAATAAATCGCCCACAGAAAGATAGGAAAAACTGGCCTCAAATTACAGAATAATTACAATCTTGAGAAATGGGAAATAAATCACAGGAAAAGGAAAATTCACAAGCCTACAACCAGACACTGAAGCAACAAAGAATAGCTGGCAAGCGCAATAGAGCGAACAACGATGTACGACGTCTAGCAAGGACAGGAAAAAAAACACTGAACTAAAACCTGAAGCGCTATAGAAAGGCACACAGACGGGCTACGAACGATGCAAGAGTTTTTTTTCTTCCATCCACTGTCAAAGCAGCAGCGACAGAGACAGAGCAGGCCCCAGCCGCGCCTGGGACTAGATACAGCCCATATGGGCGCAGCAGCAGTTTTAACTGTCTTTTCCGAAGCGAGGAGAGGCGAAGCGAACGGCGAACACGCTGCGCAACAGGTACCTCGGTTGGGGTGGAAAAGAAGAGAGAATGTGCAAAGCGGAGAGAAATCCAAAAAGAAGATTGGCTGGAAAGGGGGGTGTGTGGTGTTCGTTTCGCGCACATTCATGCACAAGACAGGACAGGCGCGATATGGAAAAGCGATGAGATAAATGAACGATTCGCAAAACTAGCGAACGAATGAATGTGAAACGAAACGAACACGACACCGTAGACCTTAATCGATTACATCGCCGCCGAAAAGATTCCGAAATGAACGACGATCCAAAAACGAAGAAGAAAGAAACGGACATCGCGGCTGAACGCGTGCATGTGTGTGATGGATGTACGGACGGTGGTATCGCGCACACGACACGACCGAAGATGTTCATAGCACGAAAAGAAATGACTAGCAGTCGTCGGAGAAGAGAGGAGAGTACACGCACACTTTTGCAACCGCGTTGGAATGCGGTCGTCGTGTCGTACGCGTCGCCGCCATGCATGATACTACCGCTGGTGATGGAAGAGACGCGCTGCGCAATTTGGCGTAGAAGTGGAAGAAGAAGATCATGAGATGAGATCGACACGCGCGGGCTACGCTGTATGTGTGAACATAGAAGGAGGTGGGCGAAACGTGAAACTCAACCGTCCGTGCATACAGTTTTTGGGCATCACCACACACACGCACACACACACGCAAGCACGGACGATGGCGAAACGCGTACGCGACAAACGTACGCGCAAGCTGGTCTCTACGTGGCGAAATCGCGAGCGCGAGCGCATCGCACACCACCACACATACGCACACACCATCTCACCCTCCCCCCCCCCCCATGCAAGCGCGAGCAAATATAGAGATCAGCACACGCTCGAAATAAAGTCCACCCCGCGTTCGATAAGGAAAGCGTCAGCTGCTCTGCTCTGGTTGTGGTGCTGGTGGACGCTGCGCTCTGCTATCGGGACCGCCATTTGAGGACACTCGGTAAATAGTAAGGTGTAATCAATGCATAGGGAATCATAAGAACACACAATAATAACATCAGCAACTGACATCGGCAACAGAAACACACACGGGGAACGGCAAAATGGCCCACCTGTTTTTTGTTGTTCTGTTCCGGTTTACCTTCGATTAGATCCACTAGCTGCTCGACGGGCAGTTGGCCCATATGACCTGCAATTCACTGGTTATCCTCATATAAACAAACTCTCAAATAAACATTGCGATGTCATTTTTTGGATCGGAGGGGTCTTATGCAAGACGATTCAACTTCAGAGAATATTCAAAGGAAGAGAGGGATTAGCAAGCTCAACGGAATTTGAATGAGGTGAATTCGCAAAAGGCTAATAAATATTATAATTAAATAAATAGAATTTAGACGTGCCAAATTCACTGCTAGCCTATAAGCCACACCCATCTGCAATAGATACTCACCTGTATAGAGTTTCAGGAAATGATTTCAGAATTTTCTCTCAAAAACGATAGTAAAATAAACATTTCTTCGCCCAAAATCGATGGTAAATGCTCACAAAGCTTATTAAAATATAGGTCCAATTCGATTTGCCCAGCAAAATAAATCCAAAAAAATACAAAAATATTGTCGTAAATATAACACCGCAAAATCGATTTTCGCGTCACCGAATGACCTTCAAACTTTAAAGTTTTGCTATTTCGAACAAATTAGGGCTTTGCGGCTCCGACATGATCTCTTGCAACGATAAGTATGACCTTCTCAGAATTCAACCTTGCTCCCAAATGGGGATGACACATTCTCAAACCGGAACTATAAGCTTTTATAGCCTGTTCAGGGAGAAGATGACTGTCTGATTTCTTTACAATGCGAAGAAGATGCGCCCGGAAAGAATACAAGGAAAAGGGGGTAATAAATCAGGAAACCGCAAAAACGAGTCTGAGTTACTCATTTGGGGAAATTTGATGGATACAACTTCTACAGAGAGATGCACGTCTGGCATGTACAGCACCAAATCGAGCACTAACGGGTTCTCTCCAAAATTGGTAAGGAATTGATGCTGGAGAAAAAGTAAATGGAAAAGTAAGTAAACTAGGCAAAAAGTTCTCCTCCACACCGCAGCAATTGCAGATTAAAGCACCAGCTGGAAGAGGAGCGGGCAAGGACACGGGCTGCAAGCTCAGTTGAATGTGTGCTTATGTGCCAGAGAGTTGTCGCAGAAACGATTTCGAACACGAATTGCACGACACGATGTGGGAGTGCAAAATTCTGGCGCTGGGCCAAAATGACGCAAAACGAGTCAGTTGTGTATGTATGCTTGCGTGCGTGTGTGCGTGTGCGTGTGGACGCGGTGAGTGTGCGCACGTTCGAGAGATGCACAAAACGTAAGCCGAGGCTATGGATCAGAGATAGCTCAGCGGACGTGGAGACGCCGCCGCCGAGCACAAACGAGACAGCGTGAACGCAGTGTGTGGATGAGCGCGACGCGACGTTCAACGCTGGCTGTTCGCTGCTCTCGGCCTCTCGCGACGATCCGCGTCCCCGCGACCGATGGGAGGCCACACATCGCCATGTGGGCCCCGTCAGTCGCGGGGCAGCGGATACACATACACACCGACCGACACGCCGTCGCTCTTCGACGCACATCCCAGCTTTGGCGTTGGGCTATGGTCATCGGCGGCGGCGGCGCGCGTCAGCCGCAGCTTGGCCAATAGCCAAACAAATTACGCTCTCTTGGCTAGCACCGCACAAAACAGCGACGACGGCCAAGTCACTCGTGCCTCGTGACTACGAACTGCCCGCGGTACGAACACAGAGAGCCGGATATAACTTCGGCTGCTCGCTCCGACTACAGCTGAGCGCCGAAGCAGTAAAGTTGGGTGTGGGAGCGCTGCCAGAGAGTACTAGGCTTAGCTAACTTCTTTTTTCCCAATCAATAGCTCCAGAAAGTGTAGAAGCTATTTGAAAAGCTGCGCTTCTTTCTTCTTGCGAAATAACAGGGTGCGGCCTTGAAAATGTCAACCTTAGTGGAAAGTAAAATTACCAATAATATGATGAGCAACCAGTTTGCAGACAGCCATTGCAACTGCAAAAAAGTCTTTGAAAAGACATTTCCGTTCCATTACGGGTATTACATTCCATAAAATGATTCTCAAAATGTCAGCTGACCAAGTTGAAAGATGACTGCATGAAGAACAGAACTACATTTTAGATATTCGACATGCTGTCTTGCTTGTGTGACGATTTCCTGTGTAAAGAAAATGAACTTTCTTGTGGCAAAAAATGGAGCGAAAGATTCATATTCCAAAAATGTCAGAAAAGTAGTTTGGACATAGATTTAGAGGGAAACATTATATATAAACCCTGGGCAAGTAAAGTAAGTGTCTCGATAGAATATCAAATGCATCTACTCTTATGCATAGGAGATTGCGCAGCAGGCTAATTAACCCATTCACGCTATTGAGCCTAAAAGGAAGGCAATAAGGAACAATTTCGTCACTTCCTTAAAATTTTATGCATGAAGCTTTCAATAACAGTAGAATTTTATCGCAATGTTGTTCATCTAATTTTCATGTTTCCTGATATGCGCAAAAAAATGCCCATCCCTATTCGCAGAATTATAAACCGAAATATTCTTGCGACTACCATAAATGGAAGATGTACTAAACAATCCAGATAGATAGTAATGTGAACTAAATTTTTATATAATAGCTGCAGAGTAACTAGAATTTATAATTATTGAGCAAAAGTATAGATAACGATATACAACATAAACGCAGAAATTGTTTGTTTACTGAGCGCTCACAACAAGATCCGCAAAAAATCCCAGCAAGAAAGAAAGTCACCAGATAAAAAGCGCTTCTAGAAAAACTGTAATATTTTTTGATTCCACTAGATAACTCCCATACCACAAAAGAAAGCAGAAAATTTCATGACTTATGACAACGTTCGCCAAAATCGACACAAATTTTGCAAACGCGCCCAAGCGCGGGACGACATTTGCACAGGTGCAAAAAACGAACAAACGTTGAGGGCGTTCTCAGGGCACCATCCTTGCACACGCACATTTGTTTTCTACTGCACTTTGTGAAAATTGATCGAAAAGAAAGGTGATTTCGGGCGTCGAAAAGGGTGCATGTGTTGCAATGGAAAGCGTTGAAATATATTAGAGGAGCGGATGGATAACTCTTTAACTAAATTTATGGAAAAGTATCTAACAGATTTAAAAAAGGCAAAATAAGTGCTAGTGCTGACTAAACTAGCATGTCGATACAAATATTAACATAACCAGCTTCCCGAAAATTCGCTTAAATGCCCACACGACCAAAAAAATTCCCAGATTACCGCAAATTTCCTAAACTAGAAAAATGAAGACCACTTAGTACAGTAAAATGGCTGGAAGTATGATGAGATGCATTAGAACACCCAATTTGTCACTATGAGCAATGCAGCGAGTTTGAAAAAAAGAGCGAACGAAGAGACGAGAAATTTCAGAATGGGCGTGGCTGGAGCACACAGAATTTCAAAACGGTAGTGGCTAGTGCAAAAAAATTTCGCGAATGGCCGTGGCTGAAGCTCAGGAAATTTTAAGACGGTTGTGGCTGAAGCACAAGAAATTTTAGAGTGGGCGTGGCTTAGAGTGGGCGTGGCTGGAGCCGAAATATCCAAGGATGGGCGTCGTGGAGCAGAAAAATTTCACAAATGGGCGTGGCTGGAACAAACTTTGCAAGTTTTAATTCTTTTCAAGTAGAATGTAGATTTCACAATACAGATGAGGAACAAAAAAATTCAGAAACGCAGGAAAGTCAATGAGAGATGATTAACAAAACAAGAAATGATTAAGCTATATGATGACTGACGTAATGCCTCTGGCATTAGTCACCATGTATGCAAAGCATAGAAATAGCTGATGATGCCATATGACTCACCGGGTACATTCTCGGCCATAATCACATTTTCCTTGCTTTTATCCTTTTTACTCTTTTTTCGCTTGCCCAGTTCCGACTTGGTAGTCTAGAAATAAACAAAATATAACAATGCAAATTATAGCATAGAATCTCAAAAATAATAATACTTCCTTCTTTACTACTACAAGATTTGTTACATTACCCCTACAATACTCTACCTTCTATACCACTAAGCTCCCCATCATTTTATAGTCATAGTAAGCCCAACTGAAAATCGAGTAGCTCTTTCAAGCATCGAGTCATAAGGAATGTTGGAAGTGCTAGATGAATAATGAGAGGGTCAAACGTCAGCGTTTGGTCACTGTGATGCTTAACGAGAAAGAGCAGAAGCATCTTCTAAAAACTCCAAAAAGGGAGGGTTGCTAAACCGATGGCGAGATACGTACAAAATTCATAAGGGTCAGAATGTGAGCAAAATTAGTATTTTTTTTGCGGGATATGGATGAGATTACTGTAAGAAAATACAGAGACTATATATCTAGACTCTGAGCCCAAATGGCAATAAGAGTAAGAATAAAACCTCGAACGCAAACTTGCAGAAAAGGTCCTATTATCTTCAACAAGGGAAAGAACACTCTATCTAAAATGGAGACAAAGAAAGAAGAAAAGAAATGTCTAGAACCATCTATCAATTATGTATGAGTAACTCAAAAATGATTTCATTGCGCCTCTTATTCAAGTCCATTTTTGAATCAATGGGCGTACCGCAGGTGTAATCGCGTGAGTAGCAGGTGCAACAACTCTAAGAAATCTTTTACCTGGTTAACCCAAAGACATCAAAAATAATCAAAACAGGCTCCTTTTCGTTCAAAACACATGCAAATCATTTCATTCCACTACTCTTCACAAGACGCTCGGGAACAGAAAACTCTAAGAAAATCTTACTGAGATAAAAAAACCGAGATAACTCAAAACTGAGATAACCCAAAACTTTCGAAATTCTCGAAATGACCCGTCCTTCCCTCCAAACACATTTTGAACACAGTTTTTCAATCCCATTTGATTTTCTATAGATGACTTCGAAAAAAGATAAGGCAGAAAGTACATTCCTTATCTAGGCTTTAATCAATATTTTCAATCCCTGATAAGATCTACTTGAACAAGTCGATAAGGCCTGTTATGCTGTTCAACATGCATACATCACATCATTTCTGGGGACTACAATACATTAACCACAAAAACAATTCATAAGTATAAATGCTTACAGGAACAACGACGTCCTGTATGGCATTTTTCGCGATCACGTCCTCAATGTTGTTGGTCACTCCGTTCTAAATCATAATTTAATCAGCAATATAGCAGCCATAAGACGGTGATAATTCAAACCTAACTAGCTAGATTCAGTTCAAAAAATTTTACTATTTTCTTGCACATCTATCAATCGATAGCTCTGTTCAGTGTTTGCTGAGCGGAGTGAACTTTATCACTGCGTCGCATCAACTTGCAAGCGTTTATGGCGCGGCCTCGAAACTAGTACACAGTAATAGATTATTAGCATTTGGAAGGGTAGAGGATTATTGCAGAAGTCCGAGGGGTTTTTTTGTGCGCGGTAAGAGGGAATTTCTGGCTGATTGAAAATTGTGCAAAATTTCCGGTTACACAAAAGCTACGGTATACTTACAGTAAGCAACAGAATAGGCATAGTAATGGTTGTGAAAAGAATATTCACAATAACAGTGAAAATAGTGGCGGTTAGCGCACGAACTCTTCGAAGAGTTGAGTCGAAGATTCTGGAGATAGACGACGGAAGCATCGACGTCGTCACCGATACGGACAACCGGTACTCATCACTGTGCTTGACGAATTTGATGAGCGGCGAGGTGTAGTGGCATAGGAAGCCAATGTAACTTCATCTGTGTCTTTTGCCGCTTCGACACGATCGACGGACGGACGGACGACTCGACCGACGAATCGACGACCGTTCGCCAAAGCACAGAAACGACGACGACGCGCGCAACACACGCGCGCTCGCGACAGTCGGACGGTGAAAAAACGCGCAGTCAACTGACGTCACCGCCTATGCACGGGGCTCGGAAGATACATGCGACGGGTTGTCGAAGGGACATAAGGGAAGTTTACTCAAGTAGAAAAAACTTAGAATAATTAAGAGACTTACAACCACTTTCCTGTGGCAAAAAAAAAACAACAATAAAAGGTTCTGTGTGAACAATCCCTTCCTTTCAAAAAAAAAAAAATTCGTCACTCTCAAAACTGCAGCAACCTCGAAGCGAAACATCTATATAGTATGGTTGAAACAGGAAGATTTTGGCAAGAATCACTTCTCTTAAATACGACCGGCAAGCATACCGTAACGCTACCGTACATGAGTAATTCCAAATCATAACGTATCTCACGCAAAAAAAAACCCACAAAATGTTTTCCAATTTTTCTGCTTTGAAATTGCTCGGATCAAAACCCAAAATCCATGATCTTTGAGTGTTTTGAGGAATATACTTGTTTGAAGATTTAAAGAGAAATACCACATGAAATTGGAATCACTCATGTACGGTATGGTTACGATATATCTCTCTTCCACGTCTTGAAATCGCTCGAAAAGCCAAGACTCGGATTAATACAATCAGAGTCTATTCCTGCGAGAAACCCAAAAGAAATAGATTCTTCGTAGCCATGACGAAGCCAATTAATCAAAAGTTAGGCTTTAAACCGGAAATTAAGAAAATGACTGATTTATACGCCGCAGACATGAGATTTCCCAAAAACTCAATAGAACCAGCTTTTCTACTTCCAGCTTTGAAACCATTTGCATTGCGAGGGTATAAGAATAAAAGGAAATACGTGGGATAAACTTTTAGCGCAAAATCAAATCAGCACAAAAGTGAGTAATCAAAACTGGAAATGCGCGCTGAAAAAAACTGTTTGCGCAATATTTCATAACTTTCCAGACAAAAGAGGTCTTCGTGTGGTAATAAAATTTCTCGTTTCACATTTTTCTTGTTCTACAAAGAACGGATCGGAACTATGATCTGTGATTTGAGAAGTTGAACATAAGTTAACCTATGCAGAGAACAACATCTCCACTGCACCTAAACAAAAATTAGGGATTTCGACAAAGGAAAAAAACGTATTTTCCATTTCCGGCATTTGCCGTTCACGAAGCAATTCACACGACACAAAAGCACAAAAGCTGTCATCGATTTAAAGAAACTGTTCAGGAATGCCACAAATGAAAAATAATTCCAGAAAAAAGTTTTCAGAAGTTTCCAACTAGCTTTTCAGTGATGTAAAGAGATTATGGAGATGAAATTTTGGATCTGATTTTTATAGAAGGAACACTCCCTCACACAAAAAGCGCAGTGTTTGCCATGATCTTTTGAACTTTGCATTTCCCGCCATGAAAGGCGCCGCATCCCGCATTTAACAGTGGCTTTACATCTTCAAGAACATCCGCTCCCTTCCATATAACCCCAAAACTCATCCTCCTTTCTGGAAGGCTCACATTCAAAGGGCAAATGTGCAACGGTAATTGGACAGCAGCGAAGACATCCGATTCATGGCAAATGAAGAACAGACGACACAAAAAAGAACAGGAAACTCACGGCTACATAACTCTGAATAAACCGCAGATAGGTGGTGTCAATCATTTTGAAAAGCGACATCACCTTAGCGCGGCAAGGCGAGGGTAGGGTTCAGATGGGTAGGGTAGGGTAGGGGGTTAAAACGGCGATGGTCTTGTCGGTTGGACGGAGAGAGGCGCGCACGACCTCCGGCGGTGGTAAACGCGCCGAATGCGCGCCAAATTGGAGATCAAATTCTGGACCCGGGGCAGATAGGGGGAGATAGTAATCGGATAGGGTTTCGGAGATGATCTCTCTTAGGTTTAGATTTGGATTTTGTAAGCTTGCGCATCGGATTACAATAAATTAGCGCATTATAAGCGCAGATTTAACGCGCGGCGCGCGAAGTGCAACATTGCGTCGCATCGATTGTTTCTCTCATAGCAAAAAAAAATCAGAGAAATTGCAACTGGCATACCGCATGTAAGTAGAAAAGCATGAATACAGAATCGATGAATAGAAGCCGAATATGTATGTGTGTGACAGAGTGACGAGAGGAGCCGAGTGAGGAGGGAAGAACACAGCACACGAAACGTCAGTCGTCGAGCATATATGGGCACAATGTCGACTTCTTCTTCTTTGGCAAAGACATGAAACACACACAGCTATCGAAGATCATCAGATCGTTAGCGGACGCAAAATGTGGAGCGAAAGTGCATGCGATGACAGCTATGGAGTGCGCCAATACGGGAGCGATAAAAGGTGTGCGAAAAAAAGCGATTTCGTTGATCTTTCGAAATTTTCCAGAAATTACGGTAAATCTTCACAGGACTGTATCAAAAATTCCTGACTACTTCAGCCAGTCATTACATGTAGAAATCTTTCAATAAAAATCATACATCAAACTTCAGGAAAAAGGGGATAAGTAGACTGAGACTATCAAAACGCATTTCTATTCAACAAAGATTTTCATGATTTTCGAATTGAAACGAAAGAAAACTTTGAGTTCGAAACTAAAATGACAGTTATCAAACATCACCATAATAAAATTCCTACGAAGTTTTTTTTCACATTAAAACGCTTTTCACCTACAATAATTTCTAGGCCTTAGATGGCCTTACTATTATAATCATAATTTATGGATTCACTGAAAAAATCTCGCTCCCATCAATGTCGAAAAGGTATGTATATTTCGAAATCACCGCTTTCCGAAGTACTCTAAAATCGAATCCGTAGGCATACCAAAGAGGATTGTTCGGTATACCGAATATCGGTTGAACTCACTTTGGCATAAAAAGCACATTTTATCGGGGTACTTGTAATGCTCAATGGAGTGATTGACATTTCAAGCTTTTGCACTTTTATTGATAAAATGCACTCTTTCCATTAGAAAAAGCCATAGGAGAGCAAATCTTTGAGAGATTTGGGATACAAGAGAATTATTACTATAAATGGTGGCAAATCCTCAACATTCTCTGTAGATAAAATCCTACTTCCAGAAAGAGCACATGTCCACTTTTCCAACAACGTGCCCCATAAAAACTTTTGGATTTTGCTTAGTCATAGGCGAAGAAGAACAAAACAACTGGCACAACCTCATAAAACACGATATGACTCATACCTCTACCTACATTAGCTGAAAAAACTGAAAAGTGGTTCAAACACATTTCATCTGCACATCATTAACTGTAGATTTCGTAACCTAATAAACAGAATGACGCAAAAATGACAAAGACTTGCTTCAGCTGCATTAGCACTCATAATACATCTCTATGCTATAACAGGTAATCTTGAACACCTAAAGTAGCCACTAAGTGTTGTTTTGGCAGCTAAAGTGCTCAAGTAACTGTAAATAAACGAATCTAAGCTAAACGGTAAAACTGGATTGGGAAGTTCTTATTGGGTGCTTTTACAGTACATAATCTAATGGAAGTAAATCACAAATAATTGAAAGCTTAGAAAATGCAGAACGAGCTCTTTTTTTCCATGAGGATAAAGCGAAAGTAAAACAGTAAAATTCTGTATAACCTCTTCTAATTAAAATGACAAAAGATACCTGATCTGCTAACATTGATAGAAAAGCAGTCAGATAGCGGTTAGAACCTTCGGCCATAAATGGTCGAAGGATGGTTCAAAAACGTTTTCAAAGCCTCATCATGATACAATATGTATAGGGAATCGAGCCATTACAGCACTTTTTCATAACATATTTATTGATTTGGTCTTAGTTACGTGGACAAAATCGACAAGGAAGTTTCTGGACCACAGAAAGAACTTTTTCTACCAGTTTGCAAGGTAATGCTCTAAATCAACAAGGAAGTTTTCTGGAAGGCAGGATTTCTCAAGCAAAATTAGCCACCTGCTGGTGTACTGAAGTAGACTCCACATTGGAAAACCCTCCCCCGGAACAGCGTTGCAAAATCTCTGCTCTTCGAAGGCGGGAGGGGAGGGGGGGGGTGGAGAGAAAGATGGACGTGCAGTCTGATAGAGATTCTGGAATATGGAGGGAATGCCTCACATCTTTTGTGAAGCTCAAGCTCGAAAATGTGAAAATTAAAATTTGTAGGTCAAAATTTTTGAAAAGCTGCGAGACATTTTCGGGAACGTAGGATTTATTGAACAAAAATTACCCGATGTCAGAAAGTTCAAAGAATATCTAAACAAAACATGATATTTCAAAAGTTACTTTGAATTTGATGCAAAATCAATTAAAACTGAATTGAATAAAAAGACCAAAACTTGCACAGTATCATCACAGATTACAGACTTCCAGAAATTTCGCGAACATATAAGGGCGAGCTTGAATCAGATTAGGATCAATATTTGATTCGAAAAAAATGGCATCGAAATAATAGTCAAAAACGCTGAAAAATTCTTTTACTAGTCTGAATCATAAATTAATAGCGGGAAAGTTCAATGTGTAAACAACAATTAGAAATATATTACTCAAAAGACTTCCAGAAATCTCGACCCGTTTTCGCGTGAATGAGTCAGAGCGGAACAATATTGGATGAAAAATAAATAAATGGCCCCTTCTTTGAATTCTGACGGCTGTCTTAAACAAACAAAAGCTTACTTAATATTTTTACATAACGTAACTGAACCAAAGAGTTCAACTAAACCAACAAATAGCAAAATACTAGCCTTTACAGCAGCAGCGTTTGGCTGCTGTGCCACCATAAACCGCAACTCGACGCCTGGACAAAGCACAATATGGTTCGCAAACGGATACAAGTTCATCACTACGCAGGTGAAAAGCGAATTACCATTTGGATGCTCTCTGATCATCGCGACAACGATGCAAAACGCAAGGTGTAATGGATTGCGAAATTCGCGAAACATAACGGTGAATGTTATGTCATCAAAACATACGGTGACTAAATCAACTTAAGGTGTCGCGAAAAATCATGTCACTTTCATCTTCTTAAGATGCGACTTTGTCAGAACAAACGATCGACTATCTGTTAGTGAGATTACGTAAAAGAAGTGCTCGCATCTTTCATTATCTTGCTGTATTGATAATAATCGAAACAAGATCGCGATCTGTCAGTTTTTGAATTTCAACTCAACCATTACCCCCTCAAGTGGCTAGAAGGTAATGTCCATGAGAACCAACAATAAATACCACATATTGCTTGTCCACTGTATAAGCAGCAATCAAGAGTACCATGAAAATTGAAGGGGGGCGGGCTTATGATTGAGAGGTAATTCGGGCCCAAACTCTCACCCAGAACGTGTTACTTCCAAGTGGAACGGCGTACCATAATCGAAGATCTGACTGTACCGCTCGGTAAAGCACGGCCCGCACGGAAGTTTAGAGCCGAATTTCGATTAACAAACGAGTTCATGAGCTGCCGATTGGACAATGGCTTATTCAAGCTCCTAATCAATGTACTAGGTAGTTCCAAAAGGTCTGTCCAATTTTAAATTGGCTTGTGTTTAACGCAGCTATTCTGGGAGTTTTGCACTTTTCGCAGCGTTACGAATACCATCCAAAGCACTCTTTGTGCTTACTGATTCTTGATGAAACAACTTCGTAGTGATGATGCCATGCTGCGGTCATGCTCAAGAAAAAGCTTCTACAGCGCAGAACTTTGTGAAGTGTCTGCATAGCTACTTAGGTGAATTTTGATAATAGGTGAAGCGTGATGGACGAAACGCGCACTTTTCCACAAAGAAATTCCAAAGACGTCTTCAAAAAATTTGAGATTTTTCAGTCATTCTACAAGCAACAACAATCTATGCGTGACGGCAAGTGATGTATCTAATATTATGTTAGAGTAAAGCGGGAGCAGCAGGAACCATCAGCCGTAGCTTTTTTTTAATCGCAACAAGAAGATAAAATCAATCACATAATTGTATACTTGCGCGGCGAAGTAGGGCTCAATCGGAAGGAACTCCCGGAAACCTATACATTTACCAAATATACGGGACTGCGAGTCTACACTCAAATCATTCCCCTTCCCTGATAATATTTGTGATAGAGCTCCTAATTAGCATTGAGACTAAGATCTTGAAAAGAAAACGAAGTGTTTTATTCGATTAAGCTGCACATTTGATACGTCCACACTATTGAAGTGAATATGACTAAAAAGTATTTTCAGATATCTAGAGCAGTTCAAGAATTTTATTCGATCATAGATTCGTGCAAACTTCATTCTAGAAAGATTCTGCATATTCCTAATAACAGAGATTTGAACATTGTTGGCGATATGCGTGGTTACTAATGGTCTCGAATGCCAACGTCACTGAAGCACTCTTCAAGTTGTCGAGTGCTTTTATATGGGTATAGAGATGATGTATTGCAGTAAAATAAAATCAGGATCTACTGATTCGATTATTTTGCCCAACCATCTTATATGTTCTTGTATAAAAATACTCTATGATGAAGCAAAGTCTAAAAGATAGACCTTAAAGGCACCGTCCATCCTAAGTTGAGGGTATTGGCAACATATAATAGTAGGGCCCTCTATCAATCCACTGCCCAAGTCGCGGCGCAAAACGCAGCTTCGGAAGCGAGAAAATCGCCTCTGGATAGCGAAGATGCACGAGGACCCCCACTCATGCCCGCCCATCCAATCACCGTTCCGGAAAGCCGGCCTGTGGGTTCTCCGGAACGGGAATTGTCCGGGTTTTCGAGCATTCTCGACTTCATATTCGGAATCAGGAACATGGGAAGGCCCTGAAACGACGAAAACGTGGAAGTCGAAAATCTGGGTGGACGATGCCTTTAAGAGCGATGTAATTTCGCTTTCACATCAACTTTACTAAGGTTCTTGCCAATGAATTGGTACCAAAATCACAAAATGAACAAACCAGTGACAAGTAATTTCTTTGGAGATACTTTAGTTAGTGAAAAGCTACATCTGTTGTCATATCATTAAACGATTAGGTTGGTGCAAAAATAACGAGCGTTTTGCGAGCTCTCAATTTGACGTACTATAATTTTTTGAAAAAACTACATCTTCCATTGCTATAAAGACCATTAGGAGCAGCAAACCTTTCGTACTACAGCGCACATTTAGCTGCACTAAAATCATAACGTGCGCAAGAATATGAATTAGAAAACAAAAAGGTTTTCTTCCGATAACTCCCTTTAAAGTTTTAGTATGAATGGTACATAGCCTATGTTGTAGCCTCAAGCCAATAAAGTATTTACAAGTAGAGATGGAAAGGGCTTGGACGAAAAAGATTACAAAAAGAAAAAAAACAAAAAGCAAAATTGTCACCTTTTTCAACATATTTCCATGGGCCTTGGAAACCCAAATTATGGAGCTCGGATTTCTGCGTACCGAAGAGCTAACCATTGTCGCAAAAAAAACTGTTAAACGGGGCCCTACCCTTACGCTTACAAAATGCAAGTTTGGCGACTACCTTTTTCAATATGAATCCATGGACCACAGAATGAACGTAACGACTACCCATAATAATGGGTAGAAGGTGTCAAAGGTGTTACCATGTTAAAGATACCGTCCACCTAAAATGGGGTCAGTGAGATTTTGATGCCTAAACGGTAGTGGGGCCCCCAACTGCATACTTATTCAACTTGCGCTGGCAAAAGTTGCTTCCGCAGCGAGAAAATTGCTCGGATAACAGATTCGCCACGTTGGCTCCTCCCCTTTGAGAGGGCGTGACGTTCGTTCCGGCCATCCGTGCGCGCCCAACCAATCACCGTTCCGTAGAAATCGCTCTACGGTTTTGAAAACGGGCGTTTTTTTTTCGTGGTTTTCGCGGATTTGACTTGATAGTCGGAATCAGGGGTATGACAAGGCCCTGGAACGGCGAAAACATGGAAGTCGAAATTTTTGGACGTTGCCTTTAAGGTGTCGATAACTCAGCTTGGATGACCTCAGAAAATGGCTGAGTGCGTAATGTAGACAATTTCTACCAATTGCAGCAGCTGAATTTTTGGACGAATGCCATCATTCGCGCATGGATTCTGGCCAAGTCTAATGGAAAGAACTTGTCCTGAAAGAAGGCCTGAAAGCTCATCACGTTTGCACCAACCTAATACAAAACAGCATTTATGCACTGCGCGCAAGCGAGCGTTTCTTATCAGGAAATTGACCTAGTGCACAATTTTTACAAAATGACTGTAACTATGCATAAGAAACCTTTACCTCTACGTACTAGAAGTAGAGGCCTAACGCTCAAAAATAAAGCTTGACATGCGGGTGAATTGACACTTATTCCTGATGAAGAAGATGAAAATGACAAATGAAGAACTTTTTTGAACCCAGCAGAGGCTGAAATTCTCTTTTTTGGATGAACTACGTCCAGAAGTGCAGCGATAGCTAAAGTCGAACAAAAATAAATTGTGTGCAAGCTTCATTAATCTTTAGATCAGCTTTTTGTACTTGTACACAATTGAAATAAATTTCACATATTTTATTGATTAATTTGGTAAGAAATTTTTGAAATCGCTGCAGCTATGCCTTTTTCGTTTAAAGGCAGTGGATCAGCAGATAGGACCCTTTTCGAATTTTGGTGGATTTAGTTAGTAGACCGCCCAGCCCGAACTCCACTGCCGATTCATGCGCTGAGTCCTGAAAAATGCGCTTCAAACTCCACCAGCCCGCCCCTTTCCATTGAGTGGGCGGGGCTGGTGGAGTTTTGAAGCGCATTTTTCAGGACTTAGCGCATGAACTGACAGATGGGGTTTGGGCTACAATGTACCTGGGGGGTCTACTACCTAAATCCACCAAAATTCGAGAAGGGTCCGTTCTGCTGATCTACTGCCTTCAAAGATAACAGGTCGAAAAAATTTAAAACGTTCTCTAAGAAAATTTTTCTACAAATGCGTACCATTTGGACCAGGGCTTGGCACTAGGTGGCTAGTTGAAAATGCAAAAAACGATGTCATCCTTGACTTTTGTGAATTTTTACGAAGTCCCTTTGACCCTAGACCATAATCCCTGGAAAATCTCAAAAAAACGAAACCTCGACCAAAAAAAACGTAAATTTTCTCTTTTCGATCACAAAAACGAAGCCCCCTTCGCTTATTGTCCCAAAAAAGATAAACAGCTTGCTTATACAGGGTGTCCCAAAAGTAAGTACACACTTTTCAATCACTAATATCTCTCTTCCCGTTGAGTCTTTTTCCGCCATTCAAGTATCATTCTGTAGAGGAGGCTTCATCTTAGATTTACAGTACGGAACGAATCACCGACCACTCTTCATTACTCTAGGATTACCGTAGGAACTTCGACAAGGATTTTAGGCCATTGAAGGCCATATTCTGCCTCGGAACAAAATCAAACAAACCAAAAACTCTTATACTATGGAAGACGTAATGGAAGACGCTGATTTCGAATATGAATTTTCCGTTTTACTGTGATGCTTCTTTCTAAAGTTAACCCAGGTAAACCGTAATAACCGAATTCCCAGCATTCGTCAGAAATGTGATTAATCGTCAAAAAAGCAGAAAACACTTGTAAAAGGTTGTGTAGTAGAATCAGCGTGCGCGTAAACCCTAGTATACGATTTTTCAGACTTCTTGAAAACAATTTGTCAGATGGCATACTTCACGACGGTTCCACAAGCTGGAATTTCTTACCGTAATCCTACAGTAATGAAGAGTGGTCGGTGATTCGCTCTGTACTGTAAATCTAAATTGAAGTTTCCTCTACAGAACGGTTGTTGAACGGCCGGAAAAGACCCAATGGGAAGAGAGATATTGACGATTGAAAAGTGTGTACTTACTTTTGGGACACCCTGTATAAGCCACCTGTTCGAGCCCTGATTAGGACATGGTATCACCTGACAAGAAAAGTCCCTCCCGAAAAAAAAAACTGTGGTGCCGCCTCCTACCACTTCTTTTCTCCCTCTTTATTGATTTGTTGAGTGATTGTCTTTTTTCTCGATGAGAACTTTTCTCTTTCCCCATGTCTTCCCATTTATTTTCGTTAGCAAAACTTCAGCACATCATTGGGATAAATGACATATCAAATCAACATCATGGAGCGCTCAGTGGCAGACTCGCGAAAACAGCAATTAAAGGACGGAAGCAGATGTTGGGACTGTTCGCTGCGAGTCCAGAAATCAATATCAATAGCAACATTGTTACAGTAATTAGTATGCGGGGTTTCTACCAAAATCGGATCGTCATAGAAAAGACAATAGAGTGCATGCATGGCGTACTTTACCGCGGAACAGATTATAGATTAGCAACAGGGTGCCGCAATTCCGTGTCAGGAAACAGAAATACTATGGGGCAGATGGCTAGATAACTAAGCATAAATGCATAAAAAACATAATTAAACTCCTTTTTCGAAAATTCCAATCAAGCGAAAGCTTTCCGAAACGAAAATCCCTCAGACAGCACATTGCTGCGAAAGCATAAAAAGAGCAATGTGGTTCGGCAGTGCACAGATAAGAAATCGCGATTGCAATGAGCAATTAATTATGGCCACGTTTTTCTTAGGCTAATGTCGATTCAATCGTCACAGTGCAACAGATAAAAATGAAAAGGATTTTGAAAAAAGCGGTGATAAATGGAGATACTAGACTATCGAGCGACGGAAGTACTTTGTCAGGTAGCTGAAAGAACGGGTACTTCTAAGGTAGGTGCCAGAGTAAGCGAATATTTTGTTCAGCTTCGTTCAGCTGCAGAAGGCGCGCAGAATTAATGTCTGCTGCGTAATCTCTACTGCTGCAAGGCCTGCTTCAGCTGCAGGTCCCGCGCAGAATCAACGTTAATTTTGTGCGCCTTTTGCAGCTGAACAAAGCTGAACAAAATATTCGCTTACTCTGGCACCTACCTAAGAAAACTACACCCGACTTCAACAATATCTCACTTTATGCTAGAATCAGGAACTTCGCTCAATGCTCATTAGATTTAGACGTAACGGAAAGGGGAGAAGTTGCGCTAATCTCAACTAATGATCAAAGTAGCAAAATTTAACATCACGGACAAAATAGCCATCCATAATAGCACGTATCGCAATGGCGCCATCCAAACTGGCGTGAATTCTTAGTGAAGACCGAACTAAAACCAAGTTTTATAATTGTGATTACTATACTAGCCGTCAAGTTGCAAATCAGCTAGTGCATGTGATGCTCATTCCAAGCTAAACATGAGGTTTTCGTAAAAGATCCAATTCTTCAAAAAAATTATCAAGGCAATTAATAGGTCGGTTCATCTCTCCTGCAGCAAGATATCAGAAAAATTCGCAATTCTGAGTATCACCAGGTTTCCCTGGTCTGGGAAAAAAAACTTAAAAAGAGAAAAGGCTGTAATCACGAATTCAAACACTTACAAGTTTTGAGTTATCTCCCTGAGCATTCGGTACGTTTCCAATTGCTAATAATACAAAACAAATTTTCCTATACATTCTCAAATGATTTCTTTATATTTTTGTGCAAGACTTGAAGGCAATAGCCAGAAGAACCCCTCCCTTTATTTTTTTGCACCATCTCGACCTGGATTCAGAACTGTGCTCTTAGCAGTTTTCAAGAGTCAAAAACGTTTCATAACGACTTAAGTAAAAGGTAACGAGTAGAGGACGTTTTGGCCGATGGGCTCCATCACGAAACTGAAACCAGCAGTAACGTACCGATATGCATGGTTTGTACCTGTTGTGTCCTGGAAGGGGAAGCCTAAAAGGGACATAACGTCCTCTTCTCGAGTACATTAGGTCAACATTATTTCAATCCTTACAAATCCTTTATAACTCCTGACACCCTCTAGTTCCAGCTATCATTCTGAGATGCCACCTCAAAAGAACAAGCACCCACTGTACAAATAACCATAACCTGCAGAAAAAAAAATCCCAAGGTCGGACTGAACCTAACATTACGGCCCAATCTGTAATCCTATAAACCACGAAAATAGATATTTCGTAATACTTCCGAATTTCGAAAAACTAGAAACATCGACTTGCTTGGTGGTTGATTGGACCATGATTACGAAACCATCGAGGTAAAAGATTTGAGAAGATGTCTAGGTGAAAGGTATTCGAAAGTTATGGGTGTAATTATATCCGAAAAAATAGACATCAATGAGCGGGCAGTCAAGATGATTGCCCTTGAAATTTCAAAAGGCGCATTCCTGAAGGATAAGCAAACAGTAGCACACAAAATTAACAAGAAAGTGTTCGAAACAAAAAAATCCATGTTTTCTAGCAGATATCATCATGCATGGATATTCTCCAAGAAAATTCATTATGACAGCACTTTACAACAAAATTTTCGTTGAGCTAACGAGCTACATTAGGCCCTTCCTAAAATTTTTTCGTGTTATATTACTTCCCAACATAAACAGACATAAAAAGACCTGGATTTTCTTATGTCTATCGATGGAGATTGTGAGCTGTCTAGATCACCTCCGGATAGATTTCCGGATTGTGGTTTTTGAAATCTTGTTGAAGTAGCTGCTCAAAAATTCGTTTACGCTACAACCACTGAACATAATGCAAAACAAGGTGTGGAGCATCATAAAACTACAGGAAGCTAGTCTCTGATCACCAAGATCAGAATTCTTGAATTTCGCTCAAATTTCGTACGATCTTGTAACGGATGAAATTTCCATAGAAGACTGTTTTTGCAAACCTACAAAAAAAAACTTCAAAATCAAAATATGCCCAGTGAGATTGAGCTTTCTGTACTGTGTGACAGTTATCTTGACTTAGCGGAAACCACGTGAGTACTAGAAAGTTAGCTTTATGAAAACTCTATTTTTAGAAGCTGGGCTATGGCCACGAACTCAAAATTAGCCACCAAGAAAGAGAGCAGTCTACGCTTCAAAAGCATCATAGATCTTTTGCTCACCTATGGCAGTTTGTGTCTCAGTCTCGACAGTAAATACGCAAAAATACCGAAGTCCATTTAGGTCAATGTTGAGCTCGTGAGTGACAAACACATATTTCTAGACACATCATGACTTCATATGCGATTGGCTGGACATAAATGAGAAAATTAAGGGACTCCTCCTCCTTCCGCGCATACTTGACAGTACAAGGTGCAATCTAGCAAACGAATGCACTTCTGATCTTAAACCTCCGTAGCTTTAATATTCGCTCATGCGAGAATGAGCAAAGCTCCGCAAATTAAGGGCGATAAAATTAAACAAAAAAAAGAAAACGACTTTCGTGCAGTAAGCTAATTCTCTTTCGGATAACCATAAGACAGTTGTCCAATGAATGCAGATAGCTCATGATTCAAGGCATCAAAGTAAAAACTTTCAAAATTTAAAGAGGTCCAATTTCCTTTCTAATGGAATATATTTCTTTTTCGAAGAACCCGTACTATATTTCGACACATACGCCCAGCACTTCAGCTAGCATGTAGGTTTTCATGCATGTCGGGCTGTTTGAACCACAAAAGTCAATATAGCAAAGTGGTTAGGGCTCGAGCGAACGAAGTGCTATTGATTGATGCCATCAAATCAAGAATTTCCAAAAATGAAAATAGCGAAGGTTCGTGATCGTTGCAGAACAAAGACATGTCGAATGATCGCAGAGATTTTCGACAATTCAGATTATAGTTTCCTCAAATCTAATGCCAGTAAGCTGCTTAATTCACAAATTTGAGACAGAAACTTATTCGCATGGTCATTCATACTGGTCAACGGTTAATACAAATTAGTTCTTTTTTCGCCTACGTACGTGCCTTCGATTCAAGTGAGTCGAGACTGTACATTTGGATGTCTCACTACGACATAAACAGACTACTGCAAAAGAAAAAAAATCATGGCAGACGAGAACGTAGTGCGACAAGGTCACAGATGTACAAAAAAGCGTTGGGTCAAACTTCTTGAGCGAAAGTCTGCAACCGTTAGAAAGGCTATAGAAGGTAACGGTAATAGACAGTAACTAGCAAAGTCTTTGAAGTAACCGACAAATCATGAAAGGAAACTGAAACTGTACTAATGAAAAGAATTTCAACTCACCATAACGCAACAAATGCATTAACGAGAATTGACAGTTGTAAGATGCAGCGATAAGGACGACGAGAATTATCACCAGCGATCACTAGCCCCAGTCAGACTTTTATTACAGGGCGTCACAACGGGGGTTGCATTCGAAGTCAATAGTCAACACACAGACACCACACACACACAAACGCAGCAAAGGAGCCACCACCACCGGCACGACGGACGACTCATGCCAGACCATGGCGTCGACGAAAAGCGCAACTTGTTCGTGTGCTGGCTGGCTGTGTGCTGCTTGCGTCGAGATGTAGACGAGCGAGCACTCGCACCCCGCAAGCGGCGCCGAGACAAGTGTGTTCACAACGGCAGTTAGTGTGCTGTGTTTGTTATTGCTGCAATTGATAACGCTCAACGAATGTTCTGCAATTCATTCACTTGCCCACGAACCGCCCCCGTCTCTATGTTGCCAGCGCCTACGTCTGGTGTGTCGGTCAACGACTTCGATACAAAGATAAACTTCTTCGGTGAGGAAAAAACGCACATGCAAGGCCCCTCGAAGATTCGTGACTTTTGCTAGGAAGACTATCAACGATGCATGACGCATTTATGAAACAATGTCATCCGTGGGCGTTTCCATGACTCACGGACACACAGACATTTCCGCCAATCGTCTTTACTTCTCGCATTTGAGAAATATGTCTTTGGTAACCAAGAGCAGAGTCCAAAGAGAAAAAAGTGATAAATCAACCATTGAGAAAGATGGTTATACTCAGCACTTGTAGGTGTATAGGATTTTGATTCCAATAATGTCTCGTGTAACGAAAAACAAGAATTGCACACCTTCGAGAAGGTGATAACGCAAAAGCTAATTTGATGTCATTACGCTGCATTTGCTGAAAGCGCTCGCAAACTGAGCATAGTATAAATCGAGTTTCAAAAGATCTGCGGCAAAATTTGCAAAAGAATATCAGTTATCAAGAAAGTGACGAAGGTACTGTTGAGTAATTAAAACTCTTACCTCAGACTTGTCCAAGTCGAACAATGGAAAAGGGATACTTAACCCGTTCAACTGCAGCATCATCTTAAAATTTACAAACTCAGCAAGAATGGACCGCGACGAAGCCAGAAGGACGAGAGAGTTTTCGGGCGATAGTATATGTCGAATGAAACAGTGATGTAATGGTATTGAAAATCGAACCGGATTTAGATGCCTAACACCCCTCTTACAGAGAATAGAAAGAGACAAGTAATCCCTGGACTGAGATTAGAAAAATGGTGATAATTCCCAACAAAAAAGTGAAGAACACTTTTTCAAGTTCAAGTAGATGTTGTTAGAAAAGCAAAATGGTAGACACTCCAAGGAAAATTTCCGTTCTGAGTGACCGCAAACATTGAGGAAGTTCAACGCCAGGCTCGCAGGTAAAAGGTGGCTTCTACATATTGAACAATGGCCTTATCAGGAGATAACGAACGTTCTGATGACATAAGTGAAAAATACGACGATCATTCGGTTCTAGAACACCGAATGAGATAAGAAAACGTAATAAGAACTAGGGAAAAGAACTTTTAAGAAGAATTCTAGAAAACCTAAACCTTTTCTTTTTCTTTCAATAAAAATCAATAAGCTCAACGCGATGCAATAAAACCATAGAGACAATCGTGATGAGATAAGAAATCAACTTTTCAACGAAACCCAAGTCTCTCGCAGAGCAAAAAAAACTGCTTTTCGTAGGCCTCCATTTTATGCTTTTCCCTACTAATGATGCAGGTACGTACAAAAAGAGAGAACGCCGGTTTTAGATACCTCGGAATCTCGAATTTGACCATAACCCACCTGATGCTGCACAGGCTCAGTTGGACTTGATAGCTCTTCCTGTGGAGTTGGTAGCAGTGACTTGGAATGAGGCGGCATCTCGTATACTGGTGTCAAACTCGGAATCTCGTCAGTTCCATCCACAAACGATTTTATTGGATAAAACGCCCCCTCACTATCTGAAATGGGGAAGAAGCGCATCTACACACAATGATAAGCAGCAATAAAAAGTGGGTGCAACGAAAAAGAAAAAGTGTTAACATTTTCACAAAGAGAAGTCGGATAGAGTGTCTCGAACCAAAATGACTCATAAAAGTTGTTTTGATTTTCAACGAAGTGCGTGATGCGCAGGCGCCCGGATGCGATGTAAACAACAAAAAATCAATTTAAACATAGATGAATGGGTAACACGAAAAACTACCACAACCACACGAAAACTAAAAAATGCTTACGTGGTCCTAAAATTGTTTGCGTTTGATTCAAAAGTCTACCGTTGCGTAATAGGGCCTTCTGAAAAAAGTAATGAAGTTATGAAGGCAGGTAGTAAAGACAAAGTAGTTTATCTCATGTCAATGAAAGCACTTGATTATGCGCGCCTAAGCGTGCTCTGGTCACAGTGCTCAATAAACACCAGTAAGCAAAGAAGAAAGTAGATTGGTCACAAAAAAAATGCGAAGCGATTGCAAAACAGCCGTCAAATTCCACCAAAACGTTACTCTACGCAAACTAAACCTTATTGATGGATACAAATAAGAGTACAAAAGCAGTGCTCATTACATACCTCATTCCATCCATTCAAAACACTGTGACGGCTGTCATCGATACAGTGCGATGAGCCCATTTCGACATCAGTGTCTGTGTACTCAGTAGCTGTATGTTCACGATTACCACGAATAAATGTACGAGTAGATGTTGTTCCACTCAAATCCATCAACTCAACATCGCTAAAAACAAAAGAAACATTAGAAGTGATGATAAATAGCAGCAAGACCAACTTACTTGTCTTCATCAATGTATTTCATGTCTTCTTTTTCGTAACGCACTCTAAAATTCCAAAATTGACACACCGACAGGATCAACACTTTGAGCGGAACTTCTACATTTATGAATTCTACATTATTACATTAGCTATTCAAGTACCGCAAAAAGTTTAAAAGCTAGTACATTGCATCTACCAGATGAAAATATATTAAAAGAATGTACTGCAGGCATCAAAAGCGACAATGGAATATGAGCTCGCCATAGGCCAAAATGACCTCATAATGTTCTTTTCGTCGTAATGATTGAACAGCCGTATTAACTACTAGACAAATATAGTTCCGCATGTAACCAGTATGAGATGAACACTCACGGTTTTTTCTTCGTTGGGGTGAAAGCTGAGTATGCATCAACCCTTCTTGACATGAAAGAAGATGACTCGGGAAATGTTCCTAAAAATATGCTCTTGGGAGCTATATCAAACGTTGCATAGATGAAACATGTCCAGTTTGAGTGAAAGCGTGCAATAAAAGTGTTGAAATGTGAAGTCAACACTACAAGGGGTGGAGGAGAAATGCATAAGAAAATAAACTTACCCAAATCGGGCTCGCCGATGGACACACTTCGAACTTCGTCAAATATCTTATCAAGGCAAGATTGTGCTGCGGGTGTCAACTTCTTTCCGCTTTTCCCTTCGTCAGCTCCCGCCCCAGGAGACAAAACTCCCGAGTCCTGGAACGATACCAGTCAAAAAGCATTTATATAAATGCAATACGATAGTTCATTGTTCATCTCCCCCCACATGTATGCAGATTTGCCCTTGGCTCAAAACCACCACCAACAATACTGATACTATATATCCTATTGCACTTATGGGAGCAATATAACACTTATTAAAGTTTCTATAAACTGAAAATGACAAACACTGTTACTAAGCATAGGCATTCGCTAGGCAACAAGTCTGCGCTAAACCGCCACACCACAAAGGGAAAAACGTGACAAAAAAGAAAAGAAAATAAAAAAGAGAAACAATAGGAAGTGAATCGCACCGAAATAAACACCTTTTTTGGCCAATTAGCAACCGAGGCCAACAGCTGATTGTAGTCGTCGTCCGGCAGGTCCCTCAACTCCTTCGAGCACTCGGATGCCTGCAAGATTCATTTTTATCCAAGCATCTAGAATAAAAATAAGCCGCCTTTATTTTGAAAATTGGCAATTTTTACTTCAAAAGGTAAGGGAAGAAAACATTATAATCATAGTGGAAGAAATGCAAGTGCTATGTTAGCGCATTGCGCATTTTGGCAGGAACGCTCCTCGCACAAGTGCAGTGGCCGGTTTGTGTGTGTGAATGCGCCGATAAATCCTTTCGCTCATCAAAAACAATAACAAATCAACCCTAATACTTACTGCGAACAGCTAATTGCTCTACAGGCTACGGTAAGTACGAGGTAATTGGTGCCGCTTCGCAACACGGTTTTCAACTTATTTATTTTGATCAATTTCAAGGGCTCTCGTCCCAAGATGGGCAAAAGCAGATGAATATTAAAACATGCGTGGCAATCTGGTCATCATAACGCTCGCGTGTTTTGGCATATCCAATAAATACTGTCATTTTCATTTGTTTTCGCATCGCTGCATATTGCCCCATGGAATGTATTGCACTATTATCCACATTCCACTAATTTGTAAACAACGGTCAGTAGCGATCCGGGCTTCAACAGCGATTTCGTATGGGTGCTAAAATTAGCATCACGAAGCCAGTAGAGACTACCACTACGTTCTGTACTTGCAAAGCTGCCATACCTGCACCTTCACCCTGCACACTTTCATCTCTTCGACAAAGCGCAGTACCGAATGATAGGATAGATGATATACCTTCAGCAAAATTCACATAATCCAGATATCGTGAATGCTGATGGGCAGTAACTCGGCTACGGACTCCGCTTATTATATGAGTTGTCTCAACAGGAGTGTCAGAGCTTCAGCGCTTCTAGCCGCCCAGCTCGGACCTTGAGCCGCGTTCGCGATCCTCTGAGCATTTTACCATGCTTCAGCATCCCTATCGCTGCTGGAGCGTCAAAATGCTCAGAGGATACATGCGCGAACGCGTCGCAAGGACCGAGCGAGACGGCTGCGAGGGCCCCAACTGTCGGAGCTGTGACACTCTCACTGAGACAACCTGTATAACACTGCAGCTGTCAAAGCACGTTTTCGTCAGCCTTTTTACGTTTTTTGGGCCAAGCGCTGAACCCCAAAGCGCCTTCAAACAGCGCAGAGATCATACTGGTAAATTTTCTTACCTTCCCGGGAGCCCTAAAAGTTCAAATTAGTGAAGGTAAGTGTGCTGTCACCTTCTCGTTGTTGCGAAACGTCGGAAGGAGGAAAAGAAAGAGCTGGAAGAACATTGCGACACCGCCCCCACGGACAACTGGACCTTCTTTATCAAGCTACTGCACAGCATGTGAAAACCGATGGTGCAGACACGCTTGTCGGTGGCAATCGTTTCCTCCGCCCAAGATGATGAAGTGCAGCGATAACGTGGTCCCTTCGGACTCCCAGTGATAAAACCCAGGCAAATTTCTTGCTGGTGTCGATCAACGTCTATGTATAGGATAATAGATTATGGTGAAGCAGGGTAGGGGACTTACATGTCGCCGATAGGCTCCAACCCGCGTGGACGGCTGACGAGGACACAAATTTGTTATGTCGTAATTTGTATGGCTGCATGGTCTGTCAGAGATGACCATGTAGGACTACCTCCTTTTCGGCGATATACAGTCCTCTATCGGTAAAACATAGTGTCCCTGCGCCTCCGACATCTGTCGACAACATCTGCGCGTGGAGAAGAACAAAACTCAGAGATGTCCATTCTGTGGTAATTCCGCATGCGTAAATTAACGGCGTTTCAAGCGTAGCAAATCGCTGGCGCGGAACTACTGCCAGCGAATACCCGCACCGCAGGGACACTATTTTACAGTCGGATCTACTAGCCTATACTCAGGTAATTTAAGAACCCGTCTGCTCATTTCTTTGCGAAGGGTACGACTGAAGTCATCCCTCTGTTGAAAGTGATTCTGATTGTCTACCAGAGCAAATAAATCGTCACCTTGTAAAACGCCGCAAACCTAGGAGTTCCAACAATTTCGCGTGCGCCTTTTGTTTTTTACTGATTGTCATAGCGCCGGAACTGCACATAACACGCACATTGTGAAATCGAGAGGTGTTCACACCCATGAAAGTGGCATTATGAACTTTGATCCAAACGACTGTGGAAGCCATGCGAAGTGAGCCACGCGAACATATCGGAGAGCGGCTATCATATGTGGATTCCTACTCCACAAGACTGACCCATTTGCCTAAGTGTCGTCCGCTCATACGGCTCGGTTTCGCGCAGTCGCTTCGCTCGGCTTTGCGTCTCGTTCGCAAACCTATCCTCTGGCTTTTCTTTCACGCCGGCCAGTCTTCAATAACTGCTCAGGCGCGGGAAAAGAAACTGAGGATAGGTTCGCAAAGCAGCGCAAAGCCCAGCGGAGCTGCTATGCAGGACCAGAGCTGCACGAACCTGTTATTGGTACGGTGCCAACGCTACAACTCCTTTCCTCAAGAGAGTTAGCATCACTCCAGTGTGATAAGAGAAAACATTCCTAGTAGATTTGACGCTGAAGGCAGTGCTCACGTATTGCTGACATCTGCGCGTAAACGATGACAGAGTGCCCCATGACCGTTTTATATGTCGCAAGTATGTCGTCGGCGTCGAAAATCATGGCATATTTTAGCCATCAAATCCACTAGACCCATATGCTAACGCATGAAGTCTCAACAATCTCCTAATTTCAGGTGTATACCGCACCTTCTTCGAAATTCTAAGCGAACCAGCCGCTTCACCATTTTCGGGAAGCTATCCTTATGTGCTGCACGACTCTATCAGGCAATATGCAGCACGGTATAAAGTCCCTTGGTCGCGAAGTTTTTGGGCTGTTCAATTTAGGAACAAAAAATTGCACATCTGAAAATAAGGTAGCGCTTCCAATAAGTGTCGTCAGTGACACCCCTGTATACTGTCTTCGCTGGCATCTATCATCTGTCTCATTGGTAGCGCCGTCCCGAGCGGCTCGTCCGCACAACAGTCTCGCATAGGCTCGCCGCGTTCGCGAACGTATTCTCGGCCATTTTTCCATGCTTTACTAGCGGAAGATCGCCCGAGCCAGATGACACGATGAACGCGGTGCAGAGCTCAGGCGAGGCGGTCACGCGAGATTCGAGCCGCTTGAGAGGCGTCACTGCAAATGAGATGGAGCAGATTTTCGATGCGCGTCTCCGAAACAATTTGAGCATAACTTTATGCGAAGTGGGCACAAGCGGCAGCAGCAAGAAGGAAGCGGTCGCAAACAGGAGGCTACGGAAGCAGATATTCATTGCGCATCCGTTACAAATACGTAGAAGTATTAGCACCTTTCACCCAGATCGCGAAGAAGTACAACTAGAAATGGCGACTATCTGAGAACTGTTGTTTCCTTTCCAAAAAAATACAAATCCCGAAGCTAGCAACGCAAAACGCAACGCATACTAGCTAGACACTATTATTACTAAGGCGAGCGCTACAATCAATAAATTAGGAACAGATAAGGGTAAAGACGGATTTTCCGTGCTATTTGACCAGGTAATCATGCTACGTCATGGTGTCATAAGCACAAATAGGCTGCAGCTTTTGCTATAACAAAACGGACTCTTTTCGGATTCAAGCCATCTTATTTGAATACAAGTATATTTGACCTTAGCTCTTAAAAAGTAATAAACTTCATTGTCAGCTGCAAGCTCTTCCCATGATAAAGACAAATAAAACAGCAATTCAATTAAAATGAGCATGCAATTGTCGCACATGGTCGAAAAGATGTAAGATTCCCATCCACATATAATAAAAAGAAAGGAAAAAAACTGAATACCGGTATCGATTGTTTATATTTACATAAATAAGTACAAATGCACTTCTGCACAAGAAATCCATGATTAGTCGATAAGTATGTAAATACAACTTCAAAACTTGAACTTCCACTCAAGTCCGATTCAGAAATTTTCTGATCGTCCCCTTACATTGAAAAGTTGCCCATAAGACTGATGCTCAACACAAGACCAAAAATGGGCATTGCGAAATCTTCCCAAAAAAGGTAGGTGACGGCAGAAGATTACTGGGTGAAATCGGAGAAAATAAGAAGAAAAGCAGCTTCTGCTTTGAATTCACTCGGAAAAGAAGATAAAACTCACCGTTGTAGCGCTGTTCGACTTCCTTAGCTTGTTGCGGATTGGCATAACCTGCACCGCGAGTAAGAACAAAAAAAGGTGAAGCAAAATTCGACCCAGGATTGAATATGAACGTCCAGTACTATAAAAAAACCATGTGAAATTGCATTTTTGATGAATAACATCTGACAAGCACGTGGAAGAGATGAAACGGCACAATGCAATGGCCGCAAGCAATATTCAACGGAAAATTGAGTGGTTTGAACGATGGCGCACGCAATTCTGCACACCCCGCCCTGAGCTTCACCAAGCACACTGCTACAGTACGATAAAAGTCGAATTGAAGAGGAAATTCGGCTTAAATAAGATTTAAACTTCAATAAACGGAGGAAAACTTCAGCATAGTATGACTAATGCGAGAACTAAGAATTACAGTATTTCGAGAGGCAAAGTTGTGTTCTGTTCCGAATGGCTCAAATTGAAAAAGCAGAGGTTCTTGATATGAGCTTTGTAGAATTTCAGTACAGTGCCTTTTTATCTCAAAAAGTGCCAAAGCGACCCTCATTATGGAGCGTCAATCCCGCCCCGTGGCTGGTCCCGCCCAGCGGATCGCGTTGGTGTCCAGTCATGGGTATTCGACGCAGCGTTCTGCCAAAGCGGGGTTCTCCTTCCCTTCCCATATCCACCCCAAATGAACCACACCAGAAGACAACGCGAAGACAAGTAGAGGAGTTGTAAAGATAACTTCAAAGGACCTCTTTGCGCAATTTCACGAAACATTATGTTCTGCTCAGGACCACACACTTCCATAATCCGCACCATTTTACAGTGGCGCGAATCTCCTCGGGCTTTCTCCTGGTAGCTGGCGCCGTCTTCTATAGGTGATTCATAGCAGCAGAGACTGCGGACCTATCGGCGTCCCTCTGCTCGAGCGCTCTTTCTTTTCTCTTACCGTCTCTTACCTCTCCCTTGCACGAACTATCTTGGCTGGCCGCGACGGCGCCCAGTCTTTGCTTGTCATAAACCGCGTATCGTTTGTTCGCTTTTGCTAGAGTAGGTGGTGCCTTTGCGGACTGCCGCCGGCGTCGCGGTCTTATCGATTCATCGGTTATCGATTTTGCCCCAGCATTAAGACCGCGACGCCGGCGGCAGTCCGCAAAGGCTCGCCTACTCTAGCAAAAGCGAACAAACGATATACACTGCTGGACCTCGCACGGCATGTAGAGCACTCCCAGTGAAACGTCAAAGAATTTCCATAACCGCCGTCGCGCCCATTTGCGGTGTTCCTCTACCTCTCTTCCCCAATGCCACGAACACGTCTTTTCTGAGCAGGGTTCCGCACGAGCTGGCACCAGGGAAATTTAAAACCGAAGTCTCGTTTGATTTTGAAAATTGCGTACGAAGTCCCCTTTAGCCTGTTTTGAAGACCTGTCATTTTTTTAGATTATGTAGAAGCATGTAGTGAGTTTTTACGCATGCTGATTTCATGGAACAACTCTTCACGCTTTCTGAGCATTTTAAAGGCACCATCCATCCACCCAGATTCTTGACTTCCAGTTTATGTCGTTTCAGGGCCTTCTCATGTCCCTGATTCCGAATATGAATCGAAAATCCGCGAAAACCCCGACAATCCCCGTTCCGGAGAACTTACAGGCCGGCTTTTCGGAACGGTGATAGGCGCGCACAAATGGGCGGGCATGGATGGGGGTCCCCGTGCATCTTCCTTATTCGGGAGCGATTTTCTTGCTTCCGAAGCGACATTTTGCGCTGCGACTTGGACATTGGCTTGACAGGGGGCCCTACTATCATATGCTGCCAAAAGCTCAAAACCCCCAATTTAGGGTGGACGGTGCCTTTAACACGTTTCGGACCGGTGCTGCACATGGTGCGGCACGCGGCTTTGAAGGCTCTTTTTAACGTTTACAGGAGGTTTTCTTTTTGTCCAAGGTTATCAAGTCAAAGGCCTAAGCTCCTTCTTTTCAATTGACTTTGTAAAGCTGTGCCGCGTATATTTGTTTAGGAGATATGAGGACAAATCGAACAACATTTGCAACGAAGTGCGGCAACGCGAACGACGCGCGCGACGTCGCAACTTTTCTTTGCTCCACTTTCAAAGAGATAAACCGTAGTTTCAGTAGTGACGAATACAGTGTACAACATACATACTTTTAGATACTATTTGGAACTGAGTTCTTACTCCTATCTTCCAAGAAAACACAAAAGTCCCTCTCAAGCGACAAAATTCAAACACTTCAAATTCACTCAGAACTTTGGGTATGGAGCTTATCTGAAATGCTGATTACAAATGTGGCCCACAGGCTGCGAAATAAGGTCCCTTTGTAGGCTAACAGCTGAAAGTACACTCTTTTTTGCCGCGCGCGATTTCGCGGTCCGAAACGTGTTAAGTGGGTTGATTCACATCTTGAGAAGCAGAAAAAGCCGGTTTTTAGACTGCGGAGCAGACCGAGTAATTTTCAGATGGCTATAAAACGCTGAAGAGAAAACATTATAAAATTGTTTCTTTGTATGTAAACTTTCACAGTGTAGATACATTTTACGTAAAAAAAGTATGAAAATTATGTGAGCCAAGTGTCGGTGCTAATTCAGCTGGCACCCGCTAGCACGATGCCAGCTAATTCAGAAAAAAGTTCAGCACAGCTTCCATTCAAGTAAGTTTTCATAAATTTATGGGCCAAAATTCGGGTCTCCCAACGCGATTCACACACCAAATTTGGTGTCATACCGTTGCGTTTTGTCTGAAAACAACGCCTTTGCTTGTTTGATGGACAGCATGCCGGTAGCATGCTGGTGGCATGCTTGCAGCTCTTCTCCGCCCAGGACCCCGGAAAAACGATATCCTCTTTGCTTTCTGTCCTAAAAACGATATCCAGCTTAACCCGGTGCCAGCTATGCCGAGCCCTGTTTCTGAGGATTTCAGGGGCTACAAAGCCCGTAATCGAGTTCACAATGACAGTGCTTGTTGAAGAAACTCCTTTGTTCGACTCGTCAGTGGTTACCGAAGCGCACCACACGACACAGAGCAAAATTTGTCACAACAGGAAGAGGATAAGTATCTAACTAGGCGCAATGTATGCCTACGCATATACTCTAGGATCTAACAATGAACAGAGAGAAGGGTAAACATATTAGGGTGAACGGTAAAAAATGGGACACTTACGAAATAGTTGGAGGTTTCTCAAGAAAGAGAAGCGATTAGATCTCCCAGTTTTGATAGATGTTAGAATATGCTATTCTCTTTCAGATAATACCTATATCAGGTCATTTACATAATTAATAACTTTTATACTTGCTGAAATGCAAAGTTAGTCACTTCGGTAAATTATGAAGTTTGAGCAGTATCTGCGCATCGAAACATGTGAGACCACCCAAAGTACCACTGCTGGAGTGGGTGGTGGGACAGTCACCAACTCCACGACGGCTTGGTGGTCTCAACTTTGAAAGTCAGGAAATATGGCCATTATCAGCTTCGAGAACAAAGATACGCGTTATTCAATTCTTTGCAAGTGAACGCATGTTTTCTATGTACCATCTGATAGATCTTTTTACGATCTATCCATCCATATGCAACTTACCTCAGGTTTTATCTATCTTCGGAAAATATAGGGCAAAACATGATTTTTTGGTTTTTTATTGCGCCAAAAATAGCTATTTTCAGGTTTTTTTTCGTTCTTCTTTCTGAAATTGAGAAGAAATCTTAGGCATTTAACATATCGTTCAAAAGAGCATGAAAAGCTCTTTCGAACGGTATGTCATTTGCTTTACGACTTTACGGTATAGCAGTGCAAGATTGAGAGTTGTTCAAAAGACCCCGTGCGAGTTCTTCACGACGCCACTCGTACGGTGATGAGAGAGGAGCGGTAACGCGTTGCCAGAATAATAGGCGAAGGTCGGTTATGTAAGCGACGTTTGAGTTGCAGCCTGCTTGTTACTGGTGAGGACAAAAAATCTCAAAATGTAATGAAAATCAAGCTGTCCCATTTTTTACCGTTCACCCTAATACAACTCTTCAAATATGTCTTTTCCGAGGTGATTGTTTCAAGCCTAGCGGAAGAATTCGAGCATGCGAGAGGACACGCGCTTCTTTTAGGGAGCAGCAAAAGTTACAGATTACTTGGCTTCGATCCCGCTCAAAGCCGCATAGGCTGTCTGGATGTGGAAGCTGAAAGCTGAAGAAAGTGAAATTATGCGTATAGACTCACCGTGACTTGGACGATATGGATGAGGAGGATGTTTTGTAGGCCTCAGTCGCTTTGGAGAGGGATGTATCGGAGAAAGTGGTATGCCTCAGATTTTTCGAAAGATTTTTTCCTAGCTTTAACTAATGCGCCTGGAAAGCGCAATAGTGCCGATCGGCAGAAAAAGGAGCTAGGAGCCGTCAAGTGTGAAGAGCAGATTTCGGTTCATCACGAACGAATATACCACATAAAAAAATTGGGAGAAACCGCAAAAAAGCGTGGGTAAGTTGGAATTAAGCTACTCCTAAAAAAGCAGTTATGTAACTGAAATTGACATCCGAGCCAATCGCAACTCACACCTGCAAACATTGACATCGAATCTAAGGGAGGCTGTTGCTTTGAAATTTGAAATGGGCATCGCTCTTTACGAGAGCGATAGCAGCTTATATGGTCGGTATCGCCAATTTTAAGGCAGCCGTCGACGGCTTCAAGAGTTCAAGAAGAAGAATGGAATATTCTCAAAATGAGTCACATCTTCTAGGTCTAAAGAAATTCTTAGAACACGACCGCCTTCTGTCCAATGCTCAATCATTTGTCGGTCTAGTGGAAGAAGGTTACTGTTTACTTACGAACAGTAGTGCTATAATTTCAACATTCTTCTTGTCTAGAAATGGCCCGCAGTAAGTATTGTTGATCAAAGCTGCTTTCTTAAAAAGTTCTATCTGCTCGGACACTCACTACAGCAGGGCTGTAAAGGTAACAAGAGCGGTGCAATCAGTTGCTGCAGCCACATTTTCTTTACTATCGTGTCTATGTAGAAAATAGAGGACATTTGTTAGAGAATATCTGTAGTAAGACTGGCCTGTAATTCGGCATCTCCCTTTACAAGTAAGATTTTCTGTGAAGGAGCCGCAAGGAGATTCCAGGAAAGAGGCCATTTCCAAGCAAAAAATTTCCAGTTCAGGCTCACACGTCCACATAATGAACAATCGTTGCAAATCGTTGTTGCTGGAAAAAATCAAACGCGCCTAGCTTCCGTTGACTCAACGTCCACACCTTTGCTGTCAATTCTTGGAGCTCATCTGAAAACTATAGAACCATGGTGTGGCCTCGTCAGAAAGCAAGTAGATTAAAATTATGAGCGTTTCTAGGTGCCACCACCTCATCCAGCCGTTGGACGCATTTTCCATCTCATCAAGGCTATGTACAGGATATGTACCTTTTGTATAATAGCGCTTAATTTGGATTCCGAATATCATCTTACCCCTCCTCTCCTTGATATATTTAAGAATGGAAACACCTTGTCCTTGGTACGTCGCAGGATATCTGAATGTGCATCCCGGTATGGAATTCCATGGACAGTGTGAGCAAGAAGATTATGTGAAAAAGTCCTTTACTTTACTCTTTGCTCATATTCTATGTCATTTTCTCTTTCAACATCACATTTGTGCATAACATAGATTTGCTATCCTTCAAAAACTGTCCAAACAAAGTAATCGAATTTAGAACAAGATTTGTTGTTGCAATTTTAATAAAAATGCAGATTTGAAGCCTGATGGATCTGTCAGAAAAGGATTCAAATTTATGAGCAAAAAAAAGTGCACACAAAATGACACGAACGTCATTCAGTCGTCCATCAGCTCTGGTCGTCTAGCATTCTATTCATCGCTACGCTGGTTTTTGCTTGGCTCGCACTCGGCACGCGAACTCGAGGGATTGAAAAGGCTTACAAGGTTTCTTTTGTGAGAAGGCAAGACGACGACTTATGCTGGGCCCTCTTCACTCAGTGATTGGCCTAATATGCTAAGTCCTTCCACTCTTTTACTAAATCCCAGCGCCCCAGCATAAAGTTTACAAAAATCGATAAAACCGATAAGGGTATTTGATAACTCTGAGATTAGTACATTCTTTATCACCTTGTTGATCAAGCCAAGAGTATGATGCTCGTCCGTATCCTCATCCACCTGTATACAGTTTGCTATGATGGCAATGAGAACTGTTCCAGTCATCGTCTTCTGTCTCTACCGCAGTGCTTTAAGCAGTCAAATGCGCAAAGCGCTACGCTGCGAGCGCACGATTTTGCGCCAACATATCGGCAACATCGCGATTGGGACAGACTCCACGTACAGACACACAGTTAAAGATGCAGACAGAGACCTAACAGACTCTATATATTAGGTGTTGGCGGATAATTTCCGTGCACTTCTTTTTTGTAAAATTTTGAAAAAATTTCAGAAGCTCACTAGGATCTTAATTTGCTCCATAAGTAGGGCACGACCAGGGTGGGCGTGCAAGCGGTACTCATGCAGCCGAATGCTGCCGCAGCCAGCCGCCGGATCTGCCGGCAAAGCAGCTGAACATGGTGATTACAGTGATTACGTTTGTCGTCCCAAAACTCTTGCGAAAAGGTTTCCTCGCACCTCGTCGCACTGAAGTGCGATATCAGCCTCAGGGATGGCGTGATCGATATCTATGTGATTCTTCCTAAGCATCCTTGACATCTGTATCATTCTGAACGGCAAAAAATCTATATCTTGAAATCGTGCAAATAAACCAAAATATACAAGCGGAAAATTTCCGAAAATAAAAAAATGGAAAACTTACGAAAATGATAAGTAGGAAATCAAGTAGGAAAAGTAGGAAAAAATTATTAGGAGTGGTTCTTTTTAATTTTTGATCATTTTTCTCTTGGAAAAGTGATTTTTTTTTTCGTAAGTTTGAACCTGAGCTTTTCGTGAGAACTGTATAGATTAGATTAGGACCTTCTGTTTTTATCTGGTAATCTATTTAGGCTGTTCACTTTTATATCAGCATATGCGGCATAATTTCACCTTTTATTATTTACCTACTCAATTTATTTACTACTTTGATTAGCTCGCTTAAAACTACTAGGTCATGAAATACAAATTTTGAACGACTTCCCTTACTGCTATGTTTATAACATCTTCCTACAATTGTTCAGCTCCATTCTCCGATGTTAAAAGCATAAAAAAAGAAATTTTGTGAATTTCCCTAAAAAGCTCTTTTCTATGTAGCCTTGTTTATTCGCATGTTCTCAAAGAGATTATGGATTTTTTTGCTGTTTAAAAGCTTATAGATGTCGACGATACCACGCAATCCCCGAGGCTGATATCTTACCTCAGCGCGACGAGGCGCGAAGGAAACTCTCTGCGAGAGCTTTAGACGACGAGCGCTGTTACTGTATCATCTGAGCGTCTTTGTCGACAGCCCCGGCGGCTGGCTGCGGCAGCAGTCGGTTGCCCGGGTACCACTGGCTACGCACCCCACGGCGGGGCGTACACAAAATTATGAGTGATTACGCAAATGCACAAATAGCTAGCAAGTTTACGACAACTTCGTAAGCACGCTCAAAATTGCCACTTCTTCTTTGATTTTCTTCTCTGCGTCTAATTGTAATTTTCTCTCATGTGATTTTCTAAGAACATATTTTCGCGCTGTCTCTATTGTGGCAGCACTTTGGTGCCGCTAGCATGTCAGAAACGGCAGAGAGAGAGAAAGAGAGAGAAATCAAAAAGTTGAAAATTCCTCGAAAATTTTTGTTTTCCTGTGCATAATGTAGGGGCCAATGAGCCAATGTGGCGAATCCCTCATCCAAAGCGATTCTTGAAGCAGTTTTCTCGCTTCGGAAGCAACTTCTGGCAGCGCGAGTTGGGCAAGTATACAGCTGGGGGCCTCACTACTGTTAGGCATCAAGATCTCACCGACCACTTTTTGGGTGGACGGTGCCTTTGATAGTCGTAAGGAAGATCGTTAGAATGTTTTATCTACCAACTAACAAATCACTTTTAAGAGCCTGAAGAGGATGAAGTGTCAGCAGCAAAGTGAATAAAATGCTGAGACGTGCTCTATCACTAGTTCATCTGATAGCCGATAGCTAAATCTTTGAAACTCCGACCTTCTTCTTCTTCTTCTTTATCTTCGCCATCGTCCCGCGGGTGCAGGGTCGGTGGTGGTGCATTTTTGCTTCCATTTGACTCGATCAGCTGCTTCTTGTGGTTTGAGCTTTGCAATGTGCAGGTCGTTTCGAATGGTGTCCAACCAGCGTTGCTTCGGACGGCCACGTGGTCTCTTCCCCTGTGGATCTAGACGAAGCGCTGTTTTTGCTACTGTGTTATCTTCGCTTCGTAAAACGTGACCATACCATCTTAATCTGGCACCTCGCATCTTATCTGCGATAGGTGCAACTCCGAAAATGTGTCGTACATCATCGTTCGTGACGCAGTTTCTTCTCGTTAGGCCCAGTATCCATCTTATCATTCGCGTCTCCATCGTGCTCAGGATCTGCTCGTGTTTTCTGGTTGCTGGCCAACATTCGGCTCCATACAGTGCGACTGGCCTCACCACAGTCCGATACACTTTCGACTTGAGATACAACGGGATTCGTCGGTCGCAGAGTACTCCTGTTACTTGCCGCCATTTTAGTCACGCCGCGTTCGTCCTAGCACGAGCATCAGTGATCGTGTCGCAATCTGACGTCACTCGGGAGCCCAGGTATTTGAATATCGTGACCTTCTTCAGCGGCTGCCCATCGATGCTAACTGTGCCATCGGTTTGCTCTCCGCATTCCAGGTACTCGGTCTTTGCTACGTTCAGTCGTAGGCCATACTCCGCTAATCGTGTCTTCCATCTCACAGTCGCCTCTTCAAGCTCTTGTCTCGATCCGCTTGCTAGCTCGACGTCGTCTGCGTAAAGGAGCATCCACGGATGCGGCAGCTGGATGTCCTTGGTCACCGTGTCCATGCACAGTATAAAGAGAAGCGGTGATAGAGCCGATCCTTGGTGTACTCCGACTTGGATTGGGAATGGCGTTGACGTTCCCACTGCACAGCGTATGGCGCCCGTCGTGTTCGTATAGAGGAGTTTGATCCAGCGAACGTACTCTTCTGGGACGTCGTGTTGTCTCAGCGCTACCAGATCAGCCCGTGTGGTATCCGATCAAATGCCTTTTCTAAATCCAGGAATGCGAAATGAATCGGAATCCGTTTCTCCAAATGCCTTTCCATTAGCAATCGTACCGCGTGGATGGCGTTGATGGTGCCAGATCCTTTTACAAAACCGCATTGATTCGGGGTGACCTCCACTATACTTCGAATGCGTGCGTCGATGACTCGTTCGAAGATCTTCATCGTGTGGCATAGCAAGCGTATTGGTCGATATGTCGAACAGTCGCTGACGTCGCCCTTTTCCTTCCAGATAGGGACTGTGACACTCGTAGCCCAGATTCGCGGCAACTGTCCGTCTACGATAATGCGGTTAAAGAGCGATGTGAGATATGCCGCTCCACGCTGCCCCATCATCTTCCACACTTCAGCAGGTATGTCGTCGGGTCCCGGAGCTTTTCCGCTAGACATCTTCCTCAGTGCCTGCACAACTTCTGCCTCCTCGATCCGAGATACCGGTCCATATGTGGGGGCTCCTTGCGGTATTAACGGGTGCGGGAACTCCTCATTAAATAGCCCTTTGTAGTATTCACTCCATCGCTTGAGTATTGCCCTCGGCTTCGTCAGGAGGTTGCCCTCTGCGTCCTTAATGTGCATGACGTGGTCGATGTCCTGCTTCGCTCGATGTCGTGCAGCGGCCAGTCGGTAGACCTTGTTCGCTCCAGCAGGCCCTTCCAGCTCGTCGTAAAGTCTCTTGTAGTGAGCTTCCTTTGCTTCGGCTACCGCGTGCTTCGCCTTCGAGTTCTGTTCTCGATACCGACGGAGGTCTTCATTTGAGTGTGAGCGTTGCCAGGCTTTGAAAGCTTCTTTCTTCTCCTTGATCACTTGCTGGACTGACTCAGACCACCACCAGATCTGCTTGTCTACAAACCGACGTCCTGGCGTGGTGGTTCCCAAAATTGTCTCGGCCCTCGATCGTATCTGCGAAGTAATCCGATTCCATTGCTCTTCAATCGACTCCTTATCATCCGTCGACACCCTCAAATCGATAAGAGCATCTCTGATTTGCTGGCGATGTTCGGGGAGCTTCCACCATTTGATCCTCTTTGTAGTCGTCCTTCTGGCTCGTGACCGCAAGTGGATGTTCAGTCGAAGATCCAATACAAGCAACCTTTGTTGTGGCGCAAATGCATGTGTCGCCGTGGCTACCACCTTCGCGTTCATCACCATTGGCAAGTGGCATCGGCGCAGCATCCAGTAGTCGATTTGAGTTGAGCGCTCTCCACTCGCGTACGTGATCAAATGTGACTCTCGCTTCTTGAAAAATGTATTCGCTATCGCCAAGTCGTGTGCTTCTGCTGCTTCCAGGATGCGTTCTCCATCTTCATTACTCTGACCGTATCCGTTTCCACCATGGTATCGCTTGACCATAGTGTTCGTGGCCAACGTGCCCATTGAGATCGCCTCCTACGAAGATGTAGTCTGCAGCGTCGAATGTCCTTAGCAGGATGTCGAAGTCCCTCCAAAACACGTCCTTCTCGGCTTCGGTACATGCGGCTTGCGGGGCATAACACGAGACTATTCGGAGCGTAGCATCATCTGCTTCGATCTTCATCGCCATCAATCTATCTGAGATGCGCGTCACTTCGGTCACTAATTCGCGGTATCTACCGTTGACGATGATCGCGACTCCGTTCTGGCGGCTGCTATCTCCCGTGTAGTACAAGCGATATCCGTCGCCGATGTCCTTTGCCTGTCTCCCTTTCCATTTCGTTTCCTGTACACATGCGATGTCGACGTGTCGTTCCTTCAGCCTATCGCATAGCTCCCGACTGCGGCTCGTCAGCGTTCCTATATTGATCGTCGCTAGTCGGATTTCCTGGACTCGCTTGGCCTGCCTCGTCCGGGGGCAGGTAGCCCTAGCTCACTATTCGCGCCATGCGGGCAATGACGCGCGTCGCCTCCGGGGGACGCCCTAGCAGCTTGACAAAATTCCTTAATAGTCCGATGCATGTGACACGACTGATTCGTACAGTCCCCGGCGCGTCGCTCCGCCTGGCGGGACAGTGCCCTCGTCGTTTGCCGGGGTTGGTCCCCGTTGCCAGCCGGCACCGCGGGGAGGTGACGATGGGACTTTGCCGGCCCTTTGAATTACTCCGACCAATAATGTTAAAACAAGGTGACTGCTGACAACTGGAAATGTTGGGAGAAAATCAGATTAGAACAGTTGACCTAGGTAAGGAGTGAGTTCAAATGGTCGCCAGGCATTGCTCTTCCGAGTCATTTTTGGGTTATCACTTAATTCAAGAAGCTAAAGATATTAGCGCTGACTACTAGGATTCGTGAACCAAGATTTTTGTCGAGACCTAGAAGCTTGTCCTCGCATGGTTCTGTACCCGGCAAGTATCCGGAAAACTAGTGGGTTGCGCCATTTATCCCTGCCATTTAGAGATGTTGAAGTTTGTTCACGTTCGGGATACGAACGGGCATCATAACGCCACACAACATGGGTGTTCAGCTGCCAGGAGCGAGAGATTCCTCAAAGAAATTGTGCGTTGATTTGCCTGTTTATCCAGAATACAAGCAGCAATGACTGTAACTTGATGCATATACACAACGTTCTCGCCGTTTCGGTCATGAACCCCTCGCCGCAGTCCAGATAACTTAGATGACTTCCGTGCCTTCCTCACCTTGCCTTGAAGACAGATGACGCTATGCAGTTGCGATCGCTACGATGATGGCGAACTAACAAGCTCTTCCAAATGCTCGGAGATAGTTTTAAAAACTTATATTATCTCGAAATTAAAAATTGTATCCTATCTCGATGAATATCCTTTTTCCTTACTTCATAGCTCCTAAAGCATCGTTGCAACTCGGTGGACGCTCGTCTTCGTGTTTGCCTGAACTCACTCTAGGCTTAGATGTCTCAGAGTAGCTAAGAGTGCTTGCTTTGCTGTATCACTGCCTTCCAGTTTCCTCCATTTGATGCGTCTTCCATTTCTTTGCTTTTCTTATGTTTTTACTACTGCAGCTCTGAAGTCGAAAAGGAGTAGTGTATGTTGAGGTATTCAATTTTTGAATAGTAGTCCTTCACGTTTCTGAGATCACATTGTCGGATAGCCTAGAAGTCCATCACTGTTTATCGCACTCTACCCTCTTAGATGATGAGATGGTCATGCTCCTCAATGTAGCGGGTGTTCGAAAATGCTGATGTGTAAGATGAGGCGGACATAAGACGCTTTTCAGTGCATGCCATGAATTTGGTTTCCGTACCATCCCCATCTGCCACTATTCTTTTCAACCAATTCTGTGGCATTCTGCATTGATCGCTTTATGATATTCTATGCTTCTTGATTCAGCCAGAGTAATCCTAAGCCAGCAGCTACAATTTTATCTAGAAATTATGGGTATCGACTTCCAACGCCGCCACAACAGAGTACAGCACAGCACAAGAAGGAAAAAACAGGAGTTGAACCAGCAATCGAAAAATCGTTTGATGAGGAAGTAGATATGAGCTAACAGATTCCGTTACGTGTAGATGCTGTAGCACAAACACAGCAAAGGCTCTACATTTTGCGCTCTAGTTGATTGCTAAAGGTTGCCCATCAATACCTTAATTACCTTTTTGTTCTCTATTGTCTGCTATGAAACTATTCTTGGCTCTCGAACAACAAGTCTTACAGAAACAGCGCTTTTTCAAGTTCAGCGATGAATGAAGTGCAAGTTTACATTAGCACCAATTGGCACGCTTGATACATAGGCTGCATGCTTGAAACACAGAGAAATCTGTTATTGCTAGGGTCGCCCGAACATTAATGAACTGGTTGACAATAGGAAATTCTTATTGTTCGACAATTTCTTCCCCACATTGTATGTTGTTTATAACTGCGTGCTTTAGGTATAAAGCCTTTAAGTGGACAAGAACTGTTCCTGGAGTGTTGCACACTTGGAAATATCTTCAAAAAAGCTTTTCGAGATGTTTTGTGCTTCAGATTTAGAAATGTAAAAGAAAGTAATACGCCAAGAAAAAGCTATGTAAGTTAGAAATAAGTTTTCAGCGCGAGGGCTCATGTAAGTTTTTTTTCACACGGCTTTTATGCTGACAATTTTAGAAAATTTCCAATGAGTTTACTCCCCAAATATCCTGTCATATATGCATTATTGCATTATTCTCTTACCTTTGGAGGAACTCTATTTGACATTGTAAAGTGGTTTTTGCCTTTTTTCTCCTACATCGAATTAACAAGATAGGCGTCAATCTCGTTGATACGCATTTTAAAAGATGTGTAAGCTTCATATTGGTACAACTTCTCGCCATCTTCAGATTTGTAGCGAAGATCACATGCACCAAAGATTTCTTTCAAAGGTATATATCTAGTGTTTTCTATTACAATTACGTCTTCTAAAGACACGACTCGTCGCAGTGGATTCGGCAAAGCGGTAGAGCTGTCAAGACAAGATCTGCTAGTATACAAGAAAAACTTTTGATCCTCAGGTCATCTGCTGCAGTTGTTTTTCTCAATGTATAAGATCTGTGTCCACTCATCTAACTACTGTTCTCATTCCATGATAAGATGATGACTGTGTAAATGAATTGAGCCAGGATTTCTAGGCTCTGGAAAGGGCGATTCGCCGAAATGTTGGGCTTGAAGGCGCCAGATCTTATCAGATTTGAGGTATGCAGATTTTTTACACATTTCATAGGGGACCAACTTAGCTGGGCTTAAAGTGGTGCGCGGAGCGCTTTTTTGGCTCCCGCTGGATGACTTGTCGGTCTTCCTATCGAGTTTCAACAGTTTTTGTAGACCACGCCTTTTATTTTGACGTGCCTGACTCTACGGTCAAAGCTAGGTTAGATCGGGACAGCTTGTCCCGATCTACCTTAGCGTTGCTTCTATGGGGCCTTCAAACAAAAGTTATTGGAATTTTTAAGTGTATTTGCGCCCCATGTAGGGATATATAAAATCGGCAAGAATCTTTAATCTGCAAAAATCGGAGATCCAAATTCTGGTGAGACACTGCCTTCAAAATACAAAGAACTCAAATGCATATTTTGGTACTTTTCCGTTATCCGGACCCATTTTTTCAAACCGTTCTCACAAAACACGTGCTTCAGGCTAGAAATTGTTTTCATGGATCTTGTAAGAAATGTCTCCTTGAAAGCTGTCAAGAAAAAAATCAACACCTTTGGGGCCAATTTGACATGTTTTTCAAAAGCATTTCCGGTGAGGTACAAGAGCATTTGAAAATAATCGAAAGCTGTTCAGAGGTCTTTTATAGAAGCAAAACAGTCTTTGTTTACTAAAACACCTTGGTAGCTTTCAGCAATGATTCAAAAGAAATCCTGCTCTTCACAATGTTTTCACTATGCGAATTTAGGCGGAAAGGATATAAATCATGGCTTAAAGTACCTGGCTGCTGGTTGTTTCGATGATAGAACAATAGTTCACTTCTCTGTTTTGTGAAAATCATTGTCTTGATCAGACAAAGGACGTCATTCGCATAATGTCAAGCTCATTCAAGGAGCTGATTAAAAATAGGGTCATTGATGAGTAAAAAACATATTGTACTTATGCTGTGTGCCGCAGGAAAGTTCCTATATGAACCAACGTGCGTACGTTGGTGCGACGCCGCCTTTCGCTCTTTTTACAGGTTTCTCCTGAGATCTCAACGGAACTGCCCGAGGTTAACACGTTCAAAAGAGCGAATGGCAGCGAGATGACGTGGTGTATGGGAATCTTGCTGGGGAACAAACGATACATTGATAGGTAGGGTACACAAACTTTTGGTAAAACCTGTTAAACATGTAGATGATATATCAATGTTTTGACAGATGGCAGGACTCTCCATTCAGTGAAGCTTTTGACAAAAACTGGTACAAGGGAAGAAGCAATATCCTTTTTTGAAAAATAGGTCCGGATAACGGGAGGGTATTCACATTTTTATAACGCATGTAAGTCTTCCAAAAAATTAGCGACTCATTCTCCCCTCTTCCTTGGTACGCCACTGATGGGAGGGTATAACTTGCTTTTCGCACGTTTCCCACACTATTCATTTCATTATCTGCAGAATGGCATCGTTGTCTATTTCTATGCGATTTGAGATGATGTAAAAATAACACACTGTAACTAACACAAGTATTGCAAGCCTACTTATCAAACCTGCGAATGGTAAGAAGTGGTGAGTTCATTTACTCCATCCAGTCCATGTAATCAAAGCCATGTCTGTTTGTCTGTCTGTATATACGTATACTCCGAATAGAAATTTTTATTTCTTGACCGATCCGGACCAAACTTGACGCACATACACTTCGGGGCGGGGCGAGTGTTGTAGCCTACTTTTCGTTATCAATCGATGTCATTTTCTGTCAGTTTTGAGCTACGGGGCAGGGAGTTAACAGAGGAGGTAGGGTAAGCGAGCATGCTGATTACGAGTACAATATTGGTTTTCAGGATTATGGATCACTTGTGTCGATTTTATTGATTTTTTGCAAACTTTGAGCAAGGTGCTGGGAATTTACACAAGGCTATAAGGGAGGCCGCTAATTATGTATTGATCTTCAACTTTTATCGATTTTACGGATCCTAAACTTGAAGCTACAGGCTGGGAGTTGGCGCATTAGGGTAAGTAAGCATGCTGATTACGAAAGCATTTTAGCGGCAAATCTCTATATATTAATGCAAGTCAAACTTTGCAAGTTTGTTTGTTTATTGTTCGTTCGTTATAGAAACGTGCGCCACTGAACCAATGAATCCAACTGAAACTTTGCAGAGATTTTGGACCTCGGCGGTGGTTTAGGGCTACTTTTTGCGGCGATTCGCTGTGTCGTTCCATCGATCTCATTTTCATTTTCATTTGTACGCTCAAGGCGTTCCATAACAATAAAAAAACACAGCGAGAAGTTAGTAATACAGCGGAATGAACAAGAAACGTAAACGAATGCAGACATCATCATGTCAACCCGAGTCTAACCCTAGTCAGACTAATGTAAGAAAAATGAAACAGCCTGCATTGAATATGTTGATAGGCTAATAGGTACGTATACAAATGTAGGCATTGATAGGCATTGATACTCATAACTCCGCAACTTATAACTCCAAGAAGATGGGACCCATGCCCCCTGTTGCCAGCGGAACGGTCTTTACATTACTCTTAAAAACAAACCGACAGCTTATAAGGCGGGTCTACTGGCCCAGGTATAATAACCATAACCCCGCCTAGCCGGAATGCTGGGGAGGCCCAATGACCCCAAACTCAGACAATCGCCAGGGACAGGCGGGCACCGGAAAAATAGAATGCTGATCTCTCGCACCCCGCTCGCGGATTTTTTGGAAAGAATCAGGAGTTTTCGGAAGACCGCTTGCTGAGTTCTCGATTCCTCAGAGATTCAGCAATATATCTGCAAAAGATAAGAGCGAAAAAAATTCAACAGGCGGTCTCTCAAAAATCCGCTGACTCAGCAAGCGATCGTCCGAAAAGTCCTGATTGCTTTGCAAAAAATCCGCGAGCGGGGTGCGAGAAATCAGCAATCTATTTTTCCGGTGCCCGCCTGCCCCCGGCAATTGTCTGAGAAGGTGAAAAGATTCACATTCAATCCATCTGGTTGAATCAGCAAGCTGTACGATTAAATACTAGATAGCTGAGCGAAAAAGACTCGGACCAAGATGCTGATGAGAGATCGGTTAGTAACTAGATGAAAACGAGTACACCGAAATTACAAGTATGACGCAACGTGAGGAGACTATTTATTGATTTTCAGCATAAAATGATTCTTAGCAATCGCTAACAAGGAACAATAATGTGGTGATTTGAAAGGACCATATAGCGGATGAGTCACTTTATTACAGGGACTCTCTGCACCGCAGCACAATGGCTAGGTGGAGGGCGAGGCAGGGGAGGGGGGGGGGGGTAATGTAAGCATGTTGGAGAAGGGAAGAAAGTTGGACTATCCAGATGAGAAAAGGACGACTTACTCTACTTTTCATGCTCCAAGATGCGCAAACGATTCCGTGCCGAGCTGAAGCCGTACCCGGGCGAGACCGGAGATAGCTAGGTGGCATATAAAAGGGCGCAGAGACAGGGGAACTTTTATAGAATTGGGATTTTCTTTATTATAGTTGAGAGGGAGCGAGCGAAGCCGGGTACCCCAGCTAGTGTTGAATATTACCCAATACATATAAAAACCCACTAGTATTCTTCGTACTGTACGGAGCAGGTTTACGGGCGAACAATCTATGCGATGATCGCAACGATAGATCCGACTGCATGAGCCAAAGCCGAGCGTCAAACCAGATCTGCTGCAAGCTGGCTTGGGTTGCACCTCTAGTATATTTACTCTGTACTCGTTCATCGGTCGCTGTCACACCACAAATACCTCCTAAAACAGAATTTTCATAATCTTTATAGTGATGAATAATCATGGGAAAATACTGAACTTATTAGAATGGGGTGGCAATGGCTCTTACTTTTTTCTAGATACAGAAATTTTTTGTTTCGCATCGGAAACTCAATAAAATTGCCACGGCTTGTGTTTCCGCATGATCTTGATTCATCACCAAGCCAAGAAACAGCTATGTGACCTTCATTCATACAAATTTATCTATTGATTTATTCATTCAATACGCCCTAAGGCGTGCTACCAAAGCAGGGGATATAAGTCAAAGACAGAATGATGTCTATTCACAAGAGACGAAATCAAAAGACAATGAATTTTTATCAGGTTTAGTTTATATTTAGCTGGATTTTGAAGAGAAAAAAGCACCAGGATTTGCCGAATAGACATTGTCAAAAAATATAGTTTCAACTAGCTTGGAAAATGTGACTTCCAGTTAGGTGATACTCTTTCACTTACCCTCTCCCGAGTTTCTTTGATATGAAGTATTTTCCATAATTCCTCTCTAGCGCGACGCAAGAAGCTTTGCTACTGTGTCTATTTGTGGAAGATTGTCTCGAACGATTGAACGAATTTGCTGGAAACTTTCTTAGCAACTTGTGCGGATAAATCCTGTGTCAATCACTTTCATCCAAAAAAGTGCATTCCACAGCGATTGTTTCACTGTCAATCTGCTTTATTCCTGAATCATATCCGTAACATGCCAGTCTTTGCAAGAATTCTTGAAGCTCTATGCGTAGTTTTTATGTCCAGAAGTCATAAAGTCTAAATATATACTCACTTTTGCTACTGCAATGATTTTCCAGACTCACCTTTTTGTTCACCCTTTCTATTACTTAAACTGCAACTCTTTGCGTCTCAAGACTTCAAGGTCAATACTTTGTAATTATAGTTCTGGAGAAGGAGTAAGACTTCCAAATTTAGATCGCGGAATTTTTTCTTCAATCGTACTCCTTTGTATGCTAGGAAAACTTGGTTTCGAACTAATACCTAGCGAATGAAATGTGATTCTCTATTCCCGGTATGTTTTAGTCATGCATACTCTCTTCTTTTGATGTCGCAAGCAGTCAAGGTCTTGAATTGGATAGCGGCTTGTAAAAACATTCTTGTGTTTTTCCATTTGGAGTATTTGTGCAAAGAATATATGACTCAAGGTCTTTTCTTGCACATGTTTTTATTTCAAGCCCAGCTTCTATAGTATCACTTTGTGTAACGATGCGACTGTAATTAATTGAGAAATTCTCAATATTTTTTGAAAAATTCAAGTCAGCCTTGTAACAAAACTTTCTCTGACTTCGTTGCCCCCTTCGCCCAATTTTCCTAAAATTTTGGGCGGATATCCTGGGACCGCCACTGCCACCTATCCAAATGTCGAGGGCGAGGTTTAGAGGGGCGGTGAAATTTGAGCCAAACATGTGGAATTTCAAAAAAAGCATTCTTTCATGGAATCGGCGGAGTTGCTTTCCGTGGCATCTAACATCAAATCACATATTAGAAAATGGGTGAATGTGAAGTTGCTGCATTTCCAAAGGACCTGTTTAAAAATTGCACCTTCGCCAAGAATTGCCTTTATTGAATGTAAAGTCATTACTTTTTTTGACTGTAACGATGCATTCCTCTCTTTTCTTCATTGAGGTTGAAGTCTTCCATGTTGTAATTAGAATTTTCTTTGTTCCTCTATTTTTCCTTTTACATGAACAGCTGTCGTAAAAGGTGTAAAACCTATTGAGTTTTGGGCGTTTATTAATACTCCTACTTGAAAATTATTCACATTCATTGGCTATTATTAACTCTCTAGAGAAAGCATCTTTTTCACAATTTTTTCCAGCTCTTCTGCAATTCTTATTATCTTCATCTGACAGGGAAAACTTTGCAAAGGCAGAAAAACCCTTTTTGGTGGTTCTACCAGTTGATGAAATCAGTTTTAACAGTACTTTTAAGCTTTTCTTGACACTTTGCTGTTTCCATCATCAGAAAGTCAAATAAGCGCAAGAAATCCAAACTACTTTTAAATCTCGAAGCGAAATAGCAAAACTCTAACGAAATTCTCCAAAATAACTGTGTCCTTAACCTTTACCATTTTCGAGACATTTTCCTATCAAAATTCATCACTCAGGCTATCTGCTCAAGTTATTCTTATCACTGTGAGTTAATGACTATTCTCAGAATGAGACGGTTTTTACTTCACATGCAACAAACATCACTTCGCTTCCAAAATTCTGCAAAATTTCATTAGTAGAATATAGAATACTGGTTTTCTGTAATTTAATATCGAAACTGCGTGTGAGATAAATTTTGCAGAGTGCTTGGGAAATTTTTTTTAGCAAAATCTGATACGCATTAAAGAATAAATTACTCACAATGACCTGTACGCTAGTAGATTCGACGTTAATTATAGTGTTCTTGTGATGCCAACACTTACCGGCAACATTTGCGCGTGAAGAAATCGCTACGCCTGTAGGGGATTCTCGCGCACAACATGGCCGTGGAGCGCACATTTCGAAGTTGCGCCCCTAGCAATTTGTCCACGCGCAAATATTGTCGGCAAACGGCGGCACCATGGGATCACTGTATTTACTGTCAGATCTACTAGTTCGGACCCAAATCATCTTCAAGAAAGCAGATTATCAAAAGATTTGTGGGAAATTTTGTAAGCAACAGGAGCATATGGAAAATATGGAATTATGGGATTTAATGTTTTCAAAAACTGTTTTTTTTTTATTTTTTTTGAGTAAATTCTATATTCTATGCACTGACTCACCGTTCTTTGCATGCAAGTTGTGATTTGTGCAAATGTAAATGAGTTCCATTCAAATGATCGTTGTTTCATCCTGTGGGCGAGGCCTTGTCCTTGCCGGCGAAACGGCGCTGAGGTCAGAGATGCGTTGCTCATGCCTCATTTCACTGTTCCCCTTTGCATTGTTCGATTTCTGCTTGGCTGCAAATCTTGTACTGAGTTGGACTTCTGCATTGCCTTAAGACGAATACTTGGTAAATTTTGCCCATTTGTGGCCTCATCTCTTGTAATAATTCCGAGTTGTATTCTGACCATGGAATTCGCGAACGAATGAAAATAATGTTGCATTAATAATTCAAGTTGTATGACCTGCTGCTGGAATACAAATATGATCAGTCACCCATTAATTTCTTGCATATTTTCTACATCATCGTTGCGTAACCAATACCAATATAGAATATTCTGAGCTGAATTCCCATGAGAGTCTTTTTAGCTTTGTGCTTGTCCATTTCTACCGCGGCAATCAAAACGAGTAAATGAGCTATTTTTCCAGCATTCCTTTTCAAATTCTTTTTTCTTTGCACAGAAAGTGAACTGATTGAAGGACAGAAAAAAGTTGTAAGTTTTCTATTTTCTCCCAGTTCGCGTTGTCAAAGTGCTCTATTTATAGACTTTGTAGTTACATGCGTGGAACCAAAAAAGAAGTCTTCTGCTTAAGTTCTCATAAAAGTATTGATGAGAGCTGGACAAATAAAATGTACAACTCAGATTTTGATAAACGGATGAAAAGACTAGCAATCGGAGAATTCTTCATATTTCTAATTGATGGCAAATATAAGTTTATATTACAAACAAATTCTCTGTATATTGTTTTCAAAAAGTATTTGAATAGAGAGAAATGTAGAATGTAGGCGTTGGATTCCGGAACTCTGCAAGTCCGTAATCGCACGCTCCTTTTTCGTCTGCGTCTCTTGCATTCACGAACTCTCTCGCGCAAGACTCCAGAGTGACGCTGAGTTCTTTCGTTTACAACTCAATATGTAAGCGAGACTTTTGACTGTCTAAGATTGTTAATGGGAAACTCTTGAAAATCAAAATTTCACAGAAATTACGACAGTGCCGTACTAAAGGGCTCCCAAATAAACATTAACTATGGGATACGGAAAATAGGTACAACGAGCTTACTGAAAACCCATTTTGCAAAAATCGTGGGCTAAACTAGTTGTACAAAGAATACAAAATTCCTGTCCTGTACATTCTTTCGAAATATATTTAGCATTCTGCTTTCTCACCGATGCATTCTCTCCTTTGTCACCCGATGATTCATTTGCGTCATCTTGTCTGCTTCCAACGACCACATACATTTTTTTTAGAGGAAACGATGTGACATTCAACATGGTTTTTATGAGTTCTTGATGTATGTGTTTACAATGAATGAGAACAAGGTGCAAGTGACAAAAGTGTCCCATGCGTCAAAACAAAGGGACCCGTGTCAATCTTACGTCAAAGGTCTGAAGAGATTATTTTGTGAACTTGAATGTAACATCAAAGTATAGTTACAACTTATTGTTTTTGACAAAAAGAATGACTTCCTTTCCAGATAGAAATAACAGATAGTCCAAAAAGGAAGTTGATCTGCAGTAAGAATCATTTCAAGCCGTCGTCAATATACTTTTAGATCCAAATGATCGATGCTAATTTAGTGTTCGTAAATCACATTACTTTCAAAATTTTTCGTATTGGTCATTTGAGTTTAGTTTCTTAAACAAAACACAATTTTGAAAAATCATGGCAAAAATTACTTTGCAGAATATTAGGATAACCCTGAAAACAATTTGTGCATTGCGAATGAAATTTTCATGGTATTCTTTTAGTTCCAAATAACAAATTATTACTTTTATATAGTAACCTTTTTACGGGAGAACTCTTCTGTTTCTTTTCTGCTCAAATTTCGGTACATGATCTATGGAATTGCAGTTGTACGTTATGGTGGAACTTCATGCAATGCTAGAGTACATCACATTTAAAAAATTGTGTTTTTGAAAAGAGAGACCGCGTACTTCAGAAATACTAACTGGCGGAGTTATGCTAGTCATCCAGGTTGTATAAGTTTCAAATTTGTGTTTTTTGCTCCAGTGGCTTGAAATTTTACCGTGCTAGACTTCTTTGCTTTGATATTCTGGAACCATCAAGCTATTTTGTCAATTTGATGAGCTGATTCCCAAAATACTGGTTCCTGAGAAAATTCTGGTGTGACCTCTCACGATAAGGCACCGTAAACCTACCATAACCCCGTCTTACTCCAAATTTTCTGATTATGGAACTAATAGAATTCGTTATTTCACCAACCAGTTTCTTGGCTCCACCTATGAAGGCATCTATGCATTTTGGTTATTGTCACACACTCTGAAAAAGCCGTTTATTGGATTCTATACCGTCGCCAAAAAAATTGACTCTCATGTATTAGAACTACCACATTTTGATCACAATGAACTTTGGTAGAAATGATAAATTAGTATCACATTGCTATCAAAAACATTGCCTTTATATGTACTAGGCTACTGTACTGTAATATATTATAGTTTTTGTAGAATTAGATGTATAGGTCACATTACAGCCATAATCGTATCTTCAACCATTTCGTAATCGCTTTTGCAGAAAAAAACTTGTCAACGCGTTTTGCCTGAATGCCTTGAATCTCAAATTTATGACTGTTTACCAAAACAGTTTGCCTTTGTCACATTTTCAAGGCGATTAAGGGGGCTGCGGCCGTAGAAGAGGAGATGAGTGTTTGCGACAATTCTATACATTCCTATTGGCCCCGATTTGCTCCCCCCTCCCCCCCCCCCATTCTGCTCCACTTTGAGTACAGGAAGTAAATCGGTTGTTTGGGTGTGTAAGACAGTATGACCAAACAACAGGTTACTGCCGGTTGTTGAGAGCTAATAGACTACAATTTGACTTTGTTTTGACTTTTTACACTCTACTAACACATATGGTAAGAAAGGCTGTAATTTGCAACTATGGACAGCGAAAACTGTTACGGGCTAATCAGATTCGCTTTTCAGTTCGATTTATGCCTTGTCTAGTTTTATAAGCAGAAAGGAATGACGGGGGGAGGGGGGTGGACATAGGAAAGAGTGGTTTTAGAAAAGTTATAGGAAAAAGGAGAAATGGATTCAATGATATAGGATTTTCACAAATTCTCCTACATGAACGAGGCTACAAAATTTGCGTAGTGGTTGCCGGGGGGGGGGGACTTTTGAAGGATCCATTATTTTCACAATTTTAGAAAGACGTTGGAGGGGAGCTGGTAGATGCAAGATTTACAATTATGTGTAGGGGACGGGACGTTAAAAATATTGGATTTTTACAAATTCCTTACATGAAACTTTGGGGGGGGGGGGGGTAAAAAGATTTGAGTTTCACCTATTTCATATTTTTGTACCCAAAAGGCATTGTCTAGGGAGGAGCTGGTTCGGAGTTGGAAGGTGAACATGCAGAGAAAAGATGAAAAAATTTGGGCAACCCACTTATCTCAGAATTTATCGTTTCGTGTTATGATGGTCCATGGGAACGGGAAAGGGTCCAAACTCGTGAAAATATCCCCAGCAACAGTTTGTCCCATAACAACTACTCGCAACCCCCCCCCTCCCTCAATCATTTTGCAAGCGCATAGGAACCAGTTGTTACTGTTACCTCGCTCGTCAAAGCGTTCGATTTTTTAGCCCCTGGTACTCGAACTCCCCCTCACTACGCGGGGTTAATCGCTCCGATAATCTTTACCCAATCTAACGCGCTTATCCTCAGCTCCCCTCTCCCCCTCCCGCCCTCCCGGGCTTAACCCTTGTTTATGGTCCGGAACACACAACAACATCCAACGACGCACTGTTCCTCTATTGCTCATCGATCGCTCTGCGGGTTTGCATAGTGCCGTGTGCCGAATATCCCCCCCCCCCCCCCCCGTACTCGCCCGAACCCCGCCACCCGCCACCATCCGCCATCGCTACACAATATAGCACAATCGATCTCAGCCCCCCCCCCCCCTCCCCCCGTCTTGATTGCCTTGTCCAGTTTAGAGCGGGTCCCGTTTTTGGGCGGGGGTTGGCGGCCGATGAGTGAGAGTGGCTTCTCAGCTGGCGACGGCGTTGATGGCTTTTGCCAGCGGCGCTCACCGATCGCTGCTCGCCGAGGATAAGATCGAAGTTCTGACTTTTGAGAGTGCGTTCTCGCTAAAGAAGCGCTTGATGCTTATCTTCGACGAAAAATCTAAGACATTCATTTTCTTCAGTAGCCAGATCTGGTTTTTATGGCGTATTGTGCGTGAAAAATCGTAAAAACCCTTTTTTTTCAGCTGCATTTGCGTAGATATTGACCATTCGCAAGTCATTTCCCTTGCAAAAGTCGGATTTTCTTCAAATGAATTTTTTGACGTATATTTCGCATTCAAACCGATATCATACTTGCTTTCTGATTGTATCTGAAATACGTTAGAATTTTTTAAGCTTGATCTTGCGCCTCTCACCCCTTCCCTTCTTAACAAGCTAATTTTCACAATTTGAGCTGTAAAAATACTCGTTTTCTTCTAATCTTATGCGCCAAAAGGCGTAAGAAAGTTTTTCTTGAAAAACAGTCCCCCCCCCCTCTGCCCCACCTTCTGCCTCCGCCCCGATTTTTGACCCCTCATATTTCTGGTATCTCCGCGTTTTTCTGGCTGCATGCAAAATTTACATATTCAAGTAAAACTATGAACAATCGAGTCATTTTTGACTTGATTTGTGCATAGCACGCCACGCTCCTCATCTCACGACATGTGGTCTCGAAACTGCCCAATTCATGAAATTTCTTCCAGTTTTCTCCTTTTTTAGTATAGTAAGTGTTATAGTGTGCGAATATTCAACAGCGATCAGTTTATACGATTGATAATTCATTTAGGATAAGTCAGTGAGTCGCGTGGAATATGCAAACTCCATGAGTATGTTGCTGGATTTCCAAAAACCCAATTTTGCGCAATCTCTCTCCCCAATACTTCTTCCAAGCAGATACTCACCTTTTGTTTTTGATTGTACGCACCAAAAGACTTGATCTAAGGAAGTTCTCCAATAAGCTAAATTTTCGGCACTTTTTCTCCCCAAGCTGCTTTTTTTCCATGATTCAACATCTATAGCTCTGATCTCTAACCTTTTTGATTCTCTGACCGTTCTGTTCGTAATCCTTAACTCTCACCGATTATGTCCCCCTTCATATTTCAATCACTGATCTTTCGTCCCTTTTGCTGTTAGAGGTTGTTCCCGTGTTAGTCCCCGTGTTTCATCTGCGGAACACAAGTCGCAAAAAACTACCGTAATTTATGGGGAGGAAACAATTTGTTACAAAGTTTACGCCTATCCACTTTGATTGCTTTCTCCTAACGCAAGCCTAAGACTCTATAATTGTCTGATGAAGAGAGGAAAAACGCAAAGTGTAAGAGTCTTTCTTTCAAGACAAATCTCTTGATAAATTTTTTTCAAATTTTTTTCACTCAGTTTTTGGAACAGACACATTTCGGACTGGATATTCACTGACCATGGAAACTCTATCGCTGTGAATTATGCCAAACCGAAATGTTTGCAAGTTTCTGCGATTCAGCGCTGGCAGAATTCTTTACGCGTGTTTTAGGGAATGCAATGTGCGAAGGGGGGGGGGTGAGGGGAGGCCAAAAACGAACTGCAATTTTGGCTCTCAAATACTTTGAATAAAAAAGTACAGCACTGCAACACAAATGTAATTTTATAATAGGTGTTTAATATATTCTATGGATAAATTATACACAAAAAATATTCTTAAAAACTGTTATTTAAAACCTGGCCTGCTCAAACTTGGACTAGAATTTAGTATACCAAAACAATACCAAAAGGCATTCTTTGCATTTTTTGGGACTATCTGCAAAATCGGCAGTCTTCCTCTAGAAATTTGAGCTTTCTGATTTTACTGATTCCGTATTTCCATACGCAAGTTTTGTCTGCGTGCATATCCATCAACTTATTGTTAGAGAAATAACTTCTACATTTTCACTCTTTTCGTTCCCTTCTGCAATCGGAACCAATTTTTCAACTTTTAGAACATTTGATTGTTGCTGTGGGAAATACGGCACACATGTGACATTCAAGTTGATTAGTTTGACTACTAACACCTGTCGTAGCATTTGTCGTCAGGGCGACACCTAGCGCATTTTTTCAGATTGTGCGGTCGACTTTGTAGTGTAGTAGGCAAGCGAACTAATTTTATTCTATACGTTGCTGAACAGCTTAGGAAAGTCAAAAAATCCAGTGTAGAATTTTTTTTATATCAAGTCATGGAAGTGAGACATAAACAATTCACTTCCTTGAAGAAGCTTGTAGTGATAAACTCTTTTAAGTTCAGACTCATACTTTCCCATTACAACATTATCTCACTATTTATAGACTACTATATTTTCACGTTATTTCACCGTTTCACTCAAATTTTATGTACAATGTTTCGCTTCTAGAATAACCTCTTAAATCCTCCAGCGTCTGTTTTCGAGATCTGCCATGTGATGTCATTATATGCTTTAACCTCAAATTATTTGGCATATAAAAATTCCTTTTGTTTACTTTGTGAGCCATCTACATTTACGAGATAAGCTCACAGAAACCCGATCATCTTGCATCATACTGGTGATTGTGTCTCCATCCTCATTATAAACATCTTTATCTAACGCGAAAATAAATACTGTACGATACTGTATTATGAATATGACAACGAAAAGTAAAACAAGAAGAACATCCCATTAAATCAAAAAATTGTGATCATATTAGGAAAACCACGAGAAATTCCTTTGTCGTTCTAAACTGTGATAAGTGTTTTTAAGTGAACTGTAGCTGTAGCTTCGTAGCTGTTCTCAACTTCTTTCTGATCTTTCCTCATTTTCTCTCCCTTCTTTATTTCTTCCGCTTCCGCTCAAGGTTGTCTTCAAACGCAATCGATTTTCGTACCACAATTTTTCATTTTTCTTTTCTTCCCTTTCGCACTATTTTTTGCTCGTTCTCATTCTACCTGCTTTTACCAGTTTTCACCCGCATTTTTCTCCGCTAGTATGCCATAAAAACCTGCTTGAAAGTTTTTATCAACCTTGTTCCCAATTTTTTCTTCCCCAATTTGTTTACAGTTTGAACTTTCCAAAGTTCTTTTTGTCTTTACAACTTTACACATTGCACCGATAGAACACAGTGGGGCGCAACAAACCGCATGTGACCGGACGGACTAACCATAGATCATTGAACCAGTTGATTCAGGAGCCCCCCACACAAAACGACCCGACGACGACGGCGCTGACGGCGATCCGCTTCTGAATTGCAGCCGCGCAGCTCGTCGGATTTCGCGCTCTGATCTGTCTCGATCTCCTCTGGGTCCTTTAATCCAACAAAAAAATGTGGGATACGGTCAGCGCCTTTATAGCTCGTTTAGTTTCACGATTTCCGGGAACTTCAATATGTGGTGAGTTTTTTTTTGGAATTTTTTCCACTTTTTTCCTACTAGTATCCAAAAATGCTCATTGGTCCACTAAAACATGACAAATTTGATCCGCTGATGTGTTTTGCGACAGATTTTGGACAGAGATCGAGCGATGGTGCCCCTCACAAACAGAGCGAGGTCGTCCCATTCGTTCACTAGCCAAAATTTCGAGGAAGTCAAATGGAAATCATGCGCGCGCCATTGGGTTCGTACAGAAAAAGTTGCTTTGAATTGCGATGAGAGGAAGTTTCGAGAAAATTCCATTTGTCTGCAAGGCGAAGAGCATGTGATTTTGAAAGTGCAACTCCTTGCAAAAGCTGCACGTTTTTACATAAGAAAGCAATCTATGGGGTGTTCAGCCTGCAAAATTAGATCTCAAGCAATTCTCACACGGGATTAGAAAAGCTCCACAGAAGCCTTGCCATATGGGACCTTTCTCTTTCTAGGGGGAAGGGGAGGGGGGGGGGGGGGGAGGGAAGGAGACTTCCAAACTGACGGTAATGATAGGCGGCTCCAAAAAGCTATTACTCCTGAACCAACTGGATGAGGGACCAGTGTTCACGTGGAAGGGAAGGGGAGGAAGAGCGGTAAAAGATTGTCAACATTTATTCTCCTCTCTCTTTTTTTAAAATTTTTGCACCTTAGGACGAAATCCCCCTTAAAATAAGTTTCTTGTCGCTCTTTTTACACGAATGGTGGACGCCCAAGAGGGGGGAGGGGCAAGGGGGCCGATTTAGGCAAGGTGGGCATCAAATAATTGTCGGGCATATAGTCATACAAATTTAATAATCAAAATTATTTTTTCATAATGTCAAGCAGTACCACGTATACAAAACTTTGCAATCTTTTGGTCGTAGAAAATTTCATGCCGATTTCCTCAAAACTTTGAAAATCCGCCATTTTTTCCTGACAGCAATATTTCAAAAAATTTGCTATATGAAATCTGATCATAAAATTGAGTTCTTCTTTGTAGTTTTTTGGCCCTTTGCGATATGTTGCAATTTTCCTTACAATTTAGGTAATCAATACATCTCATTATTTAGGCAGTATCCTCATATGTCTCGTCTTATCCGCTGGTCTTCATCGGATGCGATTTGAGCAAGACATTCGCAAGTCTTTTTCTCCCGATGATTCCATCAGCGGACAGTGAGTGCTTAGCATTTTACCGGAATTTTTTTTTTGAAAACTTTATTGGAAAAAAATCTACTGCGATTGCATGTAAAGAATGGTAGAAAAAGCCGGTTTTTTTTTCAATTTGCCATGAAAGGATTTTTTATATGCGTAGTACTCCATTATTCTGCAAAGAATCACTACCACTTTCTATTTGACCTCCATAACTCTTGCTTCGTATTGTTTGCAAGTTTTTCCACATTCCATAAGTTGTAATCTCACACTTCACTCTCCGAAAAAAGAAGCCGCGATTTGCCGTTTTCACTTCGGTAAATTCCTATATAAGTTCAGGAACCGGTTTTGGAAGTTTCAATGTTGATGTTTTTCTATTTTGGAACTTCCGGAGGGGAAGAGTAGAAGCGTGAAGGTCTTTTTAGCTATGCTAGCGTTCCAATAATATTAATTCAATAATTAATTAATTAATTAATTAAATTATAATAAATTCTGAGTCCTTTAAATTTCATGAAACCGCGGAGAAAAAAATTCAAGAAAAGAGAAAGTGTATTCTACATTCATTTTGCGTTTTATGTTTTGAAAAAAACGACGTGCCTTTTTTTTCATGCCCAAAAATAATTGAAAATGCATAAAAATTGTATTTTTTCATTTAGCCTCGTCTTTTGAAGTAGATTTTATCGAACTCTGCAGAACACTGATACTAACGTCCTCGAAACTTTCTTTAAAGGGCAAAACATGACCCTGAAGTCGTTTCAAGGCTATCTTAGATGCGAAAAGAACATTAATATTTATTTGCTTGAAAAAAAAGTGCAATGGGAAAGTGCACAAGAAGTAATCGTCCTTCAGAAAAACTAAGATTTTAGGAAGCGCTAATGCAAAGAACGTATGTGTAGAAAGGGCAAACAAAGGTTACTTCAATTTTAAAATCTCTAGATTTAGACTAATCATAGAAAATTTTTCACTTGCATAGATTTTATTTGAAAAACTTTTTTCTTACATTTTCGGTTTTCTCCAGTAGTAAATGTTCGAAAAGCGTTTCCACCATTCCATTCAACTTGTCCTCTTTTCACAATTTTCCACAAACAATGGCTGTTGTTTTGCTATCAGAGGACGCCAATAAAAAGGCGATCTTGTAAATAACCCGTCTTGAGGTATGCGATGTTATTGTTATAATTGGCGCGAAGAATTTGTAAACAGTCAGTCAGCAAACTTGAGTTCTCCTATTGTCAGGGGAATTCTGCATTTGCGGAAGTTGTAGAGATTTGAGTTTCTGGTAGACCACAACGGCAAATGTCACTTCCCTTAGAACGAAAGGCGTTTCGGGTTAAAGGCAGTGGACAGGCAAAATGGACCCCTGTCAGATTTTGGTAGTTTCGGGTAGTGGACCCCCCAAGTACACCGTAGCCCCAACCCCAACTTCCAGTTGATGCGCTAAGTCCTGAAAAAAGCGCTTCAAACTTCCACCAATAACGCCCACTCAATGGAAGTGGGCGGCGCTGGTGGAGTTTTGAAGCGCTTTTTTCAGGACTTAACGCATGAATTGGAATGTGGGGTTGGGGCTACGATGTACTTGGGGGGTCCACTACCCGAAACTACCAACATCTGACAGGGGCCCAATTTGCCTGTCCGCTGCCTTCAAACGTTTACTTATTTATTCTATTTACAAAATGCGCGAAAAAAATGGAATCTTCGTAGACAAAAATTGGGGCTTTTTGAAATTTTCGCGCACTGAAATGAGCATGTTTGGAGTTACATTTGCGGGAATGTTCTAAAATAGTTTTTGATTTGGCTTCGATCGATCATTCAAAGCGGCAAAAGCAAAAAAAAGAATTTTGGGTGTATCATCATTTATTCACTTGATTATTTATTATAGAATACGCGCGCCAAAAAAGACTTAACAAGAACAGAAAAATGGGGATTTTTCCAGAAATCTTTGTGACTTATAAAAATAGATGCAGGCGGAAAATTTGAGGAAGATTTGTTCATCTCGTTTTTTAGCATAAAATTTGAAATTGAGTCAATACCTTTGAAAACTTTTCTTTCTCGCTACTATCTTTACCTCGTCCACTATACTTATGCGAAGCTCAAGAGGCTGCTAAATTTTAGCGCTAATTGAGCCGATGCGAACGATTTTTGGTATCATTGAGTGTATAAATTCATGCGTAAAGCTGGTTGCAAATTGCGCACAATGCCAGTTTTTGAATGCGGTTAAAACCGGCATAGTGAAAGGCCAATGCAGATGGCGATCGACGAGAATTGGAGCTTTTTGTGAAAGCATAGCGGGGAAATTTTGGAGAACTATCAAATTTTCTTATGAAATAGATTTATGATAAATAAGAGAGAAAAGTTTTTTTGAACACTCCGTTTCGTTCCTTCCCTTAGACGGAATAAAGGAACTCAGAACTCTCCCCGGAACTCGTCAGTAAGGAAGGAGATTCATGAGTTAGCAATATGTAAACATCAGCGTAGCAACTTTGAAATTAAGCGTTTTTTAGGAGCTAAGAAATAATTTGGACAGCTAAGAGACCTTTGAAATTAAGCGTAATTTTCCATATCTTGAAAGCAAATGCTCCAAATTCATCGCTTCCTATATGCTCAACATTCGAGATCTGAATTACTAGCTAGAAAAAGAAATAATAACCAAGTACAGTCGAATCATTTCATATGATCATGTGTGTCACTGCACAGACAGTCCACCTTTGGCGTCCTCATCCTGGATTTGCAATCTCAAAAACGCAAAGACTAGCGATTGTTATCGATTACATCAATTTGAGGTGATTAGTAACTAAAAAGGAAAGAAAATGGCTAAGAAGGGTTGTTTCCCTCACGAATCCAAAATGGGAATGCCAAAGGTGGACTGTGTGTGCAATGACACACATGATCATATGAAATAATTCGACTGTAAAGTAAATGTCATTGTGAAATTTCTTCGATTCGATGAAACATGTAGATAAAGGAAAAAAAACTTTGAGGGGCTCATACTAATAATGTTTCTTCCAGAGAAACTCGTACATATCTCGAATTCTACAATCTGACCGAATTCCCTCAGCGAGCATTTGTGATACTTTCAGCCAGAGATGGTGGCAATATTCTACGGGATGAGGTTGTTGACGAGGTGAAAGAGTTTGATTTTGCTTTTTTTTATTTTTTATCCTTTCTCTCTTCATCATTGAATGGAAGGAATCTCAATATTTTATCATTCACATTTTCGATCTCATTTCTGTATTTTTAATGTATTATATATTATGTATTATTATATATATCATTATATGTATCATATGTGCATTACTATTAATGTCATATACCATTATGTTCTTATTATTATATTATTGAATAATGTTATATATATTATATTAGGTCGTCCCGAAAGTATTTTCGCTTTTTTCAAACAATCGCCACGGCCCGCAGAACAAACATCATTAGAAGATCTTGAAATTATTCGATGCAGTTTTTTATGCTCTTTCAAACGGTGTTCTTTACATTGCAATTTAACAAACGAGCTCTCAGAAAATAGCCAAAAACTGCAACCCATAGTTTTTGCCATAGTCAGTTTCCGGTATTTTTCTAAATTCCTATAGTAATTTCCCGAAGGAGTTCAAGTGACCTCCAAATAAAGCAAACAAAGTGGGATACAAGACAATTTCCGCCCCTTCCAAATCTTATTTTACAAAATTTTTAGAAATACTTTTTTGATGCTATCAAATTCTATATTTCGTCAACTTAAACCTCATAGAGCATCACTCGGGAAGCAACTCTGGTGTTATTCGATGCAGCACCTTCTCCTCTTTCAGAGACAGGTTTTTTGTTTCTGATTCGTAAACTTTTAGAGGACGAAACCGACAAAATGCATGTTTTTGATGGCGCCCCAAGATGTACCCGAAAAATTCAAAATCTAATATTTCGAACCTGGAAACGCTCCTTGTCTTGTAAAATTAGTGATGAATCTTAATCTATCTTTGAGAGTATCTAAAACTGAGAATTTCTCAGAGTTTGACGAGTCTGCGTCTGGTATGGGTCTGCTAAAATTCGATAGTGTTGTTTGGAATTTTGTCAAAAAATTATGGAGAGCTCTGGGAAGGAGAAAAAAATTGTTTTGTATCCTACTTCGTTTGCTCTGTCTGCAGGTTACTTGGGTTTCTTCGGAGAATCAGCACAAGAATTTAGAAAAATAGCGAAACTTGACCTTGGTAAAAAGTGTGGGTCGCAGTTTTTGGTAATTTTCTGAGACCTCGTTTGTTAAACTGCAATATAAAGATAACCATTTGAAAGAGCATAAAAAACTGCATCAAATGCTTTTAAGATCTTTTAAGGATGTTTGTTCTATGGACCGGGGCGGTTATTTGAAAAAAGCGAATATACTTTTGGGACGACCTAATACATTATATTACACTACTCAAAATTATATTTTTTTCTTCAGGTAGTGCGGTTTGATCAAGTAATGACGGACTCCCTATCAGATCGAGTGAAGATGCCAGAGCGAAGTTGTCATCCACTTTGTCAGCTGAATAGACCATTTCATATGGTATTGGTAAGTTTTTCATCAAGGTTATCAAATCTCCTGGAAAAAATTGCAAACTCTACTTCACCTGTTACCGTACTTGAGGACGCTGATTAGTTTGTTTATGGTAATGGGCCGAATAACCTTTTATTTCTCGAACTAATAAATCAAAAAATGCTACTTGGCCTTGGCCTAATTTAACCCCATGAAATATTTCTAAATAACTTTTTTCACTTATTCCGCAGCATTTTCACTCAAAAACTTTTTTCTCATAACTTGTTTCTATCTAGTCTATATTTATTTGGTTCTCAATGTTCAGAAAGAGCTGAGGTCAAACGAAACAGACCCAAATCGACAATTAGGCTATCCAGATTGCCATTTTCATGGTCAACCACTGTTTATCGGCATGCATTTTCACGATGCCCATGTCCCTCCAGGTAGGCACATCAATTCCTTTTAAAATTCAATTTGAATATTTTTAAATCAAGTTGACTACTAGGGAATTCGCATAGCGATCTGTTGAACCTCATCATTCCAAAATTTTCAGGAAGCAACAAATTAGAAGCAAAATCAATCATCTTATGGTATTTCTCTCGGGTGGATACTCCAGAAAGAAAGCGTATCTACAAGGTGAATCCATTTTGGTTACATAAAAAAGTTTCCAAGGAGGAGAATTTTTGCTCAAAATTCCTCATACCTTTTTCTAATCTTCCAATAAAATACCATTATTTTGCATTTGCACTATTACAGCTCTTTTACGTTCCATCTATTTTTAGCCTCAAAATTCTAAGCAACATATCTTCGTTTAGGAAACCACGCTCAATCTATTCCGTGTCAGTAACGACGGCTCATTTTCTGATCTCATTGATTTTCGTATATTTGGCGATGAAATCGCTAACTCTGAAATGGTTCGAGGTGCTCTTGAGGTTCGTTTTTCCTATACTTTCGCTAAAAATTGACTTCGAAAATCAGTGAAGTTGAAAACAAATTTTTCTTAGAAACGAACTCCAAGAAGAAAATAACCTTTCATTCCTTTTCAGGCCACATTCTTAATGTCCATAGGTTTCGTATTTTTACTTATTTTTGTGATTGCTGTCATTTGGCGACAAAGCTCACTTCGTGCTACTCCTTTCCTCGGTAAGCCAACGAAAGAACAGAATCCTTCATGGAAAATATTTTCGTTTAGTGGCTGTGACCTTGTTGACTCCATTTCTGGCAACAGTCTCGGCTTTTGGATTGTTGTCATGGTTGAGGTACCCAATCTATTCGATGCAATGTGTCACACCATTTTTGGTGCTAGGGATTGGTGAGCATTATTTGTTTTCCCAGAAATACGTCATTTTTGCAACCTTCAATTTTGGTTTTCAAAAAACCTTCCTATGAGGCGTGAATTTCTTGGAATTGCCTCGAAACCGATCAGATCGATATAGCAAAAAATTTTTTCCCGCTAGTGAATTATGTTTAGGTGTTGACGACGCTTTCATACTTATCCACCGATGGAAACACCGTTCAGATATCACAGATCACTCAGCGCGCTTGACACAGGTGAACTATTATTCAAAAATATCTTATAATAAAGTCTAATTTTGACAAAAAAAGGATTTTCCAAGAAGAAAAAAGAATTTAAAAGCCCTCCCATTTTCCATCGTTTTCTAATCGATGTGCTAATCTCAAAATGGGGCTTGATCCGAGAAAAAGGCTGGAACAAAGAGTTTTTGTTGTCCATCATGAGAAACAGTGAGACCACATCATGCATCCCGTGTAAGTGTTTGCTTGAACAGGACTCCAAGTGGGCGGGACTAGCACCGTGGGCGGTTCTAAAAGAAGGCGGGATTGGGATTAGTTCTAAGATCTGAAAATTTTTTTGGCTCTCAGTGTATTCTGCAAACTTTTACAGGGGTCTGCATGATGTGGTCTCACTGGTTTCAGTAAGACTATAGGAGTTACTTGGAAGTTGGAAAAACCTTGTCATGCTCATTGCGAATGCTGCATAAGTGAAAAACGTAAAAAATTTCCCTAATTGTTGGTTTTCAATCACTTATGATAAAATTTAGCACGCTTGGCACCACATATGGTGTCGTTTCATTGTTTATCTGATTCTCGAAATCTTATTGTGGAGAAAAGAGAAGAGTTGAAAAAAAGAAAAAGCGAGAAATAATTACCATTTCCAGGTCATTGTCGATGTTGGTCCTTCGATCACTATTACCTCACTCACTAATATCATTGCTTTCGGAGTTGGAACTTTCACTCCCACACCTCAGGTGAGGAACATGTCCGGGAAAGAACGATCTTAATTTTTTTCTAAAAAGTTGCAGATGTCCCTGTTCTGCTTGGCCACCTCTATCGCTCTACTTATCGACTACATCGTGACATATACTATTCTAGCACCGGTTGTGTATCTATGCAGCGATAAAAAGGATTATCAACCAGCTTTACCATCAAAACCTACTGGAAACGATCTTCTGAGCAGGGTTTGCCTTTAGAACTTATTTTCCAGTATCTATCTCAAAATTTCTTCTCCTTACAGTATTCTCGTCTACTGTGCTCGGTAAATGGTCGCTTGTTATGTGGTATATTCCTCATAACTATTTACACAATCTCAGCAGCTGGAGTTTACAACATGAAGTCAACATTCGAACCAGCAAAAGCTTTCCCTTCTGATTCACCTCTTGTAATAAGCTTAAGGAAAATTAGGTAACAGTTCAACACAACAGTTCTTCGTTGGACTGCGTTCGGGTTGCCCGTGCCAGCGCCGTGCTTGCGCTGTTTCGGCAATGCGCTGGCTAGAACGTCAATCGGTAATTACGGAACACGTCCACGTTGGTTCCGGCTAGCACTGCATTGGCACAGCGGTGAAACGGCGTTGGCACAGCTCCGGCACCCGGGCAACTTTAAAAGCGGCCTGAGCGTAAATTTGAATCTCTCATTGATGATATTCAGGCCAGTCTTCAACACCTACTTCCCCGTGAATGTTTATGTTAACCATCCTCCTAATATCTCAAACGAAGAGCAGGTACAGATCATTGCTATAGTAACAATTCATTTTAATTCATTGAACAATTGTACTTGCAGCACGCCAACTTCTACAGTATGATATCTGAGCTGAGAAAAGTTGAAGGATGGAATCGAACAATGTTATTCCTCGATTCTTACGAAGATTTCGACAAGAAGGTATCACAAAGCTGAATTTATCATGATATTATTGCAATAATCTGGCATTAGCATTTTAGGTAACGGACATGGCCAGATCGATATTCTTCGTTTCTGATCAGGACTATAAACCAAGTCTGCATAATTTGCAATTTTGGTTGGATAAAGTTGGAAACCCACCCAACATCAGATATGTTAGGGATAACGCAACTGAGTAAGGACATATGAGTTATGTTATCATCTAGTGCTCAATGTTTTACAATGTTCAGCGAAGGACGGCTCACTTCATTCTCATTTATGATTCTGGGTAAAGGAATGGCGGAATGGGCAAATCGAGCGCATTTTGTCCATGGTGTTCGAGAAGTATTGGCTGAAAATACAAGATGGAATGCGACGCTATTTGATTGCGATTCAGCAGTATTGGCGCTAATACTTACGGTAAGTTTACCGTATAGAGCAATCAGCAGTTTGAAGACTGAACGTAAAAAATACTTTCTAAGATTTATAATAACTCAGAAAAATTTCTTACATTTATAATCTCCATTTGAAAACTGTCGCTTTTTCTCTGGGAACCCTGAGCAAATCTAAAACTGAAAGTTTGCCCAACTATCTAGACAAATTGGGAAAGGTTCTAATTTTGCAATCCCTACAGAGTCTCAATCTTTTTGCGGCAGTGCCTTTGTACAATAGGTATTCACACCTTTTTGGCTTAACTCTTCTGATCTCAAAGATCTATTATTTTAGGTTGGAAAGGATCTCATCGGTTCCATAGCTGCTACGGTTGCATGCATGGCTGGTATTTGCTTGCTTTTTGTAAATAACCGAATGGGTGTGCTAATAATCACCTACACTATCGCATCTATATGCTTCTGTAAGTTGATGTTATCATCTTGAAGACTAACTGTGAAACTTCGCGTTTCAAATGATTGCTGGGAACCGAAGAAAGTTTGCAGTACATATCTTATATCTTATCATATCTTTTATCTCTGAGTGTCTTCCACTGGGAAATTTTTGACTGGAAAAGAGAATTGATTTTTACTTATCGACTGCGATTTAATTGTTTAATGCATCATTTTACAGGTCTGGTCGGTCTGCTCTCATGGTGGGGAGCCGACCTTGATCCGGTCACTCAAGTAGACGTTCTTTTGGCTACTGGATTCAGGTACATAGAAGCATAAAAATTATCTTATGATATCCCATGAAAAAAAATTACTAGAATTGTCTGCACTGTCTTGATTCTGCCAAAATATCTCAGCAAAATATAGTAATCCCAAGGTATATCTGGATGCGGGACGACAACAAGAATCCGCGCATAATATCGTAATCTCACTAAAAAGGGCAAAAAGGCTAAGTCGGAAATTGCTAATTGAAGCCTTTTTTGCTGGGATTTGTAGTTCACTGCAAGCTTTTTCGGGAGCTTTTCGGGTTTTCGACTCATTCACTTTTCATAACTACTCTTACTTTTAAGTATCACATAACGGTAAACATACCATGCTAGCATTATAAATCTCTTTGTCTAGCGTTGACTACACGGCTCATGTCGCATTCCAATTTTATCGATGCCGTGGATCATCTCTAGAAAGAGTGGCAAGCAGTTTGGGTGAAATGGCAGCACCGATGATTCAGGTGATCTTTCTCACATAAATGAGCCTTGTACTCAAAGCCAGTTCTATCTTTTCAGGCGGGTCTTTCGACTTTCCTCTGCATGTTGCCACTGATATTTGTGCCCACCTATGCCATCGTGGCTTTTGCCAAGACTATTTTCATCATAGTTGGCATTGGTAAAGTTTTCAGAAAATCGTATTTTCCGCAAGTTGTACCAATTTCGTTCGTTTCAGGACTTATACACGGCTTATTTGTACTTCCTGTACTGCTCGCTGCTGCTGCACGAACAAGTCCACCTCCCTTGCCAATTGACATCAAAGCAGAACATCTTCTCGAGAACGAGTTGACACAACAATAGCTATGGAATGGAATGTAAATAATAAATAAAGATTAATCTTGTACTTTGTTGTTTGTATTCACAATCTCATAAGGCAAGGATATTATTCCTTGCTACAAAAGAGCTTAGCAGTACCACTTCTTAGCATGGTTAAAGGCAGCTTACACCCAAAATTTCGCCTTCGTTTTTGTTGTTTTTGTCATTCTGGGCGTTTCTGTGCCCCTGATTAAAGTTGTGATAATAAAATTCTCCAACTCCCCTCCCCCAAAAACCCCAGTTCTCGTGTACCCTCTCTTCAAAGGGAGGACGAGTTTCGAATTGCTCGACCCCGTCGGCATGCCGGCAAGGAGCAGCTGCAACTGCAGCTTACGCTGTGGAATCGTCCGAATGAGGCGGACCGAAAAGAAAGGGGCGGAGCGAAAAGAGAATCAGGCGGGTTTTCTCTGCTTGGAAGCAACATTGGGAGACCGGACCAACGCATTTGGTATTCTTCTGGGCCTTAGATATACATGGTATAGAGAACTGGATAACTTAGATTTTGGGTGCACGCTGCATTTGAGTATTATCACCTGTTGCAAAGGGTGTTGAGCAGCATTGCCATTTGCTGCTTATGGAATTGAGCAGCAGCATTTTGCTGCAGATGGATTTGAGTGGCACCATTCCTGTTGCGGATGGAATTGAGCAGCACCATCACTTGCTGCAGATGGAATTCAGCAGCACCATTCTTGCTGCAAATGGAATTGAGCAGCAGCATTTTGTTGCAGATGGACTTGAGCGACACCATTCTTGTTGCGGATGGAATTAAGCAGCGCAATTTTGTTAAATTTAGCAGCACCATTCTTGCTGCGGATAAAATTGAGCAGCACCATTCTGCTGCTAAATTCCATCAGCACCATTTGCAGATGGAATTGGGCAGCACCATTCTTGTTGCAAATGGAATTGAGCAGCAGCATTTTGTTGCATGGATTTGAGCAGCACCATTCTTGCTGCGGATGGAATTAAGCAGCACCATTCTGTTGCTGAATTCCATCTGCAGCACCATCACTTGCTGCAGATGGAATTCAGCAGCACCATTTTTGTTGCGGATGGAATTGCGCAGCACCATTTTGTTGCAGACGGATTTGAGCAGCATCATTACTTGTTGCAGATAGGATTACACAACCATTACTTGCTGCGAATGGAATTGAGTAGCAACACTACTTGTTGCGAAAATTGAGCAGCACCATCAGTTGCAGTGCGACTGATGTTGAGCAACACCATCACTCGTTGTGTATCAGCTGGATACAGGAGCTGTGCATGCGCCCGTAGCCCCTGTTCTGAATTTGTTGTCCTTTGCATACATCAAAAGGATATAACTGGGCCTGATGAAATTGGGGAAAGCAGCTGTAGAAATAAGACCGATTGGTACAAATGACTATGTACGTATGTATTCACAGGCGGTGTGTATCGAAACCTTCACAATCATTTGTTCTGTCGAAATCATGCCAGAGCTATGGTAGATCCTCAGTAAAACTTAACCACGTTTCACTGGGTTTATAGCAAGTTAAATGACTTTGAAAATAAGAGGTGATCCTCACTCCCAAAGCACCAAACAGTGAAATCCTCAATTTGTATAGCAATGTCCTGTCATCCTTTCAGCACGATGGGATGATGACCTTCATAAGATAGATAGACAAAGAAGAATAAAGATATCTAAAGCAGCGAGACACGACGCGTCCGTTCCTAGATCTTTTCTCCTCCCAGCGGAAATGTAGGTGCAACAAAGGTCTAAATCTTGACTTTTTTTTGAGTGGTAAACCCACATGTATCTTTAATCCAGTGGCAGTCCAGGAAGGGGTGGCGGAGCGGGAAGGGGGAGGACTTTTAGGTGAAGGAGCATAGCTGAGCTCATAGAGCTCCACTCCCGGCGGAAGGATTCTGGGGATTCTTTTCAGAATTTTCCCGTAAGGACCTATAACACCGTTTTTTTCTGAGGAGTTATTTTGAACTTCGAAGTATTTGAAGAAATTTTTCGATTGTTTTCAATCATCTATACATTTTTGCTCATTTAGACCACTTTCCCCAAAAATCAGTTCCCATGTATTAGTCGCTATATACGACGCTGATCTTTCCACATCAGCAGAGAAGATCCGAGCTTGTCCAAAGAGATAAAATATAGAACAAGGCACACATCTGTCACAATTTCGGCTGTCAATTATAGGTAATCGTAGTCTCATCTACAAGTGACCAATCATGGCCTACCAAATTTAAGGTTGCAACAGTGATTCATGCAAATTCAGTGCTCCTTACGAGTATGTAAGTATGGATAGCTCTCATATGCTATCGCAAAACTTTTATTTTCAAAAATCATCTTTCAAAGTCGCTAAGAAACACGTAAGTCGTGCAAGTTTGACCGACTTCTGAAGCCCCAATTCCTTCACTGTCTCTTTTGTGGCAGCTAGTGGGTCCTAAGCACCTAGATTTTGACCGGAAAGCCAAGACTCGCCCGCTTAAATCATAAAACGCAGTCTATCCTACTAACTTGCCTTAGCGCGCGACAAGCAACGATTAAGTAATAAGCATTTATCTGAGGTTATTACAATTTGTGGTCACAAAATTTTCAAGAAAAGCTCGGCTCAGTACCAAACCAGTTTCTAAATTGAACCTTGATTCGCCCGACGCGTCGTAGAAAAAAATATCCAAGCAAGAGCTCAACTGCCAGGCGCGAGTACAGAAGATAATACAAGAAGAAGATCATCGATCGGAAACGAAAGCAGACAGACGCCGGAAGGAGGCCCCGCCGCTGTATATGAGCTTTTGGCTGATAACGAGCTAAGGCAAGGAGAGGTCCGGAGGCGATTGCCGTAATGCGTATCGTAATGAGAAAGTACGGTACGCAATCGTCGGGGGAGGGGGCATAGGTGCGATAGGGGGAGCCGGGATCTCCCCAGGTGAAGGGGGTCTCGGCTGTTCCCGACCTTCCAGGGTGAAGGGGGTATGTGAGTCTAGGGGGGGGGAGGTGGGGGAGGAAGAGAGAAAATGTAAGAAAGCGTGCTATGAAAAGCTCTAATTTGTATGGTTTATCCCAAAAGATGTGCAAGTTAGGAACAACTTCATTTCCTGCGCATCATCATCAACAATATCACTATCGCTAACGTCAGAGAAAACAAATTCGGTGCCTGAATCTTCTTCTTCCTCCAAAAGGTCATCGGAGTGGAAGTAGAATTGCGTGCAAAGCGTTCTAAGTCAAAAATGGATTTGAAACTTTCTTCTTCTTCTAAGCACTTTTGTGATTTTTTTCCTGGCCCTCTGGTAGCATCAGGAAGTCAGCAGGTAGGTGACCAGTTTCTTCATAATCTTTTAGGATATTTCAAAAAGTCATACGGTAACAGCCTGTCTGGACCACTTATACCAATCCTTTGAATGAAGTTTTTAGATAACAATGTGTTTAGTAGAAGGTTGACAAATCTTAAGTATTTGCTTAGATGCTCTATCGTTGTACGACTTCTGCGTTGTGTTCTGATAACAGAGTAGATAGTAAATTTCTTTCTTCACCTCTGCCGTGCTAGACGGAATGGAAACTAGCTTTGCTAGTAAATCTTTCAGATTTTTGCGGTAAGTAATGGGAAAAGAGCCAGATCGCATATGCTTTCGCAACACGAGAAGGAAATAGTGCATACATTTTTGGGCCTTTGCGAACTCTGGCTTCACCTCCTCTGGCATACTTCCTGTTAACTGACGAGAAAGCTGCTCAACTTCTTCTTCAACAGCATCTGCGGAATAGCCGAAAAAAAGTAGATACTATGCTGCGCGTTGGTTTTTTTTCATTATCATAGGTCATAATGTCACAAAGCCAATAACTTCCAAAAGCATAAAGCACAGAGTTGGGTTCGCACTCCAGCCGGGATCTAAGTGCAGTAACTATGCTTTGTACTAACACCTTCCTTTTGTTCATATCCATATTTGTAAATTTAGCAGCCTTGAATTCTTCAGCAACCTGAAGATCAGCAATGGACTTCCTGGACATTTCCTCATTGAAACTAGACAATCTGCTTGGATTCCTTATGCAGGAAATCAGAGAGTTTCGCTCAATTGTCAACTCTGTGTCAATGTCGACAACATTTTCGTCGGCGTAAGATTCTCCTTCTGCCTCGCTATTGAACTGGAACACATGCGAGTCATCTGCGATTTTGTAAAGTATTCTGCCTGCCGTTTCCTCTTCAAACTGCCAACCTTTCCAAAACATTGAGGGATAATTCAATAACATGTTATTCTTCTGAATGTCTTAAAGTTTTTGATTCATTGAACCCAACCACCTTCTCTACAAATTAGGTAAGGTGAGTCTAGAGCGTTTTCATGATAGTGACCTTCTTCAGCACTAGGTTTACAGAGTATAAATCCCAGAAATGGGCAGGTTTTTGTGTGAAGGTGTGGAAATTTATCAATCTCCCATAGTTTTTTGAGTGTGCGCTAATAATGATGGCATAACTGTCAGTCAAAAACGCATTTTTTACAAAAAAACATAAACATATAACAACGATAAGGACGCTCAAACAGACGCGTTCGCTCACGTTTCCGTTAGTGCTGATAACGATGTCAATCCACAGCACATTTTTTATTATTAACTTGCTCCACCTCGCTCTTATTAGGTCGTCCAGAAAGTTTTTGCGCATGAATTTCAAAATTCATAACTTCTGATTTCCAACCGATTTGACTGCTTTCACTTTCATGTGAAAGGGTAAGTCATGTCATGTGTTGCATAGATAGGAGCGATAGAAGAAAAATGGTAAAAATTTTAATTTTCTGTGTAGGGTCATAAAAAATCGGAGACTTGCAACAAAAATCGGAGCACAGTACTGTAGAATCTTTCACCAGCTCTTTCTAACAGTGCAAAGTTTGCGCCGATTGAGCGTCTCCATGAAAAGTTATGATTTCCCTGAAAAATGCTAAAATAAATCAAATTCGCCTTTTTGTATTGCTTGCTCGGAAATCATAACTTTTCATGGAGACGCTCAATCGGAGCAAACTTTGCACTGTTAGAAAGAGCTGGTGAAAGAACCTACAATACCGACTGCTCCGATTTTTGTTGCAAGTCTCCGATTTTTTATGATACACAGAAAATTCAAATTTTGAGTGATTTTGGTTTTGAGCTTCTATCTATGTAACAGATGACCATTACTAAGCAGCTGAGATGTCATTATAAAGAGCATGACTTACCCTTTCAAATAAAAATGAAAGCAGTCAAATCGGTCGGAAAAATCAAAAGTTATGAATTCTTGAAAATCGTGCGCAAAAACTTTCGGGACGATCTATACAATGTGTTGGCTTTTACGGGTCACCGAAGCAAATGATTTTTAGAGCCGGGAAGCAAAGAAGCCCTAACATGCTGTATACCATTCGAAAGCTGAGATCATGGAGAATCGAAGTAGACCGTCGCCTTTTTTCTAGGTCTTCTGTGCCGCGAGATATGAAAGATTTTATGTGCTTCAAAAATTAACTGATTTTGTGCCCTCACTTTCTGCTCTCCAAATGAATGCTACGAGAAAGTCGACGGTCTACGTTTGTTGATGAAGATGCTCTTTAACACAGATAGATAATCAGCAGTGATTAGGTCTTCATTTGGCAGAAATCTGCTGTTGAAAATGACCATGTTTTCAGATAAAATGCGGTGTATCTCTCGGTAGAGGGGGGCTAGAAAGAAGGCGACGGCCTAGATCGAATCCCCTTTTCCTGAGCTTTCGAATGGTATAGGTTGCTGGGCGAAAAAACAGACCAGTTTTCAATAATGGGGTGGAGATATTTACTATTAGCTTGCTCCAACCGGCTCCACCAATGTATTGGCTTTTATCGGTTACCGGAGCAAGTGATTTTTAGAGCCGGGAAGCAAAGAAGCCCTAACATGCTGTATACCATTCGAAAGCTGAGATCATGGAGAATCGACTTAGGCCGTCGCCTTTTTTCTAGGTCTTCTGTGCCGCGAGATATGAGGGATTTTATGTGCTTCAAAAATTAACTGATTTTGCGTCCTCACTTTCTGCTCTCCAAAATGCTACGAGGATAAATAAATAATATAAATAAATATAAATACCGTTTCTTTAGTAAATTTATGAGTGTGCTTGTTGTTTGAGGTACTTAGCCTGCAAAACCTTTTAATAACGATTTTTATTATATTCTCAGAGTACAATACCAATCTCAGCCCAGGTGAAGGGGGTCATCGGGAGTTTGGCCTTAAAGTGAAGGGGGTAAGATCCATCACTCCCCCTATCGCAACTATGGGAGGGGGAGGGGGGGGGAGCAGCCAACATGAACGATAGCTTGTGCCAGCCATGTGCGTTGCGTAGATCAAGTATATTTCAAATTTTATATTTACGCTATGAAGACATTTAAGAATTTGGAAAAAACGCTAGGAGCTCGGTATGCCCTAATTCTTACGATTCGACACCATTTTCAATCCAGCGAAGAACGCTTCGCTTTGAAAAATAACACAGTCTCTACATTGTTTGCGCAATACTGAAAACCCAATATTTGTGAAATCTTAAAGGCAGCGTCCAGGCAAATCTGGACATATATGGCTCTGGATGGGTCCTCCCGCGAAATTGTTGGTTTGCGCCATCAATCCATGCGAAATACGATCCCGGGGTCCAGTTTCGAGGCAAATATCTCAGCCGTTAGTGCACTGCCCGAGCTGCCGGTTGGGCAGTGGCTTAGTTAGGGCCCCAAGATTACTATCCACGTGAGAGCCCTGCACAGATTTGCCTGGACGCCTTTAATGAGTGAAAAAACTAAACAATGTACATTTATCTACGCTCGATTTGACTAGGCTCGAGAGATCTGGCGCTGCTATTTCATTAGGGGCAGTATTTATCAACCTTCTATGTAGGAAGGGATTCCTGTACAGGTAACAGCCCGTACAGGCCAGCACCGGCACCTGCGATATATGAAGCCGAGCTGGTGATCGGGCTTCTGTCTATTGGAGAATGTGGTTCGATCTGGTAAGTCTGGTCACATTCAAAATTTTGATAAATCACGGGATTGGCGCTCTCGCCTGTCCGGGCACTCCTTAATAATGGCCGGAGCAGCGAGTGGGAGATTGATAAATTCCACTCCATGGTGTGATTCGGATAATGGGTACTCTGGCGCCCTCCCTAACCAGGACGTTTCAATGGTGAATGAGCACCCGATTTCGAAATCGAGCTTTGGAGAAGTCAATGTCAAATCCCACAAGTGAAAAGCAAAAGTTCTACATAATATTTGGTGACATATGAACAGGTGGTAGTGTAGTGTACACTGTAAATGCTTCCCTGTAGTACAAGCCAGAGCTTGCGCACCTGTCGCGCAAATAAAATGTGTAGTCCGTAAGCGGAAACATTGTAGAAGTCCTCAAAGTAATAGCAGTGAAGACTAAAATATATATAAGGGAAGCGGCATGTCCCATGTTCAGTCCGCTCATTTTTATACACGAGATTTCCCGTGAAACGCCAAACTGTTGGAGTTTCTCCTTTCCTAAGCTTTGGAGACACTTACACCCGATCATCTTTTAATATATGACATTCTGTCGAATAAAACACGTTATTTTTGAATGACAAATCTTGCTAAAATTAAGGAAGATACTCTGGTAAATGCAATTTATGCGCAGTGTATAGGTAGATTTATGCAATACCTGGACTACGTATCTGGAAACTGAATTAAGGATTTCAGCTGTCATTGCCTGAACTGCATCTCAAATGATATATTTGCTACAGTGATATGTTTGAGACCAAGGCAAATCTTCTGAGTTCTAGTAATTAATATACTAGTAGCTGCTAAAAAATGTTTTGATTAAAAAAGCTCATGAAATCGTTAACTGTTTTGTAACTGTTCCCACAAAATTACAGTAAAACATTTTCGCCAATAATGAAACAAAAATAGAGGCCAAAAATCAAAGCACGGAAAAGATGAGTTGGCGAAAACAAAAATTGTCATCCTCATATCCTGAATTATCACATTCCGTCGAATTATACCACATTTTCAACTTGGATGGCACTTCTACGCTTATCAACCGTTTTGTTAAACTTCAAACGTTAAGTGGAAATACGAATAATCTCTATGAGAAAAAACACTCCGTTTCTCTACAGTTACTTGAATTCTGGCTCGACAAATGATCTCCAAAGCATGCGCTATACAGAAAGCAAAATATTTTATCTGGCATGTTTCCTCGCACGAGGCTTAAAAAATGTACGATGTTCTTGGCAGGCGATTAGATCAAAATGTTGATGCTCTTATACTTACTAAAGAGTTCTTATTCAGTGACAATGCATATGCAATCGTTACTCTACCTTCTCGTAGTGACAGTTCTTGCATTTGCTGCACAACAAGAGGTTTGTTCTTTTTCAACACTACACAGGGTGTCCCAAAAGTTGTATCCACTTTTTCATCGTTAGTGATTTTTTTCATACAGAGTCCTCTTTAGCTTAGCGTTGTTCATTAGAGCGGGCTTCAGCTTAGATTTACCCTTTGTTTCAATTGGCTTAGTGGCTGGAAAGCGGGGCTTCGTGATCTAATTAAGGCTGGGTAGCGATCAGAGGAAGAGCGCGGGAGAGACGCAAACTGCGTAGCGGCCTTAATTAGCTCACAAAGCCCCGCCTTCCAGCCGCCAGGCCAGTTGAATCATAGGTTACACAGCAAATTCCCTTTTGAGGATGTAGGATAACGATGCTGAGACCTCTTTAGCTAATTTGAGTCGCCGATTACGAAAATGAAATTTGTACTTTACCACAAGGCCTGTTTCATGAGTCCAGGTAAACCGCAACAATGGATCTCAGTGTCTCTCAGTCAAACCATTTGAGACACTCGAAAGACTCGTAGACATTTGTCTAATGAATTGACAAAGGAAGTTCACTTAGTCAAAGTGGCGATTCGGAAGGAGATCTATACCATTGGATAGAGCTTAAAAAGCTGATCTCAGGTATACCTTCTAAATCTGCGATGCGTTGTTTTGAAAGTTATGAGCTTTTCTAAAGCCAAATTTTTGTACATTTTGAGTCGCAAAATCATGATATTCGCTACACAAAAGTGTGCAAGCTTAAGCAAAACATCTAGTAAGCATTGTAGGTCTAATTCATCGTTTTCGAGTGTTTTTCGACCATATTGTTCATCCACAGGTCGTCATTTCATTCCTAGATCACACTTCCATTATGTATACAAAAAGCCCCATAACCTCCATCTAGAAAAACGCGTCGGGTAGGAAACTTTCTGGAAACTACCAATGGATAAAACGATGTTCTCAAACAGATCTTCAATATCTGCGACGCGTTCTTTTAGATGGAGGTCACAGGCTTTTTTGTATATATAATGGAAGTGTGATCTAGGAAGGAAATGGTTGTATGTCAAGAGGCGCGATTTTTATTGCCAGCTAGACACCAAATAGCACATTATAAGTGTTCTGCAACTTTCTAGGAGTATATGAAGTTTAGAAGAAGATATATTAAATAGTTGCATGAGTTGTCCAATCTTGATACTCTCGAAAAAATTCAAAAGAGCAAGTTTGAAGGTCAGAAACTCATGAAAACGCATTTCAGAACAAATTCGTAAATATTTCAGTCCGATTCATAACAAAAACCATGAAACTCAGCAAGTGGTGACCTTAGACAGATAGTAAGCTAATGTACTTTATCTGGTAATTTTCGAAGACTTGCACAGCACTAAACTGAATATATAAGTTGGTGACAGCCAGAGAAATCGCGCCTCTTGACCGTCTCCCGAAGGAAATGACGACCTATGAATAAACAACATGGTCGGAAAACGCTCGAAAACAATCGGATGAACTCGAATTAGACCTACAATGCTTACTAGATAGTTTGCTCAAGCTTGCACACTTTTGTGTAGCAATTATCATGATTTTGCAACTCAAAATGCAAAATTTGGTTTTGTAAAAGCTCATAAATTTTTTCACAACAACGCATCGCAGATATAGAAGGCATATCTGTGATCAGCTTTTTGATTTCTATCCACTAGTATAGATCTCCTTCCGAATCGCCACTTTGAATAAGTGGAACTCCCTTGTGAGCTTTCGGAAAATACTGCTACGGCTTCCAGACTTTTTTATGAAACCTCTTCTTCAAACAGCCTATTTCAAAATGAGGCTGTATTCTATGAGTTCCTACTGTGATCTCACAGTAATCAAAATTGGTTGATGGTTAGCAGCACATTGTAAACTAAGTTGAAGCCAGCTCTACAGGATACTTGAAGCAAGCAAAAGTCTTTGTGGAAAAAGGGGTGGGTAATACCGACCAAAAACGGTGTACATGATTTTGGGACATGTTGTATAGAACTCAGCCTCAAATCAAATGTTGTTACAGTGCGGTTTCATCTGTCAGCAGTGCAATGGCTTCTGTGAAGGAAAGACCGGCCTTAACAGCGTTTTTATGGACAACCAGGATTGCAAGGAACAATGCACAGAATACCTAGAAGAAATATACGCTTAACGCAGTAAATGAACCTTTACTTCTTTTTTTGTATGGAACATCCTATCTCATCTATTGCCAGATAAAAAGGCAACGCATGCATAATTCTTCCGGAACGTGGTAGTAATTGCCACCATCGACTTCGGAGAGTAATACTGGCCCAATACCAGGGGCTATAGTCATCAATGAACTTTGAGATTGAAATTGACCGTTAAAAGCAAAATGGTTTCTTCCCTCGTAAGCATTTGGTGGGTACCAAGTGATTAGGGGGTAGACGAGTTGTGGAATAAGGTTTATTCGCACGGGCGTAGATCATTCGAGAAGAGTTCGAGGTGTCCCGGTGTGGACCGGGGAGCAACCTCTAATACATTCGGAGGCTCCTTATATAGGAAGGAAGGCGGAGCTGAACCGAGTAAAAGGTACAATGTACACGAGTTGATGCTTGAAAGGAGGTGCCGCCGATTGGCTACACTCCTGGCGCACGGGTACCACTCACTCTTGAGTGATTAGATACTCAAGAGTGAGTAGCTCACAATTTAGCCTACGGGTATTCCGTAGGCTATCTAGAATATAGATTTCATCAATGGTTGATGATACAGAAATCATCAACAGCGTATTGTGGCCAGCCAACGTTGTCTGTATGCTCGAGCTTCAGCGAGAATGGAGGCAGTGACTGTTTGCCTTGTCAAGCTGGACTGTCGGCTGGATGAAGAACATGGTTGTAGTTTTGTTTGCAACGGAATCGTTCTTCTTTGGATTGTTCCTTTATCCTGTTTCGCCGATAATGGCTTGTTGCCCGTTCGTGTGTAGTTTGCATGTCGGTAGTCAGCTTCTGTTTGGTGTGCAATGACAAGTTCTTGAGCTTTTCGGAGCTGTAGAGACTTTTCAAGGTGATTTGTACTTCAGATGAGTTGAATCGTTCTTGTTGTTCGCCCATTCCAAATGTAGTAAACGAAGTAGTACGAAGAACTGGAAGCTTGAGTTCTTCACAAAGTCCTGATTTGATGAAACTTCGTTGTGCACCGGAGTCAAGTAGTATCGTTACTGACATCCCACTCTGCCTCGTTGAATATAGTTGCCGAAACTATTTGAAGAATGCATTGATCCTGTGCAAGTGGAAGTACTTCGGGATTGTAGACTTCTTGTCGTGAGCTTTGTACGACGTGCGTATTGCTCTTCTCATGACAATCCTGATTGATGTCATGTGATGACCAAGGAGCAGATGAATGTTGATTAAGTGAAGGATCTCGGGATTGCGTCAAGAATCCTCTGCGTTTTCCTGCTTCTGACAAGCAAAGAGATCCATGGTGTGATCCTTTGCATTTTGGGCACACACCGAAATTCGTGCAAGCGTTTGAGTTGTGATCGCTTGCAAAACATCTCCAACACACTCCTTGATTTGTTGCTTCAAGCCGTCGGGCTTCTGGTGTGGTGTACCTCTGACAGGTGTAGGAGAGTGTGGTTGTCCACATAAACACAAACGTTTTAGTTTCGAAAAGTGTTCTCCTCTATCGCATCTGGTAGTCCTTTCATTTTCTTGCTTGTTTGGGTGGTAGTTGATTGGAAAGAGAGTTTCCGTTGTTAGCAAGATTGTCTCTCGCAGTGAAATGATGCTGTTTATGGTGTTCAGGATTTCGCCAACATCAAATGGATCATCTTGTACCGCTTCTTTCTGGATGGCGGTCGTACAGATGGATTCGGGAAACTTGGAAAAGATTATTCGACGCCAAAGTCTGTCTGCGTTCATCTTTGCTCCCGTTTGCTCCAGGTGAATGATCCTTGAGTTGATTGCTTCGAAAGTGTCTCGGCAACTTCTCGGATCATCTGAGGCCCTGGGTAGTTTTTCGATGTCATTTATAAGTATATCTGCCATATTGGCAGAGCGATCGAAATGTTTCTTCAAGATATCTATCGCTGTCTGACATCTGTCTCCGATGATGGGTATGCAGCTCAAAGTGGCTGCTGCTTTCCCCTTCAGTGCTTGCTTCAGAAAGAGGAATTTGTCTGTATCCGATAGCTCCTCGTCAGTGTGGATAAGAGATTCGAAGACGGTCCAGAAGCTGTTAAATTCTCGGAAATTGCCCGACAACGTAGGGATTTCCAGCAGAGGTCTCCGAATTTTGATCTGCCTTCCATTACGTTCTGGAACCTAAGCTTGTCCATTACCACTACTTGGTTGACTGGGTATGCTCGGAGCATCGCAGTGCAGTAGTGCGTCTTGTTCTTTCAGTTCATGCTGCCTGAACTCCATCGTTGTCCGCCACTGCACTACAATCACTTCCAAGTCAAGTGACTCCATCTCTAGATGCTTACTGAGCTCCATCATCAGTTTGTCTCTTTCTTTTTCCTCATTCCGTGCGCTAATGTACTCAATCGCGGAGTTGATTTGCGTCTCTTGAAGCTTCACTGCGTTGTGTAGAGAGTTGAGAAGATTGGTTATCAGTCCCGTTTTCTCTTTTATGTACTGTTCACATTCTTCTTTCAGTGTGGGGAATGTGAAGGGGACATCAATATTTTTGATTTGTGACTCGTGGAATTTCACGAGTTTGCAGGCGTTGTTAATCCTGATCTTGAAAAGCTGGAGCGACGCCATTTTCTTTTCTGCTGCACTGGGTAGAGTCGTGCGCTGGTGTGGTAATTCCAAGCGTTACAATTTGGAAGTGTGTATCCTCCTTGTGTTGATCGCTTTGGCTTGAGGGCGACAGCAGGGCTGGCCTCGATACGATAGCTGTCCTAACTGGTTGCAAGGAAGCTTTCTAGTGAGCTGGCAAGTGGGTGCCGAGCGTCTACTAGCTGTCAGCAAGCGCGCCTGGTTGGCTTGTACGCTGTACTGGACGGTAAGGTGTTGAAACCTGTCCCGTGGATGTAACGATCCAAAGCTCAAGATCGGTGAACCGACCGTGAATGAGCTTGGAAAGTTGAGATTTCTTTGCTAACTGTGGATGGACCAGTCAATCAACTAGAAAATCTCCTTGCTAAGCTATGGATATGACCTGATAGCAAGATGACTCTTGTTTGTGAAAGTGGTGAACCAACAATCACAGAGTCTTTTTGGCTGGTTGAGGCCAAAAAAGATCGAGGATTTCTGTTGCTAACTGTGGTGGACCAGTCAGTTAGCTAGAAAAATCTCTTTGCTAGGCTATGGATAAGACCTGATAGCTTCGCAAGATGACTCTTGTTCGTGAAAGTGGTGAACCAACAATCACAGAGTCTTTTTGGCTGGTTGAGGCCAAAAAAGTTCAAGGATTTCTGTTGCTAACTGTGGTGGACCAGTCAGTTAGCTAGAAAAACCTCTTTGCTAGGCTATGGATATGACCTGATAGCTTCGCAAGATGACTCTTGTTTGTGAAAGTGGTGAACCAACAATCACAGAGTCCTTTTTTGACTTTAGGAAAGCCAAAAGTTCGAGGAGTTCTTGTACTAACTGTGGTGAACCAGTCAGTTAGTTAGAAAACCTCTGCTAAGCTATGGATATGACCTGATAGCTTAGCAAGACTCGTATTAGTGAAAGTGGTGGACCAACAATCACTAGAGTCGAATATTGGCTAATTAGTAGCCGAGAGTGCGAGGAGTCTGTCGCTAACTGTGGTGAACCAGTCCGTTAGCTAGAAACCTCTACTAAGTTGTGGATAGGACCTGACAACTTAGTAAGACTCTTGATCGTGAGAGTGGTGGACCAGCAATCACGAGAGTCGAATATTGGCTATAGTAGAGCCTGCCACGCGGGTCTTAGGCCTTGATTTCTCGTGTCCTTGGGAGGATTCGCCGAGAAATGCAAGGAAAATCACTGGCCGATGCACCAATTTGGTGGGTACCAAGATTAGGGGGTAGACGAGTTGTGGAATAAGGTTTATTCGCACGGGCGTAGATTATTCGAGAAGAGTGTAAGGTGTCCCGGTGTGGACCGGGGAGCAACCCCTAATACATTCGGAGGCTCCTTATATACGAAGGAAGGCGGAGCTGAACCGAACAGGGTACAATATACACGAGTTGGTGCTTGAAAGGAGATGCCGCCGATTGGCTACACTCATGGCGCACGGGTACCACTCACTCTTGAGTGATTAGATACTCAAGAGTGAGTAGCTCACCGTTTAACCTACGGGGATTCCGTAGGCTATATAGAATACTAGCTGGCTTACCCGGCTCCGCCGTATCCGGACCAAACTTGGCACACATACACTTCGGGCCCTGGCGGGTGTCACAGTCCACTTTTCGTTATCGATCGATGTCGATTTTACCGATTTTTATCGATTTTTTTGCAGAGTTCACTTACAGGGCTAGGAGTTGGCACAGGGGGCGAAGTGAGCATGGAGATTCCGAATACAACATTAGTTTTCAGGATCGTCCATTACTTTTATCGATTTTATCGATTTTTTTTGTAAAGTTTGACCTGCGGGGCTGGGAGTTTGCACAGGGGGGTAATCGAGCATGCAGATTACGAACACAATATTAGTTTTCAGGATCGTCCATTACTTTTATCGATTTTATCGATTTTTTTTGTAAAGTTTGACCTGCGGGGCTGGGAGTTTGCACAGGGGGGTAATCGAGCATGCAGATTACGAACACAATATTAGTTTTCAGGATCGTCCATTACTTTTATCGATTTTATCGATTTTTTTTGTAAAGTTTGACCTGCGGGGCTGGGAGTTTGCACAGGGGGGTAATCGAGCATGCAGATTACGAACACAATATTAGTTTTCAGGATCGTCCATTACTTTTATCGATTTTATCGATTTTTTTTGTAAAGTTTGACCTGCGGGGCTGGGAGTTTGCACAGGGGGGTAATCGAGCATGCAGATTACGAACACAATATTAGTTTTCAGGATCGTCCATTACTTTTTCGATTTTATCGATTTTTTGAAAATTTGAGCTAGGGGGCTGGAATTTGGCACTGGAGTGTAATCGAGCATGCTGATCACCCCCTTGGGGATGATCAGCATGCTCGATTACCCCCCTGTACCAACTCCCAGCCCCCTAGCTCAAACTTTGCAAAAAAATCGATAAAATCGAAAAAGTAATGGACGATCCTGAAAACTAATATTGTGTTCGTAATCTGCATGCTCGATTACCCCCCTGTGCAAACTCCCAGCCCCGCAGGTCAAACTTTACAAAAAAAATCGATAAAATCGATAAAAGTAATCGATAATCCTGAAAACCAATATTGTATTCGGAATCCCCATGCTCGATTACCCCCCTGTGCCAACTCCCAGCCCCGTAGGTGAACTCAGCAAAAAAATCGATAAAAATCGATATCGATCGATGACGAAAAGTAGCCTATGACACCCGCCGGGGCCCGTAGTGTATGTGTGCCAAGTTTGGTCCGGATCGGTTCAGAAATGGAATTTTCTATTCGGAACATACGTACACACAGACATACATACAGACAGACAGACAGACATACATACAAACAGACATTCAGCTTTATATATAAGATAGAGTTCATGAATGGTTGATAATACAGAAATCATCAACACAAGAGCTCTGCAACCCTTAACATCATGCCATGAACTGTCGTGCAGTACAAAGATGTGTAGTAAGTCACTGATATGTAGAGATGAAATGACCGCTTCCGGCAATTTCTAAGAAAGTTAGACCAACACTTTGAACCCGACGGAATGTCCACATACTTTCCGGAACTGGCTTGTTGTGACGGTCCCAGAATTTCTGTCCGGGAGGGGGGGGGGGTATAAACAAGTTACCTGCACATTTTCACAACTTTGTTAAATAACCTCCCCCGGCCCCAGCTCGCTTGCTATGTCGTCAGTACTAGTTGCTTCGCCAATCTTTGTTTTCCTAACGGCTAGCATTATCTTCTCTGCCGTTACTGCTGGCATGATACTTCCATAGGACTTCGATGGAGTTGACGGTGCGACCCGTGGTGGCCATCTTTTCAAAATAGGTTCTCCATCATTCAGTGATATCCTATGGTTTTCTTAGCATCCTACCAAGTTGTGTTGTTTTTCTTTGATATGAAGGAAGTACTTCATATCTTTTGTGACTCCGCTCTTCTTCTTGCTATCCGGTATGTCTCAAGTTCTCTCTCGCGAGGCTGCAGTTGCTAGAGCTCCTTCTTTACACGTGTTTTGACCCCCCCCCCCCCGATCTGTCAAGATCGGGCCTGCCGTGCCCGATGTAGCCAAACGGGGTGTAGGACGATTCGCACGACCGTAATGTTTTCCACACAGGATCATCGCCGCGCGCGACACACTCTGCGGCGGCTTTTGCCCAAAAAGGAAAGGATACTTGGTGACCGTGGCTTTTGGAAATGTAGTGGACACCATTGAATGCACCTTGAAGCGCTGATTCCAAATCTGTCTTCATTATCTGCTGTGCGCTTTTCCGAAAGAAGTTATTTGTCGTCACCAAAATTTGCACTGTTTTTAATGCAGAATCGCCGATAACGCTAGAATGTTCGCGTACGCACTACAGAAGAACGTACAGATGAAGTAAAGCTTCACGTTAAGCTCAGGAAAACTGTCACCGATACATCGGAGTCTAAAAAGCCTAGATACTGACGATTTGGACTGCCTTAATCTCGCAAAATCAACATGGAAAAAAGTTCGTAACTTCGTTCAGGGAGTCGCACAGCAGACAACGAACATAGATTTAGAATCAGCGTTTCAAGACGCACCTACTGGTATACATCTCAGTGCAAAAACCCACGGTCACCAAGTATCCTTCCCTCTAAGCAAAACAGGGGGAGGAAAGGTTTGCGGCGTGCATTACATGTTAAGACAAGTCAAAATCAGGGAGACGCTGGAGACCGCCCGTGCGAAAAGACCGTCTCCCAGCCAAACGTGCCAAATGCCGTGCCCGACATGGCCGAAGTGCCGATCTAGCCTCGCTGCGCCGTGATTCAATGGGCAAACAGATGTGGACGACAGAACTTTGCAGAAATCAATATAACAGTCTTCTCACTTTATACAACCTGATGTACATTGCTGTTTACAGGAGTATCCCACCAAAATGACTCTTTTGTTATTCCGGCACAAATACATAGATGTCGCTTCAAAATAGTTTACTAACTTCATCTGCAGACTTCAGAACTTGTTCCCTCTTAGGATGTCAAAAATCTCCCATGAGAAACTATGTCGTCTTTATTCTTCACAGTAAAAACAACAAAAAATAGTGTTTCGGTACTATGAAATTTCCAACCAATCTGATTAACCACATATATTCAATAATCATATATTTGTAATCATAAAGTAGTTTGGTTGCGTCCACAAAGAGACAGATGAGGATAAATCCAGCAATACGGTGCAAAACTTATACTTGACTTTCTCTTCTGCTCGTCTTCATGAAAAAAAATTATATGCCCAGATTGCCTTTGTGAATTTCAGCAGATTTAAACATTAATTGATATCTAGAATGCAAACCGTTAATTCACCCACAATGTTGTCCACCACGAATTCACTTTAGTCTTCCTGAATATAAACAAAGCAACAAGCAACTCAAAGAGTTAAACTCCAAGATATTTCACAAATACACCCGTATCTTGGTGGGGCACATAGCCTTCTCCACTTTTTACAAGCGTCAAGGAGGTGAGGCTCCGAAGGCTCATCTCGAGATCTCATCCACCATGCAAAGTCGACAAGAACGTTACGACGTCTCCGTTATGTAATTCTGCTTTTTCCTACAAATACCTCGAAGAATAGTTTACAAAAAGACTAACAATAAGATAGCACGATAAGCTTACGCATCCAAGGAGCTCCCAGTCACATTCATTGACCAACACAAGCACACCGGGAGTCACTGTCCCTCCGTCAACAAGCATATCACTTCTAGTACAATCCTAGAACACACCAGTAAGCCTGATTTTTCTTAAACATAAACCGCTGCAGAAAAAACTCAGTGAGAATAGCTCAAGAGTGCGTACTCCTTACGGAATACTAGACTGAAGCAATGATTTGAATACATCATTAAAAACACCTCAGAAAGGTCAATTAGCATGTGAATTAAACCTATTTGCGTTGTCAAGCAATACAGACATAATCCACGCAACAAACTGCAAAACAAAGAAGCGGATAGATTGCAGAAAACTCAAAAATTGTGTAAACCACCTTTAGCATCACCTCCTTCACATATCGAATAAGTTCAAGAACAGTCAAAGTGTCTTCATCACAAGGAACTAAGACCTGAAAAAAAGAGGTAATAGCGGTTGACAAAAAGGCATTGACCAATCAGTTCCTAAGCGCTGCTTTCAGTAATTTTAATCAGTTGACAGATGACTACGCACTCAATGAATCGTAAGAGGAAGCTTTTCTCTACCGACAACTAGTAAATTCTCAGAAATGGTAATCCATAAACGCTGATCAGCAAAACACAAACAATAAAAACACATTACAAGAATAAACAGGGAAACTAACCTTATGCTCCTTCTGATTACCGACTAAAAATTCGCATCCTCCAGAGAACTCGAGAGTCAGATTGACTTTCCCCATTACACTGCACAAAGAAAATTAACATTATGACTTACTTAAGAATTGATACATAGTTGGAAAAACCATATCAGCAAGGAAGAGAGAGAGACTATTAGAAATTTATATCTGCAGTTTCATCAGTACCCACAATAATATATACAATCAATGTATAAAACTTTGCACATAAGGTTTTCTTTGACATATGGAATGGTAACAAACTATGTTGAACTTAATGTTAGTTGTTCTGGTGAACGGCCAATATGAGGTCTTCATGCTTTGAGAAAGTGACCTGGAAAGGAGTTTTGTTTTTGAAGCCCAAAAGAAGATAGCAGAAAGAAAGGTTGACGTGAAAGCTTACGCAGTAGATTTTGGTAGCAAAACTTACGAAATCAGATCTCAAAAATAACAGAAGAATAAAAACATTTAGTTCCAAAAAACAATAGATAAAAAGAAAATGCTACCTTTCCATGATCACTTAGTAGTGAGACTTGAGGAGGAAGAGCACTTGCTGGCTCCATCAGTGAGCATAAGGTAAGAAGTTGAGATCCCAATGGAGCAACCTCAGCCTAAAAAAGACCCAATTTCCCTAAGTATAAGTAAACCGCAGAAAAATTTAGCATGCCTTCAATGATCCCTTTGCTGATAAAGAAAGGCCATTACTGTCCGCCACACAAACACCAGTTATTCCAGGCATGCTCATTCTGAACAGAATTCTTGAAAATCCGGGTGAAAAAAAGTGTTTACACTTACATTTCCTCGACACGTTTCTCCAGCTTAGACTCCATCTACCTTGAGAAATAAAGCCAAGAGATACCACGACAGTGAGAGTCGAAGCTGACCCGAACAAAATCATTTGAAAAAGGCGTGCTAATATGTCAGTTGTGCAACCACACTATTCATGCGATATCGTACATCGTGCTCCACTGTCAATGGAACTAGCTCCTCAGATTGGAGGTAAAAAGCTTCACAGCGTTCAGTTAGGGGCCTTGGAACATCGGTGACTCCAAAGATCGTGTCAAGTAATGGTTCATCTTTTGTATATCGAACAACGCGTACAGTCTAGGTTGGACCACTCGCATTGTTTGATTGCATCATTTTAGAATTTTCGTTGAGCAAAACTGGTGGCGGTAGAATTAGCTTCATGAAAACATGTAAGAACTCTCGTGCGGTCAAGAAAAAGTCTTATATTTTGCGCCACTGTCCTGAAGGCGCAAATAAAAAGTAGTGCAATTACACCAAATGACTAGTCAAATGTAAACTATAGGCATGACATTGCACATCTGTCTAAGCATGCTCTCGGCCTTACAAGGCCAAAACTGCATCAAGAATAATACCTACTGTGCTAAAAACGAAATCTGTGGACTTTGCAATCAAGGATCCCGTGGTTATGATCATTTCGATAGAGCATGCTTCCCTCTCTTGTCTGTTCTTCGAAGTATTTAGTTTGACTCATCAAATATCGGAGCGCGGGTTGGAAAAAACGCCATATAGCCACTAATGTAAGATGTTTTACTGCCATAAAAAACATCGCTAGCGCATTACGCTTGGCATTGTCGACCGGTCTACAAGAATTTTTATCTGATGGACGCGATTGCGCGACACATGCCCACTTACACATAACTTACCTTCGATTTCTTTGAATGTGAATACAGAATAGCTATAATTTCTGCATACTGGCGAATAGTTCTTTTTTGCATGGTTTTCTTCGCCAAGAACCAGTTCTCCATATTTTTTGAATCATCGTCCTTCTCAGAAGATGGGCTCATTGGAATAAAAAACCCTCACTTCCCTACAGTTCACTACTCTCTGTTTCTAATTATAAGGTGTGTAATAACAACACTGGCTTTGTGGAATTTGAGTTGCAGTTTGCTTGGAATTAGCAGCAATAACGCATTCACTATTTCTATCTATCATCTCGTAGAAAAACAATGAAAGTTTTGTAGTTTTTACAATTTTGCGGAGTTTGGAGAAGTGGGTAGCAGTTTTGACAAATAACATAGCGTTCTTGCATAGCCAAAAGCATAAGCGCGTAAGCAGTAGCAATTCGCGTTTTACGGCCATTTTCTTATGCGCAAGTCGCAAGCAAGTTGTCGACATTCACAAGCATGGCAATTTCCGCGCAAATGTTGTCTTCCGTGCAAGAGCGCTATATCGATCGTCATATCTGCTACCCTGTACTTAGATCAGTATCAAAAAGAAAATTAGGCAGTGCGTTGTTTCTAGAACAGCAAATCTTGCCTGTTACGTTTCATCGTTATATGTCATTTACAAAATCGTGACGACGGATTTGACTGCGGTCTTTGCGCCCATAGGAGCAAAAGACTTATACAAAAAGGCATCACCTCAGTGGCTTAGCTCAGTCACTTCCATGTCTAAATACTCTGTATCATAGGTAAGGAATACGACAAAACCAAGGAAATCCGGTTGTTGGAAGTGCGTGCGTATCGCGCGCGGTCGCGCCATCGTCACGATTTTTCGAATGCCCTATACTTATTCTAAACACGACGCATACCTTTTAATAATTTATAACCATGTTCATCGCCATATGTATAACTTCAGATTTTGCCTCTTTAAGAGTATTTCCCTTCAACTTCTGAATTATAACTCTAGCAAATTATGAAATCACATGAATCTTCCCTTCCAAGTTTATACCTTCGCTGAATCACTTCTCGAAAGAATTTACTGCAGCAAGATCTTTGTGCTGTAAGTTGTGGGAAATGACAAAGATGTGGGCAAACATGGAATCCAGTAATGTTTGTTGTGTTATTCTGGACAGCCAGATTTGCTGAACCAAACGATTTTTTTTCCTCTAGAGTGACTAGTAATGATCGCGTTCTCAGTCGTAATAATTTAAGAGCCAAAGCTAGAACAGATGAAAAGATAAAGTCTTTGATCGTTCACTGGAGTTTGCCTTGTACGGTTTCGTGTTAAATTTGACGGAAAGAATTGTCATTTTCATTGGAAGTTTTCCTTCTTTTTGTATTTGAACTTGACAGGTCTTGACATTCATATAAATCAAAAAAATGTCAGAAAGCCCACATTTTCTTGAGCAACACCTTGCAAATAGTCTTCTACTGAGATTTAAAACTGCGTCAAAAAATTGAAACCTTTGGGGTTTTTTTCATGACCTTCGTGACATTCAATGCATGCCATTCAATTAAATTCTCGATAACTTGCAACTAAGAATCATGTTTGTATCGTTTTTAAGATGCCCATGAGTGAATCCTATTTCAGACTGACGATATGTATGTAGCAGTGGCGGTCCCAGGACTTCGGATCGGGTGTGGGGGATAAAAAATTTTCCTGAGGGAAGATGGTGGCGTTAGCCACGCACTTCGAAAAAATTTTTGGGCTGCTTTCCGAAATTTTTGAGAGCCCAAGACCCCAAAATATTAGGAAAAGGCGGGGAAGATTAGTCTGAATTTTTAAAAAAATTAGAAAATTATTCTGATTACTTACAAGTATGAACAAGTCACTTGCATTTTTATATATAGTAACTTTTGAAAATCTCGCGACACATTCTGGGGCGCGCTTGGACCGCCACTAGTGTGTAGAAGAATTGACTAGTAATATTATGAAATCATATTTACGCTATCTTCTTTTTGCAATTCTTTTGAACCTCACGCTAAGAGACTTTGTGAGAAGAGAGTTATTAGCGATTACGCCCTCTATCAGGTTGGTGCAAAAGTTGGGTTGAATCATTTTTGAAAGGTCATAACTTCTTGCTCTCCCAGCTGATTTCCACAAGCTTAATTTTGTTAGAAAGAGAAAACCCTTCTCATTGCGATAGTTCCTTTATTGCCCTCCAGCAAACTGAAGCTTTTAAGATGGAAGCAGAAGAATAAAATTACTTCAACTTTGATTATTGTGAGTTAGGCTGCTAAAAATCTGATACTTGCAAATTTCGAGCAAGCCGATCCTCGGATTTTTTCGAAATGGTGAGGTAACAAACCTTTTTTCCTGAGATGCTTATCAAATTTTCGTAAAGCCTCTAACTGTAGATTTTGACAGAAGAATATCTCGGAATCTCTAAAAATTGTGATTTCGTGAATTACATAGAAAACAAGGCAAATACATATTTTGTTACTTTAGGGATAACATGTTTAAAAAAATTCGAATTTTTAAAATCTGAGTTTACATTATAAACTTTCACATCCATTCAATCCTGCACCAATTCCTAGCATATTTCCCGTTCCACAAACTTTGTAAATGGATGAACAGAAGTGTGGATTTGGTGGTATACGTGGTATGTGGTGACATACGAGAAATTTACGGTCTCATTTTTGATCCATGTGATGTTACCACAGAGGTCCCGAGGAGAGCGGGAATGGGACGCGCTCGTGCTTTGGCACGGCGCCAGCACCGTGCTGCTACGGACAACTCGTGCGCAGCCTTGCTGTATCTTAAGCGCTAATAAATTCTCTAAATTCCTCCAAATTCTTCAAAAAAAGTAGAAAGTTTGAGTATGAAACGATTTTTTCTTTGCAGATCACAAAACAAATTTCGCTTTTTCTACCCAATTTGGCAATCACTGAGTCACTTCATCTACTTCCAGCCAAAACCTACTTATACTTGAATATCTAGGTAAATGCTGAGTAATGTCCTACATATGCTATCGCTCTCTGTCCATGACTAAGCTCTAATACTTCGCAAACCTCACAGTGTAATGTCGTAATTGCTGCTGTATTGCTTGTCAAAGACGGAGTTTTTCCAGGAATTTTTTGTCTTTTCTAGGATGCTTTTAGCTTTCGCGCCAGTCCTAAAGCATTGAATATGCCAATCATCTTTACTTTGATCTGGTTTGGTCACTTGGTGGAGAGTAGAACAGGCTGCAGTCTATAAGCTTGAATTGGCTCTACAGTCACGCATTTCTTGTTTTTAGCCATTGTTGAGGAAGTTGAAGCTGATTAGGATATTAGTATTAGTACTACATTATATTAGTACTGATATTATATTAGTACTACATCAAATTCATTTCATTTTTATTATAGTTCTCTGCTTTCAGGGAAAGTGGCACATGACTATTATTTTTTTCTATCACGATAGTGAGATTTAAGACAAAAGATCGTGCAAAGAAAAGACAACAAAGATTAAAAAAAGCCCTCCAAAATTGAGAACCTTACCTTTTTGTAGTGCCATTCGATCGCAGAGGATTCATAAAATTTTTGAGGCTCAAATTAGAATCAATCAAGCAAAATTTTGAGCTGTCACCTCCATGTGTTCTAGTGTTTTTATTTTTGAGGAGAGCTTGTTACCTTCAAAATACTATTAAAGCTGTTTGTGATAGTTTTTCTTCTCTTCTGAAGCTAGAGCTTCAAATAAGTTTTCTGCAGACCACGTACAACTTAGTACTTTCACTTTTGGAAGCTTATCCAAACAAGGTTATCGGATAGATGAGCTCTCTTTATAAATATATAAATTTCCACGACATCAATTTAGCGATCAATGTCAATGGAATGCCAATTAACCAAACTTGAAATGTTGCTGTTTACTGTCTTGTGTGTCATGAAAAGAGAAAAACAATAAAGGTAGACAGGTCTGTTGTGAAATTTTTGTCACTTATATTTTTGGATTTTTTTTATCTCCAATCCACAAAAAATTTCATTCAGGTTCATTATCTAATTTGCAATATACAAATATTAGTGGCGGTCCCAAGATTTCCGTCCGGGGGAAAAGGGGCAAAAAAATTCTTAATGAGGGTACGTGGCGTTAGCCACGCACTCCGGAAAATTTTGCGGGCCCCCAACCCCTAAAATCTGGAAAAAAGGGGCATGGCGTCAGCCACGCCCCTAGTTTGAATTTTTAAAAATCATTTCAATTGTCACAAAAACAAACAAGTCACTTGCGCATTTTTATAACCCATATAAGTAATTCTCAAAAATTTCGCGACCCATTCTCGGGGGGAGGGGCGCCCCCCCCCCTCGGTCCGCCACTGACAAATATAAATGTGCGCTGTACTGAAAAAAGTTTGCTGCTTCTGACTTTTTTTACCCCATCCAGAAATGTTGATTTTTCAAAAAGTTATAGCATGTTAGAGTAATAATTCGCAACACGGCCGTTATTTTTGCATCAACCTAATATATTGTCATTATTTAGAGGATTTACTTAAAAGATTAAAATGTTCTTTGTATATATTGGAAGCAGTAAATCTTGCGCTGCTTCTATTTAGTGAAATCGCTCGGTTCTACTTTCGAGAGAAGTCAAATTGTTTCTTTGAACGATTATGAACGTGCTCCGATTTTTGGTATAAGACACAGAATCTTGATAATGCGCAAAATGAGATGCATCTTCAAATTTGCCGGAATTTACGGGTATCAAAGTTCTTGATCTGTGATCTGCAAAAAATATCCAAATCCCTGTCACGTTAAGATTTTGCAAATATTAGCATTTGTTCTGCATTTTTCCAACTAATCTCGTCTTTTCGAAGCTACATGCTTTCTTTTTCTCGGCAGTCTATGGCCAGCAGCAGCTGCAATACAAAACATAAATGCGGTTTGCACTTTCAGCTGATCCCATCCACCCTCTCTTCTTCCTCTGCTTTCCAATTCTTTGCTATAATCCATAAACATCAAAAGCAACAATATGCATCTGAAAGTGCGGAAAAACTAGTGTAAACTATATACGACGTAGCGTCTGGCGCCCTTTCGTAGAGTGAGTGACCTTTCTTCGAGCTGAGCCGACCTCTTCTTGCGTTTCTCTCTCTCCCCCCCCCTCGTGATGTTTCTGCTTAACATGTACATACATACCATTCAAACATCTTATTTCTCCTCCCGTACTCATTTTCTCACATTTTCTCATCTTCCGAAGCAACCCGCCCGCTCATTTCAAGAACGTGAACGCGACGTCGGTTGCACTTGCGCGTCCTGTTTTTTTGGCGGTTGTTCTCTCCCTCTGCGCGCTTCTCATTCATTCATAGATTTTCTTCTTCTTTCGAACGTCTTGCCCTCTTATAGCATTTGCTACTGTGCTGTTTCTAGCTTTGGTAACTGGTTTGTGGCTTTCTGGTGGCGTTGAATGCGGCCGCGATGCCCAGTATGGCGCCATTGTCTGAAAGATTTTCTGTGCTGAGTGCAGTGGTTTTGGCATCTCCTCTTTCTATTTTTGGTCCACATTTTGTAAAATTATATATTATGAGTTTAAATATGATTTGTCACATTTTCATCATACCTAACCCAATTTTCTAGATTAAAATCACAATCCCAGATCTATATAGTCGGTTTTTTCTTGCTGGTGCAATTGCACACTTTCTAAAATAGGGCTGGACATGGAGCCAAAGTTCTGCTTTTCCTGTGCTCTCTCCTTAAATTTCCTTCTTGTTTAGGCATAAAAAGTGTGAGTGTTTACTTATCATGTTTATACCTGTGAGTTTGCCCCCCCCCCTCTCAAGAATTGTGTAATTGCACACATCAGCAAAGAAAGCTATTCGACTGTACCTTGAAATGAAATTTCGAAGCACTTGAAACTTTCTTGAGAACAGATTTTTAGCATTTTTTTCGTGAACCACCAGTATCCAAAATTGTGCAGATTTATCTGGATTCGGGAATCCAACATAATTGAAAATGAGTTTTGCCTCACTTCAAATTGCCAATTTTCCCAAACCTTGTTGAATCTTGTTGGTTCCGTGCCACCCAGTATAAGCTATACAAAGTTCTATAATCTTTTTTACTCTTTATTTTGTTTCCCAAAATAACAACGGGGAAAATACTGACGTCCTAGAAATAATTGCGCTTTCTTCCACACAAAAGTCAAGGCTATTTCCACAATGATCTTTTTCTTTGCATTCAAGTTAATTAGACTAATTGTTCAGAACGAGCAGTGCTCAGTTTTTGGCATTTTGGGTAATTAATCGGGAATTCGACAGTCATTTCGAACCTAGGATTCATAGAAAAGCTTTTCTGACTTGTTTCAGCATAGTTAAGACATTCAAAATAAAAATTCAAGTTCTCATAAGAACAACACAGGTGTTTGGGGATCAACTGTAGGAGGTGATGAGTAATGCAGTTTTTTTATTTTGTACTTTTTGCATGGGTCTATTATGAAGACTTTGAGATAGAAACAATAGAATGAGAAATGGAAAGGGAAGGGTTGTGGTATGGCTCACAGTCAATTCATCAGTTTTCAAAAATAAAACAATTTTTGTCAGAACAATTTTCGACCCTATGGATCACTGGTGCTGTAATTTTTTTTCAGTCGAAAATTCATTGGTACTAATTGAAAGACTTTTTATATAGGACATTTTCCGTTATTTTCTGTTCCTCCATTAATGCGGTTATTGTGTCATAACAGTACTAGTGGCTTGTATACCAGACGCTACAGTACCTCCACAGTACCTTTACAATACGCTTCAATATTTATTTTGAAATCACCGCATAAGGAAGTAAACAACAAAGCTTTTCAATGTCAAACACACACACATAAACTTGAGGCAAATCACATGCTTATGCGCCGATGTCATCTAGCGTATGTTCGCGAATTTCACACCGGTTTCACTTTGCGCATTCGCCTTATTTATCAATCGATGTGCGCGTCTTCGTTCCGTTCCGACGATCACATGCGAATCTTACGCGATTTTTGTGAAAATCCCATCTACAGATTTTTTTAACGAGTCCAAAGATTTTACAGAATACTTCCGGTTTATTGCTTTTTTTTCAGCGACTAGACCCTTACAAGCTTCTTTTTCTTTTTTGTACTAGTTATGAAAAGGAGAGTTTTCTAAAACTGGTGAACCAGTAATTTCAAAGGTGCTAGTTGCAAGCGCACTCGCTTCGGGACCTCGGTCTCCCGCTATCTGATGATTTTTGAATGCATCTTACTATTCTTTACATACTAGATGTATCTCCCGACTTTGTAGGTGCAGTGAAACGGAAGGTTTTTTTCATAAGGTTGTCATGCTTGATGACTAGCTAAAATTATCTTGAAACAGAAAAATTTCGAGGTTGAAATGCGATGGTAAAAACTTGAAAAATCCATGAAACTGAAAAAAACAATATAAAACTTTTAGAATAAATTAAATATGTATCAGTAAAAATTACGTATCAAGTAAAAATCCCATCATTCTGCACCTCTTCTCATCACTTGCAAAGAGCTTACAAATTTTTTCCGGTTTCGTGCCCTCTACAAGTAGCGAAACGGCAAGTTTAACTGTTGAGAATTCTTCGCTTATTATTATAGCTACTAAGTATTATATAATACTTGCATTGAAAGAAACTCCTGAGAAAAAAGTAGGGTATTTTATCTAAGAATCTATGAATGGAAATAAGAATGAACTCAAAAATAAATAAATGTTTGAATGATCACATAGTTAGGTTATATGTAATGTTATATGCTGTCACTTTCTCAAAAATTAGCATCGTTTCGTTTATCCCAAAAAATTGGTTTTTTTTTTGCTAATTTTCGTCCAGCTATCCTCCCCACCTCCCCTGCCTAAAAAAATGACTTTTCGACTTGCTACCGCGCAAGGAACACTCCGTTTGTGCCAGCTACTGTATGCTCAAGATTAACAAAGTTCGTAGGAGGTGGCGCACAGAAGTGGCTATGTTTGTCAATCAACACCCCGTTGCCGAACCCCTGGCGCACAATAGAGCCCCTCGGTTTCCTTTCAGCCAAAAATTATTTTTGACCTCACTGTGATCGGAGCTGTCATAAAAATCCTTGAATTGAAGTTTTGGGCGAACATATGTTTATTTTCTTTTTGCTTCGAAAGGACAATATGAAATCTTAGAATGTTTTTCTATTTTTCTCACAACTTTCTTTTTCAATAAAATTAGCTTAAGTGTACCACTTTCACATTTTCCATGGCATTATTTCTGCAAAAAAGCCAGGTTTAAATAAAAGGTCCATTAACAAGCTAAAATTAACACATAAACATTTTGAAGTCATTTTCTCGCCGTGCAACAGGCTAGATTTCATGAAAAAATTTGCGTTTTGAAATTTCCCGTTTCAGATGCTATGCATTTTTTTTCGAAATCCTTATTTTTGAAAATGTGTAGATATTCAGCTCAAGCTACTGTGAAAGAGGCTCATTTTGGTTACAGTAACCTCTACATTATTGGCTCAAACACAGTTACAGAATAAATTTTAAATCTCAAAAATTGCGGCAGTTCAAAACCGAATTTTCTACCCTGATCGTACTCTAGTCAAATTTCGATCGTCCATAAATCATCTTTGATGTTTGATTACGTAATAAAATGTACTTTACATCACATCAACATTTTAGTCAAGTGTATCAGGAGGAGATTTCATGTTTGCTCGTCGTGCCATTTCTTTCTCGCAAAAATATTTGTTCGCCCCAAATCAGCGTTATTCGCAAAATATGTTTTTCTAAGCTATGTTGTTTAACTCAGAAATTCATCTTAGAAATTTGATGGAATTCTTAACAATGAACTTGAGCAAGGTTTTGAGTATTGCTTCTTTGCTCTTTCATGGTAAATTACTCGCAAAAAGAATTCAAAATTTTAATTCCATCTTATCAGTTTAATTTCATCTTTTCAATTTATTGGCAACATTGATATCAATTTCCTTTTCTCTCGCTACTTTGATTTTTGAAATAAAATGCAGTAATTTGATATATCATATTATTTTAATCTCGCACGTTTGACTCTTGTTTGAAAATTTCAGGTTATTGCTGTAAACTTTTTTTAGATTTTGCTGCAATTGCATCTCATTTTGCAAATCGCCGCTTTTTGCATTTTATTGGAAAAGGAATTGGTTATTTCGGAATGACCATGAGTACTTCATTTTCAAACTACACTATGGCGAAAAAACATTTTTCGAAATAATTATTACAAAAAATTTGATGGTATTGGAATATTCTTTCTTCCACTTTTATGTAGAACGTCTATAGAAATCGTGATTAGAGTATGATCATCTTAAATTTATACGATTTATCAATTCTGAAAAGTAACTAAAAATCATAAATAATACGGCATAGTGAAAATATCATGCGTTTCTGTGAAGTGCGCTGTAGCTCGGGCCCATCGAGCTTTTTCGAGCTTTCCTCGTTACCAAATCTCAGGAAATTTTATGGAACTTGTTTGTAAGGGCTATAAACCATGGTTTCTTCTTTTTGCGCTGCATACGTCACGCCTGTTGAGAAATACCTCTTGTGACGTAAGGCACTTTTACACTAGAGTCCCCTCCCAAAAAAAAACCGGTTGGTCATTGTCTTAGAAGTTAGTAGTTCTTTGCTGAATTCAAAGCGTGGGCAATTCAAATCAGGGACAGAGCCAGTGCTTTGTAGCCATATTAGGAACCGGTTAGCAAGAACAGAAAGAGAATGAGAAGATTGCATTTTGAGCAAAAACTTGGAAGTAATTTTGATTCTTATGCGTTTGAAGTTGCTCGTTAGAATTTAATGGTTGGTTTGAGAACCTGCAATTTTCGAAAATTCAATTGTTATCAGAAGAATTAATCATGCAATTTATTTGATCTCTAGATTGATGCATTCATTATTTTGGAGGTTACTAATATTTTGTATTCATCTATTTATTGATTGCTTACTTCAAATTTATTTGATTATTTATCCAGCGTAATTTAATCCTGGCTCATTTTCTACTTTTTTAGTCCTTGATCTCATACGATTACAACCAGCACCTTGAAAATCTCAAAAAAAAACCGGAAAAAACTTTTTTGGTACTTCCTTTCCAAAAACCCGGATTTTTCATACGCTATTTTTTCTACTTTTTATATTTTCCTCAATTTTTCTGAAAGCTGTTGGTCGAGTCTTTGTGACGTCCAGCTGCGCTTTATATCTCATACAACGTCGTAAGAACTGGATTGTCGTTCAGGCATTTTAGCTTCTATCGATTTTCTATTGATTTGCATGCTTGCCATTATCGATTAGCTGGTCATCATCACTTTATTTATCAAATGCCATTTATGAATGCATTCGTCTCCTATTGCTTTAATTATCCCAATTTTCCAACTTCGGATGCTTCTACTCAAAGTCATTCTTAAGCGCCTTCTTCTGGTTTTTTGTTCTGTATTCCTTCCTTCCTTCCTTCCTTCCTTCATTCATTCTTCATTTATTCATTCATCCTATCCTTTCATTTCTCCATCAACTCATTCGCCTCTAAGTCATTCATTATTCATTCTCACATTCTTCTTGCATTCATTCAACCTTTCTTTCATTCATTCTCTACCCATTCTAGTATTCAATCATTAGGTATCTTCATTCATTCACTCTTTTCATTCATTTACTCGTTCATTCTTTATCTAAATCATCATCCATCCAATCAGTCATTCCACTCATCAAATCATTATTTTATTCATACAGGCGTACAATCATTCCATTCTTTCATCGCCTGTTGCTTTATTCGTTTTGATTCCATTCCCTCTCTAAACTTTTTTTGACTAAATGTCAAAATTTTCGTTTCAGCGACCCTTCCCGATGGGTTGGATTTTTCCAGCCCTTCTTCTGCACAGTTTTATTGCACTTGTTTTATCAGCGGGTAAGACGCGTTTTGTACAATTTTGAAAAGTACACCAGAATACAGCGATATCAAACTTTTCTTGTTGTAAGTTCTGGTACACTCAGAGAAAAAACCCTAATTTTTAACAAGATCTATCAGCTTCTAGACCATTTTGATAAATAGATCCACTGCATTTTGCTTGTTTGAAAAAAAAAGCGGGGAAAAACTTTCAGAAGTTTTTGGGCAGTTTTGACAAAATTTAAGTGGCGTCATTTGGATCACTAAATCATTCATACTAGCGTCAATGCTCAATATTTGACCAAAGTCCAAAGTCCGAATTAGGTCCTTTTGTCACAAACATCTCCACATCATTTCATAAATTATACCATAGTTTTCCTTTCTTCTCATGATGAACATACGCCTGTTTCAAACTTTAACCAATGAACGATCAATTTTCTCAATTTTTTGTCTCCCCTTTGTAGCTCATAAATCTCCCTGCCATCATATCATTCTTGTAAAAAGGGGGACATAGGTCAACTGCCCTCTTTTCATTTCAACTGACAAAATTTATATGTAATGCTCAAAGGTACGGAAGACCTGAAAAATAAGTTTTTTGGAAGATAATGATTGATTTACTGACTATGAAGGCTATTTTAGCTTCTTCAGATAAGATATTTGTATATCACTGCTTCAAAGTCTAAAAATTTGAGTTGTGAAGCATTGAATATTTTCATTTCACAGAATGAAAGTATGAAAAGCTACGTGTAAGCTCTATCTGGAAGTGTCCTAAGTGCAATTTATTTTCTTTTTCATTTTTAGAATCTCTACGAACGCAAGAATTCCAACGATATGACGGTTGGTACAATAACCTTGCAAACCGCGACTGGGGAAGTGCAGGTGAGAGTCACTCATTTATGTCAAAGCACTCTGAATGGGGTCAAAGTTTTATTCTCGTATATGCACTTAAATTTCCGGAATTACACGTTTAGTAAAAAAAATCATTCTGTCAAAAAATTAAGGTTGAAGAAAAATGTCTTAGGCAGTCGCCTCCATCGAGATTCCCCGTCAAACTACGAGGATGGAGTGTATATGATGAATTTATCACTGCCCTCTGCTCGAGTACTTTCGGATCTCGTTTTCAAAGGTTCGCTTTTTTGTACTATACAATCAGCAAGTGTGGATAAGTCCATTTGAGCAGTATGATAGAACTTTTTTTCACTAAACGGTTTGTTTGTCTTATGCTTTACAGTAGGAAGAACCAAAACATAATTAAAAATGCTGAAGTCTACTTCAACCATTTTGAAGGTCAGGGTTACGGTAATTAAGTAGTCAAATAATGGCAAGAAGATTGGCCGGCTGCAAATGCAGAAAATTTTTGTACAAACCGGTTCTTACACATACTTTCTCACGCATTAATATTGCATTTTTAGGAATTTGAGATTGCCAAGAAAATAAAATATCATTATCAGTACTAATATAAGAGCGTTTTTTCCAGGAAAAGCTGGCTTACCAAATGCACGGAATCTCACCACTATGTTCGCTTTCTTCAGTAAGTTTTCACCTCAATTAAACTACCGTAGTCATTTTTGCTGCGAATCTAAGTCGGACTCAATACTAGCTTTGCAGGTCAAGTTGTTGCTTATGAGATCATGTCCTCAACTGCCACCAGCTGTCCACTAGAGGTGATGAAAATACCGGTTCCGCCCGGAGATCCAGTAAGTGGAGAATTTGAAAATTTGTAAAGTTTGCTTATGCTGTAGATATACAATTGAATTTATGTTCTTGCTGGGAACTTGACTATGATTTGTTTTTTCAACTGTTATATTTAGGTGTATGATATCGATGGCACAGGAACGGAAATCCCATTCACAAGAGCAAAATATGACAAACAGACTGGACAAGGCTTTAACTCACCTCGTGAACAGGTATTTTACCTTAATCTGTTTATCTATTTATTCTTTATTCAAATAACATAAGCGCGCCAAAACTTTGACGCTGTTTTATAACTATTATAAGTTATAAATATCAAAAAATGAAATTATGAACACTAAAAATGACGTTGATAATTGAAATCACGCCTTAAACTAAATAGAGAATTTTTTCGACAGTATTCCTTAATAAAGCCTGTAAAATACTTGTAGTATGACACTTGTACTAACAAATATTCTTCTATATAAAGCTTTAGTTTTCTTTATCATTTCTTTTTACATATGCTATGTATAGGCATTTGAGCGCGAACGCGGCTTCATTAGCCGCAGAGCGCATAAAGCGCAGGAATTACAACGGTAAGGATACGCGCCGCGTTCGCACCCGCTCAACTATTGCGACTTCTGCGCCTTCGTCATGCAGTAACCTTTACATATTCCAAAAATTCCAAAGCTTTGTCCAAGGGAACCGCAAATTTTCCTGATCAATTTATAAGTTTTTCTGGAAGTCCTTCACCAAGAAATTTCTAGAAGAAGATTATTCCAAAAATGTTTGCGAAACCTTTTCAATATTGATGATTTATGAAGTTTTGTATACATTTTACTGTACACCCTTTTTCATCATGTTGAAATTTGAAAATAAGACATTTATCTTAGAGAACTTATTACATCGGACCCAAAACTTTTTTGGACTACTATTTTTTCAGGTCAACGAACGGACTGCTTGGATTGATGGTTCATTTGTTTATAGTGTCATGGAAGCATGGGTAGCTACAATGAGATCGTTTGAGAATGGAACTCTTAAGGAAGGCAATACCAAGAGGTTAGTAGAAAAATTGAAAAAAAAACGTTTAGAAGAAATGCTTTCAGATATCCACCCCTGAATAATCCTCATATTCCTCTCAACAACCCACCCCCACCTCAGATACACAGGTTGATGAACCCGGATAGATTGTTTTGTAAGTTGTTTTCAGAATTTGCCTCATTTTCTTATAATTTTTATTTTTTGGCGCAATCATTTTTTTTGCGCAAAAGGGTAGGGTAACGACTGTTGTCTGCCATTGCGGACTACTAGCTTGGGAACAGTAGCCCGTGGAGTGGAGACTAAGGAATTTTTTTATGTTGTCCGGAAATTAATGCCCCTTTTGAATTTCAACCGCAATAAGTCATACACTTCTCATTTCTAATTAGATTGCAAAGTACCATTCGATAGAGCAAAGCAAGCTCTACAAGACGGCCATCTTGCTTTTGCAACAGCTCTCATCCACTTCGAGTTTCGAGCCAAATACTAAAAAGATTCAACTGCCCGAAAAAATGAGAAAAATTGTAACTCAGTTCATAAAATTCCTATAAAAATCCTAACTTGCTCACGTAAACACTATCCACATAAAACATCTATATACGTCTTTGCCGTATGTTTTCCTCTGTTAGAAATCAAGAAAACGAAAACTTCCATGCTTTTGCCAAAGTGATGTTGTGCCGTTCCCACATAGATAGTTGTATACCACATGCCTGTAGAAGTATAGACTCAAATTTTCAGCTCTCTACAAGCTTTGTTTCTCGAGAAATACCGAATATAACTTTCCTTAGTTAGATGGTCCACGCTAAAATTCAAATTTCTCGAGAACTAAAGCTTGTAGAGAGCTGAAAATTTACGTTTGTACTTCTAAAGGTCTGTGGTATACAACTACCTATGTGGGGACGGCACAGCATCACTTTGGCAAATGCACAAAAATTTCCGTTTTCTGGATTTCTAACAGAGGAAAACATACGGCAAAGACGTATATAGATGTTTTATTTGGATAGTGTTTACGTGAGCAAGTTAGAATTTTTATAGGAATTTTATGAAATGAGTTACGATTTTTTTCGATTTTTCGGGGTGCTGAGTCTTTTTAGTTTTTGGCTCGGAACTCGAAGTGGATGAGAGCTGTTGCAAAAGCAAGATGGCCATCTTGTAAAGCTTGCTTTGCTGTCGAATGGTACTTTGCAATCTATTTAGAATTGAGAAGTGTATGACTTATTGCGGTGGAAATTCGAAACGGGCATTAATTCCCGGACAACCTAATATTTCCTTCACTCGTGATGATGCTCGAACTACCTGGAACAGGGCCCGGCACCGATGGTTTGGGGTCAAAATGGACTTCGTTTTTGGAGTTAGAAGCAACGGGGACATCGTTTTTATGAGGTCCTGGAGGAAGCGCCAAAAAAACACGACGAACATGTCAGGTTTTACGAGTTGAACGTGTTCTTTCGCAAGCGCGCGAATTTCAAATACAAGACTCAAACAAACAAATGGCTTATTTACAGCTCACAAACAATCACATGGCTCCGAATTTGAGTTATGAGTCTACAATATTACTCCAAACTATGTTATGTAAAAAGTTCCCAAAACTTGTGTGTCTGAATACCCGTTCCAGATTTGTTGGTTTCTAGACCAACCACCGAACCAACTGGGTTGGTTCGGAGCATAAATTTCGAAGAGTTCACATAAGTTTTGAGCCTTTTTGATTTGGACGATTAAAACGCTCAAAAATCTATTATATAGTGAAGAGAGCGAATCAAACCATTGCCTCTCCTCTCTTCTTTTGAGCCAAAAGTAGTGCAGTTCTGCGCGTTGATAGATATTGCGCTCCAATCACACGCGGTGTCCTTTGAACTATGTGGCGAAAAATGCATCGCCGGGTTGTTGAGGCCACAGATTTGGTTGGCCTAGGAGGTTTTCGATTTCCGAGCACTAAAATGGTGCTATACCCAATGGCAGAGCCTTTAATCTACTCGAAATGTATTCTTTTTGCTTTTTTGTTATACTATATAACTCAAAATGCGCTTTTTCGCTTTTTTATTGTTATTTTGGTTGAATAAGGATTTCCCTATTGATTTTTACAACAAGAGGGACTTCGTAAATTTTTGAAAAGTCATGGGGGACTTCGTTTCCAGAAACGCTTCAAACCAACGCGTGCCGGGCCCTGACCTGGAACCCCCTAACTATATAATTTATGAAAAACGGGGATTTTTATAAGCTGATACCTTTGATAAATGCTGAACAATAGACGGATTTTTCTGCGAGAATTAAAAGCCCGTGATTTCAAAGCATCTCGTGGTAATAAATTTTAATTTGAATGGAAAAAATTAATACTATTACCATAAAATTGATAATTAATAAAAAAATACCCTAATTTCACGCGTACAATAAGAAAACTAAAATAAATGAGAAAGTAACAAAATAAAATAAAATTAAAAGATATCCAATTCCGTTTCATTCCTTCCACTAGACGGAAAAGGATAAGAGTACGATCTTCCCCGGAAATCATCAGTAGTGAGGGAAGATCGTATGGATAGAAAATAATAATAAGGGAACTAACCTCAACCTTCGCCTGATGGGTCTTCTTGGTCTTCAATCCTTGGCGTGAATAAATCTAAAAATTATAAGTAGTTATTGTAGTCTAACTAGTTAACATGGTTACTTATATGAAATATATATATAACCAAAGTAAGTAAAATATAAAAGAGATAAACTTCTATTACTGACCTTTTCTGGAAGCGTCCATTCTGTTCAAAATTTTCTAAAGGACTAACGTCAATGGAGCAGACATTTCCGAACTAAATTAGAGCAGATAAAAACCTGGATTAACCTAATTAGGCGTGTATTTGAAGGTGTATATGTGCTTAAGTGAATATGTGTTTAAGTGTTTTGTACTTGTGGTTTGTCAGTGTCTATGTCAGTGTCGTACAAGGCGCGGGGTGGTCCTAGCTTTCATCGAGCTGCTCAGCCGCCCCAACGTGTTTTAAGAAGCGTTCCTTATGCCGCACGATTCGTCAGGCAAAACGCAGCATGGTATGGGGTTCCTTTGGTTGCGAAATCCTTTGCCGTGTTCGGGCTGGTCGATGAGAGCTAGGACCACCCCGCGCCTTGTACGCGTGAAATTAGGGTAAATATGAATTAAAGAATTAATAATAAAAAATTGAGATTAAAAAAATTAATCAAAAATCAATAAAATAAATTGGAATTAAAATTTTTTTACAATTCTTATTTTTATTTTTTCAGTGCTCGGAGACTCTAGAGTAAACGAGAATCCAGGACTACTGTCTTTCGGAATCATTCTGTATAGATGGCACAATATTCTTGCTGGAAAGTATGTCTTTCGCAAAAATTATTTTTTCCAATCACTGGTAATTTTTGAAAATCAAAAATTTATATCAATGTCCGTTGTTCAGGCTACAAGAAGAAAATCCTCGATGGACAGATGAAGAGCTGTTCCAGGGTGCGCGGCGATGGTTGATTGCTTCATTGCAGGTAATCTAGGGTTTCAATGGACTGAAGGCTCTTTTGCGCACTTAGATCGTATGCTACCGTAATCCTACAGTAATTCTGTTTTACAAAATGAGCATTACACCATATGCTGGCACTTTGTGCTCGTTTAAATTTGTTCGTGCCAGCTGCGTTGCGCGCTGTGCCGTTGCGTCGATCGAAATATTGGGAGCGACAGTATCCCATGCCGCTTCCGGCACGGCGCTAGCACGTCGTTGGCACGGCGCTGGCACGCGGCACACGGTTTCGGTGCTGTTTCGGCTGAGAAATTTCAAAGAAAGAAATGCAATTATAGTCACGTGTTGCTTTTGTCACAGCCATTCAACTTTTGGACTGCTAACGTTTACGGTAGTATACTGTAGCTGTGCAGAAGGTCCGATCTGCAGCTTAGCTGTTCTTAGTTTCTCAAAAACTTTTCGAACTTCTTCTTTTTTTAGAAAATCATCTTCTACGATTTCGTGCCGGCTTTACTGGGTATGGATGTGAAACCGTACACGAAGTATATGCCCCATGTTCCACCGGGTATCTCGCATGCCTTTGCCGCAGCAGCCTTCAGGTTCCCTCATAGTATCGTAAGTTTATTTGACTTTGAATTCCTAAATTCTGGAAGCAAGCTGAGGGCTTTTAGGTCCCACCAGCTATGATTCTTCGCAAGAATGTGAATAGATGTGAATTTCGTGAAGAAGTTGGAGGATTTCCAGCATTAAGAATGTGCCAAAATTGGTATGCCAACTTAATTTCAAGCTTAACGTTCAATAACAAAAATCCAAGATTTATTCAAATTGGAATAACTCACCATCAACAGTATTTTCTTAACTATCATTATTGAACAAAAGTTCGAAAAATCTTCGTAGTGATAAACCCAAAAATATTGTCCTTTTTAGGTGGAATGCACAAGATATCGTGCAAGAGTATAGTGTTGACGAAATCATTTTGGGAATGGCTTCCCAGATCACTGAGGCTGATGACCTTATAGTGGTTGAGGATCTTCGAGGTTGGCGAAGTTTTCTGTGCTTTGAAAAAGAAGACTGTGCTGTTTGCACGGTTGAATGCTCACCATATTATCGTAATCTAAACAATGTGATTTGTTATAACACTTCTCAGAGGGAGAGTGGTGATTTAAAAGCTGCTATTAAGCTGTAAAAGCTGCTATCTTCAAAAACTAGCTAGGGTAAACTCGTACGAAAATTTGCGAACTCACACAAATCCCAGTAGCAGCTACGAGACAAATAATTTTCCCCGTACTGTAGTACAAAAGGAACATTTCTTATGTCGTGATTACGGACTGCCATTTGCCACTGCGCTCCAGATGTCGCTTAGGATTACTGTAGCATACTGTTGCGCAGAAGAACTTTTCTATGACTCTTCTAGCTTAATCCATGAGAACCGCTAGCATATTTTTGATACAGTACTTTGGTAACTTTGAGTACAACTCGTATAAAGCAAATGATTGCAAGAATTAGCAAAAGGTAGATTTCTGCTCTACAAAAATAAGTTCAGACCCCGATATCCTGTCATGTGTCTAACTGCCATGAATTTTTACTGAAAATGGAAACTACGAATTTCAGACTACATTTTTGGACCAATGCATTTTACAAGACTTGATGTCGTCGCATCTTCAATCATGCGTGGCCGTGATAATGGCCTCCCCTCCTATAATGTCCTTAGAAGAACATTCAACTTGCCCGAGAAGAGATGGGAAACCATTAACGAGAAACTTTACGAGGAAAGAAAAGAGGTAAACTCATTTTGCTTTCCCCATTATCATCTGAGTTAACCCTTGCTATTTGTGATGCAATGTGATAAGTATAGGTTTGGAAATATGCTGAAAATATTTTTCAGCTTTTCGACCAACTTGCTGGTCTATACGGCGATATCAACTATTTGGACGCATATGTGGGTGGAATGCTTGAGGGTGACAATGGCCCAGGGGAACTGTTCAAGGCTATTATTATGGACCAATTTGAGCGTTTGAGAGATTCGGATAGGTGAGTGCCAAATCTAAAACGTTGCTTTTATTTAGATTGTTTTCTCGCCCTATAGTACGGAACAAATTATCAGAACAGAGAACTAGTACGGATATTGAACTCTACGAACAAAATTACTTCCATTAATATTTTAAGTTGGAATTTCTGAGGTTTTCTGCCCAGTAAATTGCGTTAAAACTCAAAATTCCCACCGTTCATTTTTGAATTTTTCTATTTAGTACGGCTTACAAAGATACAGCTTTCTTATCAGTGAACTTTGAGTGCACACTTTCAGATTCTGGTTCGAAAACACACAGAATGGACTTTTCAACGATACCGAGATAGACATGATCCGTAGCATCACTCTACGGGACATTATCCGTGCAACAACTGAAATCAATGATTCTTGGCTACAGGATGATGTGAGCATTATTTATCTTATAAAAAATAAATCGCTACAATATTGATTTATCAAGCTTATTTTCTTCTTTCTACCATAATCCCTGGAACTGACATTGCATGAGTAATACAATAGATTTTGTTTACTTAGCAGTTTTATTTTTCAAGGGATTACGGTAGCCTGTTATTTAGCCTTCTGATCATATCAATAATTTAGGTCTTTTACTTCCGTGATGGCGATCCGTGTCCTCAACCATTCCAAGTCAACGAGACTGGTAAGGATAGCTTCTTTAGTTAGAGAACATCCTAGGAACGAAATATTTAGGTCTGGAGAAGTGCATTCCGTTCATGAGGTTTGACCACTTCACTGGAAATGAAGTCACCTACATCTTTACCCTCATCGGACTTGGTTGCATACCACTGAGTAGGTTTATTGCGCTATTTATGCCTTCTCCATAGGTTACGGTAGGCATGCGGTGGTGTTAGCTCAAAAATTGCTCAGTCGACCTCAGCTCAATATATATATGTTTGAACTCGGCTCAATGTGTGAATACCTGAAAGTTCATTTCCTCACTCTGGCTCGTACAGTGAAGGCCAGAGTGAGGAAATGTCCAAGTCCATAATTTTATTGATCATTAGATACTCAATGAATAGATTGTTCCCTTTTTTTTTGAGAAAGTACTTTTAATTGATTCCAAATAACTCACTGAATGAGGGAAATTGGGAAAATTGAGCTATAACTTTGGAAGTACAGCTTTTTCTGTAACTTTAGCAGCATAAATCAGTATTGTGAATTTCGTACCTCACGATAACTGATACTTTTCTTCACAAAAGTACATCAAAAGAAAAATACACTTTTAAACACATTGTTTTTTTAGTTTGCTTCGGTATCGGCTACATACTCATTCAAAAACGACGTCGTATGGGATGGGACATCTCGTTCGATGATCTCTCAGCCACAGCTGTTGATGACGATGCACCAAAGGACCGCTATTCTATTCAAGGTTTAAAAAAACTTGCATTTCTTTTAAAATGAAATTTATTGCAACAATTCTATAGCGTTTGAATGGCTGCAAGAATGTTACGTTCGCCAAGTGATAGTGGAATTTGCACCTGGTATTCTGACTGTGAGAAAACCTCGTGGACACATTTTGAGGAAGATGATTTTTCCGGAAAATGCTGATGTGCGAAAAAATTGGCATTCTTTCCTGCGCTTCTAGGTAATTGCTAAAGATTATTTTCTAGGTAATAGTGTACCACAGTCTACCCAATGCATCAACTATTCATGGACCCTATTGCCTTATCAAGCTAAGGAAGACTCACGACTTGGTAACAACATATCCTCTCCTGGCAAAAAGCCAAATTTGCGGAAAATGCAATTTTCAGGTTTTACGTCTTCCATCCGACAAACATCTGCCTGAATTCTTAGCTGCACTCACTCTGTGTTTGAAGAAGTTTGATGGCCGGGTAACAGCTATTTCCACACCAAATGAGATTCTACTGGATAAGGCAGAGACTAAGGTGAGTAAAGAGACGGGGACTTTTGCACAACGCTACCGTGGCGAAGGCGTTCTTTTGCACCACACATGCTACAGTAACCCGATAATATTTTGTTAACGCAGAATTTTTATGCTGCTTTAGCTGTCAAAGGGTGTTTCAATGCCATTGTATGAACAGAAGGCGCTGAGATTACGGTAACATACAGTAATTACCGCGCTACAGTAATGTTAGCTGCCCTGCTACAGTACCCCGGTCAAGCTATCGTTCCTATGGAGTCTTGACACAGTGTAATGTCTAAAGAGTTTGGACAGCAGGCGCGAGGTAGCATGGAATAAGGTAGCTGTGCAAAAGGGCCATATAGCAAACATAAAATGCCAATACTAACGAAAAAAGCGTACTGACATTACGGTAGCATGAAATAAGATAGCGGCGCGAAAGGCTTTAAAAAATGCGAAACCTATTTTATATTCCGACCCATAATCTCTTTCCTTGCAGGACCGCCGCCAACAACGTCTAGATCACTTCTTCCGTGAAGCTTATGCTCGGGCTTTTGATCAACCGAAACTAAGCGACCGGAACCATAGGGAAGACGATAGTGATGACATACTTCACCAAACCATTACCAAGTAAGTTACCGTAATCCTACCGTAGCCTTACTGCATTAGCGTCATTGAACTCATTTTAGGAGTGAATTAGCTCAAGCTATGGGCATGCGAGAAAGTGATATGTTCGTACAACGAATGTTTGCTGTTACTTCTCGTACGGATAGCGATGTCATCACATTTGCTGAATTTTTGGAGGTGTTGAGAAAATTCAATGAAGGTTGGTCCCCCAGAAATTTTTTTCAAGAATTTCTCAAATTTTCGACCCCTCTAGGCAAGATGAAGGACAAGTACAAACTATTATTCGCAATGTGTGACGTTCATGGTAATGGACGAGTTCGTCGAAGTGAATTCGCTGAGTTTGTTCGGTCACTAAACGCTGTAGTTGGTGTAAGCATCACGGAAAACACACAAAATCACGTCATTGACAGCATCTTGAGTCGATCAGGTATAAACCACAGAAACTCCATTATATGTTTCGTTTCCACTTTTTTGAAAATTTGTTTAGGTGTTCATCCTTCCACCGAATATTTGACTGCCGCAGACTTCGAAGCGATTTTCTCGCACGTTGATGAGCGACGTCCAGTTGGTGTAGATATGCGTGGAGCTAGGCTGAAAGTGAACTTGCATGAGTGAGTTTAGGGTTTTGACTAAGGGCCGGCCATTTTGCACCACTACAGTATGGCGTCGGTCCTCCAAGACGACAAAAAAGGCACGTACGTTTTCGCGTAATTTCTAAAACAAGAACACTTTTTTACTGGCTGATTTCGCATGTAATAGAAAACGGTTCTTTTGCACCAATGCAGTACGATACCCTAGACCCCACGACGGAATGCAAAAAAGGGCGCGACATACTGTATTTGCAACGCGTTGCAGAACAGAGCAGTTTCCTACTTGTAGAGTGATGGAATAGTAAATAGTAATGGAATAGGCCTCTTTATGCCGCTACAGTAAGGCACCGTAATTCTCGCGGCGGCGTATGTGAGAGCCAACCAATACTTTTTTGCACATTATTTCAGAGCACATCCCTACCAGCAAGTCAGTGCGAAACAAAAAAAAACGGTCCTTTTGCACCGCAACAGTTCTGTACCGTATCTTTATCAAGGGGTGCAAAAAGGCACGACATATGTCTTTTTGCAAAGCGTCTCAAGACAACATTACTACTATGATGCGCAGAAAGAGGTGCAGCATTAACACATTCACGACAATACGACCCACCGGTGGGTCGTAAGTTCCTGAAGCTCTAGATTTGCAAGTATGCGATGGAATTCTACGAGGTTCTGGCACATGATTGGGGACACCTTGTCGAAGCTCCATCCAGAGTGGTCCGGGTTCGGGATACTGTAATGTAATGTTACGTTAGGTATACCGTAGATGGAGGTAAGGCACAGACTTTAGCTCAAATTTTTCGCAGAGTGGTGCCGTTTTTGCAAATTCAAGTTTACATGCACGAGAAATAAAGGGGGACACGAAACTGATGTCAGCCCATCAAAAATTATCGATTCTATTAACTTTATTGATTTTTCGCATTGTTCATCCCAGGAAGCTCATACCTTACATATATAGGTTTTTTAGCATGCTGATTACGAAAATGATAGCCTCAAGTTCTAATACCGCCTTCTTACATCAGTTTCTTGATTCTTACGGAAATCCATCGTACTGCTACCGTAGTTTCACTGGGGAAAAGTAATGAACAAAGTGGACACTATAATCGTGATCAGCACGTGAAATAACCCTAAAACACAATTTTCCATGAAAATCCATGATGTTGGGTTCGTACAGGATGATTACCGTAACCTTATCGTATACCGCCACAAACTGAAATAATCGTATTTTGGTAAACAGCGTCTTCGATAACCCTTGTGGGAATTCGGAGAGTTGTTTTGAATTTCTTCCAAAAAGACTACCATTTCGGACAATACCACCCACGGATGGGTCGTAACTTTGACAAAGCAAAAAAGCTCTGGTCCGTAACGGCAGTAATCGAAAAATCGGCCTTGTCGTGAATGTGTTAAGATCCCAGTGTTTTTTGTCCTGAAAGGCATAACGCGCGAGGCGGTAGCATAAGGTAAGGTGCAGTGCAAAAAGACCTGCATCGCTGAGACCCTCTCTTCCAGACCAGTATGTTGGCTCGCAGCGTATCCTGCAATACAAATCACAAAAATGTTGAAAATGAATATTTTTTAGAACCGCATCACTGAGTTCCTTTGCGGTCATGGCCACCGAAGAAACTCAAAAATGTCCTCGAGGCAACATTTTCTCGTCCATTGCTGCTTTTGTGGAAACTTACCGTCAGCACATCGCCATCATGTTCATTTTCTGCTGTATCAATGCCATTGTTTTCTTGGAACGATTCTGGCGTAAGTCTAGTAAATTTTTTAAACTCAGCCGCTACAGTAAATCACGCGTTCAGACTATCGTTACGAGACCGAACATCGCGATTTGCGACGAGTTATGGGAGCTGGAATTGCGATTACTCGTGGGGCAGCTGGAGCATTGTCATTCTGTATGGCAGTGGTGCTGCTTACCGTATGCAGGAATGTGATTACGCTGATTAGGGAGACGCCTATGGGAGAATTCATCCCATTTGATTCGGCTATTACTTTCCATAAGGTGAGTAGAAATTTGCACCATCACATCGCCACAGTATCCCTATCGTAACTTCACGCGACGTGTGAAGTGGAAGGCAACTTGTGTTTACCGCTGGCTTCCGCTTTGCACATCACATGTACTCACGGTAGGTATTCCGTAGTATGGTAGCATACGGTATGTGAGTGCAAAAGACTCCATACCCATCGATGACAGGATAAAATGGGAATGGCCTTGTAGGGCCTGGCGGACCTGTGAGGGGGGGGGCACACTGACAATGTACTGCAAAATTTTTGAAAGCGGTTCATATGGGCTAAAAAATCATGCAGACAATGCGATTTTACTTTTAGATAGTCAGAACAAGTTTTAAAGGTTTTAAAAAATTTAGTCTAGCTTTATGATAATTTTCTGAGGCACTCTCAAATTTGAAAATTTCTTGAAGGCATGGCACGCTAGTCACCTTCTTTTGAAAGAAGTTGTTGTCTTCCCCCCTTCTTCACCTCAAAGCAAATCTCTCGGACCGCCACTGGTTGAATCGACATGTGCTGCCAATTATTGAAGCAAGGGGATTGTCATTGTTTTTTTTACCGTCTTTTTTTATTTATCATCAAAAAGAAGCTCCTTTTGCGTTGATATATGCTACGCTAGCGTATTATCGCGCTATCTCACACTAATCGCGAAAAGAAAACAATTTCATTTTTGAAATTATCCATTCAAAGCTTATAGAGAATATAGAGCATATTTGGGAGCATAGTCAATTTCTTGGGACTCATGAAAGATTGTAGTCATGAGCAAAATTGTAGAATACAAATTTTTCAGATTGTGGCCCTATTCGCAGCTTTCTGGGCCTCACTTCATACTGTTGGCCATTGTGTGAACTTCTATCATGTTGCCACCCAGAGTCAAGAGGGTTTGAACTGTCTATTCCAAGAAGCAGTCTTTGGGTAAGTTTACAGAATTTTTGCAATTTCACCTACCATACAGAATATTTTTAGATCCAACTTCCTACCATCTATCAGCTACTGGTTTTATGGTACCATAACTGGTCTTACTGGTATCCTGCTCGTTGCTGTTATGTCTATCATATATGTGTTCGCATTGCCATGTTTTATGAAACGGGCCTACCATGCGTTTCGGTAAGGTTCAGTGCGCAACCAGATCAACATATTCTATTCGATAAAAGAATGGTCACAGTCAAGGGAAAGATAACCATGCATCATTTTTCTGGATTAGAAATTTTATAATACCATAGACGGTAAGATAAGATCTCAAAAGTATTTAGTTTTTCAAAGATCAAAATAGAAAAATTGTAGTCGAAATTCCAAGATGCAAAGTGAGTTTAACAGCAAGAAGATAGTCGCAGTTAAAAATATAAAAATTTTTCACTAGTAATTTTCCTTTGTTGTCAGAAAATACAAAAATTATATTTGAAAAAAAATCAAGGAGTTCAATCTTTTATGATTTTTGAATATTGCAGGCTTACTCACTTGCTCAACGTTGCATTCTATGCCTTGACAGTACTACACGGTTTACCAAAGTTGCTGGATGTAAGTCCTTTATTTTCTCCATTTTTGAAGAAAATGACCATTTTGCACCGATACCGTATGCTACCGTAACATCACGTGGCGTCTGCGAAGCGTGGTTAATGCACTTTTGCGTAATATGCACAGTAAAGAAGAGGAAAGTGCTTCAGCTTTCGTTGTAACATTTCAAAAGCTTTGCGTTACTGTAGCATAGTGTAGCGGTGCAAAAGGGCCAATCCCAGGCTTCGCGCAAAATTAGTGGAACATTTGATTTTTTAGTCCCCAAAATTCTGGTACTACGTCATCGGCCCAGTGATCATCTTTGTCATCGACCGCATTATGGGAATGCGGCAAGAGTACAAGAAACTGAAAATTCTCAACGCAGAGTTATTACCATCCGGTAAAATTATTACCTTTCTTGGTCCTTCGAAAAAAAATCAATTTTCAATTTTTTCCAGACATAATCTATCTCCAGTTCAAGAGACCATTATCTTTCAAATTCCGTTCCGGTCAATGGGTCCGGATCTCTTCGCCTGCTTTCTCCTGCGCTTTCAATGAATGCCATGCATTCTCGCTTGCGTCAGCACCTCAGGCGCCAACGCTTGAATTATACATCAAGGTGATTACAATTCTCAAGAATCAATAAGTATTTTTACTATTGGTGCTCAGGCTGTTGGTCCATGGACATGGAAGATGAGGTCGGAAATCATACGAGCACAAGCAAATGGTTCACATTATCCACTGGTACACATGAATGGACCGTATGGCGATGGAAACCAGGTAATTTTTTGCAATAATTTTTTTCCCAAAAATTTGAGACGAAATCAGTCATGCTATACATAGTGCAAGCGGCAACTTGTTATTATAGAAATCATTAATCATTAGTGAGACAATTTTTCGGGGGAAAAATATGGTTACTCCGAAAAATTTCTAGCCTATCAAAACAAAGCATCTTTTGCTTTTTCAAAAATGATTCAACGGCGGTAAAAATTTTCCCCTGAAATATAACTAGAGACAGGCTTGAACAAAAAGGTCGTCCCCCCCCCTACCCCTATTTCATACAAAATGATTTTTGTTTTCAAAAAATGAAAGAAGAAAAAGGGACGTGAATAAGCAAAGAAGGTATCTGATGAATGGTAAAAACCCTGTTATAAATTATCGAATTCTTCCTTTGCGGTATTCAAAGCGCTGGTTTTCTTCTCACCGCTTTTTTTCAGAAATAAGGGAATGCGAGAAAAAACTGCTTTTTGCGATAGTTTCAAAAGTAATCGCAGTTTGTGATTGGCAATGATAGGAAAAAGTGAACAGAAAAGAATTTAGTTGTGAAATCGGGAAGTTTTGTTTCTCCGAGATCAAAGTGCATGTTGCGAATATCGTTTTCGACGTTTTCGACGTTCTTTGAATTCTTGCCACTTGTTACTTTCATACCCGGCAATGTAGTTTGCGCTGTGAATAGTGGTTGCGAAATCACTTCAGGAATGAAGTATGGAGGGAAAAGCATTTGCAGCTTTTTGCCATATTGCGCCGCAGTCGAAAAAGTAAGCTCGGCGGTGTTGTCAACGAAAGGCAGGATCTTGTGCACGAAAGAGACCACGTTAAAGAGCCAAACTGAAGAACAAACAAGAGAAATTCAAAGACACGCTTCTTCACGGATTTTTCCCTCACACAGTCCAAGAAATGTGGTTTGGCGATGTTGCAGTTCAAAGTGAAGATCAAGATGATATCCTTTTGTTGAAGATAGTGGTCCGTAGTAAAGCTGCTTCATTCGATCTCAATTTCAGTTGAGGCTTCGACGAGTCAGCTTGCCTTCAGTCGAGCCATTGATTGATATTGCCCCCCATCCACGATGATATGATTGAGAACGCCACGTTCATGCAAGTGTACGAGTCAAAACGCGTCCGCTAACATTCACATCTAAAGGGAGACGGTCTTTTCGCACGGGCGGTCTCCAGCGTCTCCCTGATTTTGACTTGTCTTAACATGTAATGCACGCCGCAAATCTTTCCTCCCCGTGTTTTGCTTAGGCAAAAGCCGCCGCAGGGTGTGTCGCGCGCGGCGGTGGTCCTGTGTGGAAAGCATTACGGTCGTGCGAAACGTCACACACCCCATCTAAATGAGTGGCATCAGCGACGGAGATGTGGCCGCACTTGTTAGATGTTGTTAAAGATCGTCACCACTGCATTGTGGCTCCTCACTTAGTGTGTTCAACATGTTGAACTGACGTGTATCGTAAGTTACTCAGGAGTAATACGAGAAGTTTCTCTGCGTTGCATCATTGGCACACTATTTACATCAGTTGGTAGTCTAACTGAATGTGAACTGACTGAAATAAGGTAGACTACCTCGTTAGGTCGTCCTCACGGACGGTCAGCTGAAATTTCATTTTCCATTCTTACAACATAGGAAGCTGGTGATAGGCAGTCTACCTTACCGAACCTTGGATGAGGGCCTCAGTTCAGTTCACCTGAACTGAACTAGCTTAACTACGGGCCAGTGTCTCACTGGATTCGGGTCTCGGGATTTTTGCGAATTACCAGCCTTCTCGACCAGGGCCCGGCACGCGTTGGTTTGGAGGTTTTTAGGAAACGAAGTCCCCCATGACTTCGCGAAAATTTACGAAGTCCCTCTCGACGTGAGAATCAGTAGGGAAACCCTTATTCAACCAATATAGCAACAAAAAGCGAAAAAAGCGCATTTTGAGGTATGTAATATAACAAAAGAGCAAAAAGAAAACATTTCGAGTCGATTAAAGGCTTTGCCGTTGGGTATAGTACCATTTTGATGCTGGGAATGTCGAAAATCTCCTACGCCAACCAAATCTGTAGCCTCAACAATCCTGCGATGCATTTTTCGCCACATATTTCAAAGGACATCGCAAGTGATTGGAGCGCGATATCTATCAACGCGTAGAATTATACTACTTTCGACTCAAAAAATGGGGAGAGGCAACGGTTTGATCCGATCCTTCACTAAATGATAGATTTTTGACCTTTCTAATCGTCCAAATCAAGGTCCAAAACTTATGTGAACTCTCCGATATTTATGCTCCGAACCAACCCAGCTGGTTTAGTATTTGGTCTAGAAACCAACAAATTCGAGAACGGATATTAGGACACATAAGTTTTGGGAACTTTTTACATAACATAGTTTGGAGTAATATTGTGTACATAAAGCCCAAATTTGGAGCCAGGTGATTGTTTGTGCCTGTAAACAAGCCATTTGTTTGTTTGAGTCTTGCATTTGAAATTCGCGCGCTTGCGAAAGAACACGTTCAACTCGTGAAACCTGACATGTTCGTCGGGGTGGAGGACATTAGGTCGCCGAAAAAGGGCGGTCCCCGCGGTTATTTGCGACAAATACGCACCCTTATACATGCGCGGACATGCGTTCCTGCAGGGAATCCGCGCGGGACTCTTCCAAATTCGGCGACCTAATGTCCTCCACCCTGTTCGTCGTGTTTTTTGGCGCTTCCTCCAGGACCTCATAAAAACGATGTCTCCGTTGCTTCTAACTCCAAAAACGAAGTCCAGTTTGACCCCAAACCATCGGTGGCGGGCCCTGTTCTCGACCTTGTATGACCTTTTAGGGGCTTTAGTTTGCAAAAAACGTCAGCAATCCTTTCAACGAAGCTTTCATAGAAGCAATGCGGACGGGCTTCTCCGCTCACCCTAGTGTTTCGGGCATGAGGGTTGAACACGTCAAGAAAGGTGGCGTCGTTTAGAAATACGCGTTAGGTAGGTGCCAGAGTAAGCGAATATTTTCTTCAGCTTCACTCAGCTGCAAAAGACGCAAACGTTGATTCTGCGCGGGACCTGCAGCTGAAGCAGGCCTTGGCAGCAGGAGAGATTATGCAACAGACAATAATTCTGCGCGCCTTCTGCAGCTAAACGAAGCTGAACAAAATATTCGCTTACTCTGGCACCTACCTTAAACACCAATGGGAGAAATTGTTCAACGCGCGCCAAAACGCGCTTCGTGAGCCACTTTGGTCCAATTTTGTCAACAAAAGCCTTGTTATGTGGAATTTCGGCATTGGCTTAGTGAATCCCCCAATGAACTCCGCAAAAATCTGGTAAGTCGAGTATGGATGTCATTCTCAGTGAAAGATTGTGCACAAGACAGTGATTATGGGATATGTGTTGATCTTGAGCACGTACTTTGTACTGCTACAGCTATAAATAAGCTCGGCTATTGTTTCAGTTTGTTGAAAGTAAAATCAGAAAATCATCTACAGTAAAATCGTTCAGAACTGTAGTCTTGAGCCCGGATGGGGGATATATTTGCTGCCAGGGCGCTTCGTACAGTCAATACTTTGAGTCAACTTAAGCTATTCGTTACTCCATCCAAGCGCCGGAAAAACCTCAGCACTCTTTTTTACCTCAGCAAAAACCTTGAATTTCTACCTCAGAACATGACTCCCATCCCAGAAACGCTTTACAGAATCGAAAGCAGTTTTGGAACCAGCGTTTCATGCTCTATAAGACAGTATACATCTCATATGCAAACTGCACTTTAAATTAGAAATCACCAGAAATTCAACAGAACTCTGCAAAATTATTTATCATTCTTTCGTCATGATACGACTGGGAGCACAATGTCGCTGACGGTAAAAATTACGTCTTGACGAGATAAATCAGCATTTTTATGCAGGCTTTGTGCAACTTGACGTTTTGATTCAATAGTCTTCGAATTTCTAGAAAACATAAGTAGTTCATGAAGAGGTTACTTGAGGAACGTTGTTTCCATTTTTGGAGAATTCTTGCAAGAATCAACGTAGCTTTTTGATGTTGAATAATTTTACCAAGTTATTGTTCACTATACTTCCTTTATTCGCAATCATTTCGAGTTAGTCTGGGTTCAGCATCCGAGGCTTCGTCTTTGGTTTTCAAGTTTTTCATATTTACTAAAATTTTAGGAATGGACCAATTATGAAGTGGCCGTTCTTATTGGTGGAGGAATCGGTGTAACACCCTATGCGTCCACGCTAACTGATCTTGTCCTCGAAACGACCTCAGGAAGGCATCATAGCGTTAAATGCAAAAAAGTTAGCACATACTATGCAATGCTATTATGCATGTATGTATAAGCTCTCTTCCAGGTTTATTTCTTATGGATTTGCCCAACACATAAGAATTACGAATGGTTTGTGGACGTACTGAAGGATGTAGAAGAATTGGATAGAAATGAACTGCTTGAAACACACATCTTCGTCACTCAATTTTTCCACAAGTTTGATTTGCGAACGACTATGCTGGTAGGTTTACAGATAGTAAATTAAAAGTATTAGGTTGTCCGGAAATTAATGTCCGTTTTGAATTTCAACCGCAATAAGTCATATATTTTTCATTCCTGAATAGGCTTCAAGATACCATTCGATAGAGCAAAGCAAGCTCTACAAGATGGCAATCTTGCTTTAGCAACAGCTCTGAACCACCTCGAGTTCCGAGCCAAAAACTAAAAAGATTCAACTGCCTGAAAAATCGAGAAAAATCATAGCTCATTTCAGAAGAATCCTACAAAAATTCTAACTTGCTCACGTAAACCCTGTCCACATAAGACACATATGTACGCCATTGCCGTATTTTTTCCTCTGTTAGAAATCAAGAAAATGGAAATTTCCATGCTTTTGCCAAAGTGATGCTGTGTCGTCCCCAAATAAGTAGATGTGTACTACATATCTGTAGAAGTGCAAACGTAAATTTTCAGCTCTCCACAAGCTTTAGTTCTCGAGAAATATCGAATATAGCTTTCATTAGTCAGGTGGTCCAAGCTAAAATTCAAATTTCTCGAGAACTAAAGCTTGTAGAGAGCTGGAAATTTACGATTGCACTTCTACAGATTTGTAGTACACATCTACTTATGTAGGGACGACACAGCATCACTTTGGCAAAAGCATGGAAATTTTCGTTTTCTTGATTTCTAACAGAGGAAAAAATACGGCAACTGCGTACATATATGTCTTATGTGGATAGTGTTTACGTGAGCAAATTAGAATTTTTGTAGGATTCTTCTGAAATGAGCTATGATTTTTCTCGATTTTTCAGGCAGTTGAATCTTTTTAGTTTTTGGCTCGGAACTCGAGGTGGTTCAGAGCTGTTGCTAAAGCAAGATTGCCATCTTGTAGAGCTTGCTTTGCTCTATCGAATGGTATCTTGAAGCCTATTCAGGAATGAAAAATATGTATATGACTTATTGCGGTTGAAGTTCAAAACGGACATTAATTTCCGGACAACCTAATATATCCGCTTTAGGTGAGAACGAAGGACTTACTGAAGGTTAATTGAAAGCATAAACCCGAACATTTTGAGCACGAATTCTTACAATGACTTTTGGTAAACTCCGCATGGGCCCTGTTAAACGAGCTGACCCTCTCAGAAAAACCAACCAAGTTGAACTTAGGACCTCCACTTTGCCTGCTTCAAAAAGCAACGTCAAGTCACAGAAGCTTATTCGGCCAAGTGCCGCTATCAGTTTACCGGGTGTCCGTAACTTGGATGCAAGTTGAACTGAACTTGTTCTAGAGCGGGAAATTAGAAAGAAATGTTGCCACGGACGACAAATGCGTAAAACTGCGCACTTTTGGAACCTGTGAGTAGAAAGGACCAACGAACTGTTTACGAGCAGAAAATTGGAAAAGTTTTATTCTGTTGTTCCGGAGGTTCAAAATTGACTTTTTATTTACTCCTTAACTTGAGATCCTTCATTGAAAACTTCAATCCATTGCGAAGAATATCAATTTATCGTACCAGCCAATGATACTCTCAAACGTTTGTTATTTTTTGCATTCAGCATGTTCACTTAATCCTGCACATTCCAGCTCCTCACTTCGAAGTTTGTGTGATTTTATTGGAGCAACGTGAAAGTGAACGTTGGCAGCGTTATTGGGCATGCTGCCAACGCTGCACTGGCACTATAACCAATGTAAATTGATTCTCCTGTGCCACCTATGGTTCATTTTTAAAATCGTGACGACGAGTTGACTGCGGTCTTTCCGCACACAGAAGGATAAAACACCCATATACACAGGCAGCACCTCAACGCTAAGCTCATTCACTCCCAGTGCCTGAGTACTACCATATGTAACCAGAAAAACTATGTATTTTTGTAGAAATAGAAATCAAGAATTGGGAGTGCGTGCGTGTTGCGCGCGGTCGCGCCATCGTCACGATTTTTCGAATGCCCTATACCTCTCCATATCATGCTGTGTCGCCAGCCGCGTTGGAAGCGTGCTGAGAGTATTTTTAGCGTGCGCTGTCTTCTGGCCTAATACTTGGCTGGTAAGTTTTGGGCCAGACTGTGCTGCGTACACGACTTCGCAGCGTACATCGCGTACGTCGCTATAGTGGATTACGCTCGCATAAGCAGCTTACGCTGCGTAAGAAAATATCCTCATGTGTGTAAGGCCCCGGGCAGACTTCACGCGATTTGATCGTCGCGACTGAATCGCGAGGAGACAACTGTTACAACATCATTCCATGCAGATCAACTTGCATTCGGTTGTGGTACTTTTCCAGACCGAAATTTTTGAATGTGAAATGAAAATGAATGGAAATCTTGGCGATTTGGTCGCGACGATTAAGTCGCGTGAAGTCTGACCGGGGCCTAAGCTGAAACGTTAGAAACTCTGAGTCAAATGGACGTAATCTACGAGCTCGGAACCTAAACTCGAGCCCAGCTTCATTCGGTAAGCCTCTTATCGATTTGGCTATCTTTTAACAAACGCATCCAATCGCGTCAAACACAGTTCACCTACTCAGATAATTGCCGAGGGGCAGGCGATCAGCAAACTCGCGCTTTTCTGCAAGCGGTCAGCAGGATTTTGGCCAAACCTTCAGCGAGCGGTACTTCCTTTACTGTCTAATGTTCTGCCAGCGGGCAGCAACGCAGAATTTTCTGCAGGCGCTCGTCAAATAATCTCTTTGTGCAAACGCTGGCCGAACTTTCGATAGGCGCTCGGACTCTTTTCACGCAGTTTCGGGCATACGTCGAGCACAGGTAAGACTCTGTGTGGCAGAGGTGTCACCGTTGGTTTAATTACTCAAGTTTGAGGTACTTTCTCTCAGCGGAAAGTACCTATGGGCTGCGCGGTCCTCCACAAAGGACCGTGCGGCCCTGGAAAATTTTGCATATTCTCGCGGAAAGCCCGCGAGAATGCGGCCTGCGCCGCAGCTAATCTATAAGAAAACCGCGATTGTTCTTCAGGCATTCGTCTAAAATTTTGCTAAAATTCTTCCAAATATCTGCAGGCGGACCGCAAAAAAATCAGCGAACTATTTTTCCGGTGCCCGCCCGCCCATAAATCGCATGGCCGCCTGCCCCCGGCGATTATCTGATTAAGCTCGAGCTAGACTCGTGATCTTATGGTTAGTAGATTGTCAGCTCGCGATATACTCGTGATAAAGAGTTAGCTAATCAGTTAATAGGTTGCTTGCAAAATGAGGCTGTGTTCGAGCTTAGATTGCGGACACAGACGTTACGTCCAAAGGAATTACTACTGCCCCCTGATTTTCTATGAGTCTGCTTTTGTAGTAAACGGAGAATTTGGCGTTCAATGACCAGATAGAGTTCGTTGCCTTTATCAAGGTCACCTCGGACAGTGTTTTTTCCGCAAATATTTTTATGACTTTCTTTTTGAAGGTTGTAATTACTTCTTAGAGTTATGGAGTGCTCTCTCCTTTGAAACCCAAAAAATAAACGACTGTGGCGGGGAATTGAAAGTGGATTCACGAATATGGCAAGAATAGCTTGTCAGGCTTGTTCATCTTTTTATATTATAATCTCTTATCTCGAAGTTCTGTTCTCTCCCTAGAATCTCGGGCAATTTTGTCAATATATACGGTCCCCGCAAATACAGTTGCTTAGTTGAACCTAAGAGCACTTTTGCTGCAAGCAGGAGGCATAAGACTGACTCCACGAGAATTTTACTTCTATTTTCGTACAAGCTCCAAACAAACTTAACCTCCTTTTATTTCTAACACATCTGAGAGCTAGACTTGAACTCTTGGTGGAGTTTTTGTTGGTTGTTTATAACTGTCAGGTTCTGACTATTTTCGTTTTCTTTCTTCTAAACGTGGCACGCCTTGTGCGTATTGAATAAATAAATAAAATAAAGATACGTTCCCCTCAGAGACTCATCGATTGGAATTCCTCTTTTCTTTACCAGGAAGCTAGTAGGACTCAGGATGGCGTTGGATGATTAGAGTTGTCGTCAAAAGCGCCAAATTCTGTCTGCACAAAGTAAATTTTTCACCAGCAAATGCTAGAACATTTGGCAAATAGACTTCTCGACTTCCTGCCGGATACATGAAATCTTCTATGAACAAAACCCTAATGCTGACATAAGTCCGGCAAGCAGTGCATCACGCTGAAGGCATTCCAAACGGGATGACAAAAATGCAGTTTGTAACTTTTGCAGCATGCTTCTCCTTTGTTCATGACTATGTCTCGATGGTACAGTGACCACGTGTAAGCTAACGGATCACCGAGCACGAAGGTTTCGGGTGGTACACACGCGTCAGATTTTGGTGTCACACTTGCTTGTACGTAGAGTAAATTTCACAATACGTGGCGCATTTTTTTCGATTTTTCAAGCTAGTCGCTCAGCCGCTCCGTGTGTTCTGGGAGCACGGTCCTTACGCAGTACGATTCCGCTCAATATGCGAAGCGGATAAGATTCTTTGGCAGCGAATTTTTTGGCATGTTTGGGTTGATCGATTTTAGAAAACAAAATCGTACTAGTGAAAAGGACAGTTGTCTATCACGCACGAAGGAGTAGGACTTGTTTGTGCAGATCTTTTGAGCAAGCCATACCCTCGATACATAGAGCCACGTACTCTGGTAACCTTCACTTTGAGGGCTATGAGGGGACACAACCTTCACCTGAAAAAGGCAGAAGTCATCAGGGCTTCGCCCCGGATGCTATTATCCTGACTATTTCGGAAGGAATGTTAATGAAGCAATTATAGGGAATAATGTCTTTAGCTTATCTCAGCGAAACCGAGAATTTGCGTTTTCATAGCCTTTTTTACGTTAAAAAGAAGGTTTTTATGGAATTTTTGCCAGAATTTAGGACAAAATTTCTCAGTTACCCTTTCATTTGACCAAAATCGAGTTTCAGAAGTTTAGGAAAGCTATTGGAGTTAAATAAAAACGAGAAACTGCGCCTAAATCTTACGCAGAGAGTCGCGCACGAAAACGCTGGTCTTTCTCGTTAATGAATGATTTTCAAAGCTTGGTACATTGTCAGTTCTCCTCGACGTGTTATGACGATCAGAATGATATATAATTATGCAGGGTTTCGTTGAGACCCCGCGGAGATCTACGACCAGAGCCAAATGCCCCGTCGGCTCTGGTCTGTCTCCGCTGCTCGTCTGCGTCTCCGCGCGCTGCGCGCTACCTCGCTACCCCAAACGCGGGGCGCGGGGCATTTGGCTCTGGTACCCTTTTCTTCGTTGTTTCGAACCCAGTTTTAGCCATATATATCATTTTGAAGCTCTTGCTATTTTCACGCTGAAAACGTCCCAGGACCACATTTTTTGATTTGATCGAGAAATCCGGCAAAAACCTTGTTTTCGAAAATCTCTTTTTTTCTCTTAATTTAACTCTTTTCACGCGGTTTTTTTCGTGTATTCTATAGATCTTGCTTCTGTTCATAATGCAGACAACCACCCAGTCCTTACCTCTTCGATTATGGTGGAATTTTCTGCGAAAAATCGCAAAAAGTGCGCTTTTCTTTACCTTGTTCTTCAGTGCTTTCGCATCGATTTTTTCCAGCCTGGGCGATTGTTGCTCAGAACAATGAGCGCAACAATCCAGACAACGTCCCAGGAAACAGGAACGTCAATGCGGGAGTTGAAATTTGAAGGACGCATCAAAAATCAAAACCCCGTGTTGCAAATTGCTGGTCCTGGAGCGAAAACTTGCTCTTTGAAAAGCCGCCAAATGAAAGATTTCAAATCTCATTGCAGCGTTTTCATTCGGTTTTCAGCAGTTTCTTTTGCTTTTCATGTCTGTTTTACGTCATTTTCTCTTCTCTGATCTTCTTAAAACAACCTTCACTATTTATGACGTCAGATGTTCAAACAACCTTCACTTTTGACGCCCTGTCTCTAGACTATCGAACGTATGGATAAGACATGATATGATGGAAGATACTAGCAACTTTTTGGAAATTTATCTACTTTCTCGGTAATGGTTCTCTGCTTCTCATATTCCCTTACTCTCGGACTGTTCCAAAAATCATGTGCATGCACATGATTTTCGGAACAACAGCACATCCTATCACTTTCGTTATGATTTGCTTTGCACAATTGAGTTATTGAATTATATGTGCTGAAGGACGAAGTCTCATTCAAAAGCGCCTCTAAAATTTTGTAATCTTTACTTCAATTCGCGTTTTATCTTGGTTATTGAACTATTGCCCCAGCTTGTGCCAACATGATTCTTTCAAAACCGGACTCTGCTCTAACATGGCTATTCGACTTAATTTTCTTGTATGCTAACCCTTCACATGATTTTGTTAACATGTTCTATCGAGCAAGCGGAACTCCTTTTTAAACTGAGAAAAATCCTAACTGATGCAATCCAGTGAAATTGATTCAATTACGTGAATTCGAAAAGAAAATTTGTCCTGTTATTTCCCGTAAAAAATTTTATTCGGAAACTATGCATAGCTGAGTTGACAATAAAATTGGTGGTCACAGACCTGATCTGGCATCAGTACTGTACAAAATCAAAATGAAAATCTATTTTTAGTACATCTGCGAGAAGCACTTCCGAGGTGACCATCAAGGTGTATCAATGTTCACTGGTCTTCGAGCTCATAACCACTTCGGTCGTCCAAACTTCGATGCCTTCTTTTCCTACATGCAGAACATACACCATAATGTAGGTTTATACTGTGCGCAAGTTTATTATTATAATTATTCCAACACTTTATAGACCCCCGACATTGGAGTGTTCAGTTGTGGTCCGTCGTCACTAAACGACCAGATTAGCTCGGCTTGCGCTCGTGCTAATCGAGCACGAAACGCTCCCTCTTTTATGCACAGATTCGAAACTTTTTAGACATGTTTTATTATACTTTGCTCTATTTAATTATACAATAGCACTTTGGGTTCTGAAAATAGGTTCTCATTTTGACAAGTTGAGCTTTTGCTTTTACTTAGGTAGTGACCTTCTATGGAATCCTGCCCAATCGCTTTATCACAAAACTGCTGTATGTATTCCAGGTAATCTCAAAAACATGTGGAGAATGACACTTGTTATGACCTAATTTTCCATTTACCTTACATATAACTAATGATCATTCTGCTCAGCTGTGATACCAATTTCTCGCTTCCTGTAATAAAGGCTTCGGTTTCTTTGAGTTGATCATTCTCATCATCGTATCCTACATAAGGGTACCTCAAATCTACACAGATGACAAAAGGTTACGTTTCTGGCCTTTCCAGTGAAGCCTCAACTACACTACCACAGAGCCAAAAAAGTTTCATTTTTAGTTCTTATGTAGTACAGCATCATGATATTGTCGTATTGCTCAAAAATGATACAGATTCAACATAATTACACCCCCCCCCTTCCTCAAACGTGAGTTTGTGTATGTTAAGCATACATAGCATACAGGCTGCCGCCTGTATCCGCAGGAGATAATTAAGAGCGCGAGTGCTGTGGAGAATATTTTGGCAGGGATCCAAGAAGATCCAAGGACATTCTTTAGGAAGAAATCTTCATAACTTCTTCTGGAGATGACTTTGAAATATTTGAAAACAGATTTGTGATATTGGAAGGCGCATTCACTGGGCCTAAAAGTAAGTGAAAATTTGAAATTGTAGTGGCAACAAAAGTCAACTACCGTATAGAAACTTTTCGTTTCGAATTTTGAAATTTCAAGTTGTTGAAGTTCGGGGTTTTCATTCAAAATTCAATCTTTTTTCTCTGAGATAAGGGACTGGTTTGCTTTTTAAATCAATGAACCAAAGCAATCAAATTGTCATAAAAACACATCTGGAGGTTTGTGTCAAGATGCAATATGCAGTTCTCATAACTTCAAACCCATTCTAATTCTAAATTTTGACATTAGAGGCTTCATAGGATTTGCCATTGAAACTATGTCGGTAATCCTTTAGGTCGTGCACAGTAGCAAAAGTTCATCACATGCAACTTAGTTAACAATATTCCCTTATTACTACTTCATACTTTCAACTTCGTATTCAGAAATTTCACTAAAAATTCAGTTGAAATCTTTTTCACGCAACATTAAGCTTGAAATTCCTCAGCTTAGAATGATGAATTTTGAAGGCACAGTTTTGGTAGAAATCGTTGCGAGATAAAGCTGTTTAACTATCTAAGCGTATTATTGAAAATGCGCATTTCAAAACAGATTCCAAATCTGTCTTTCGTATCCTTGAAACTTGATTCCAAGGAGATTTATAAGGGTTTGTTTTTAATGAATGTCCTCTCCAAATTTTACTGGATCGCTGCCAAAACCTTCTCCATAGCGCTCGCCCTCCTAATTATCTCCTACGGCTACAGGCGGCAGGCCTTTGGTTCCTCCTGCATCGCATCCACCTTAGACTACTGATTAGATATGTCATAGATGCTCTTTTTCTAAAAGCGCGCTGGCTACGTTTCAAGAGATGTAGAGGGTTCGATTTTTTGAACCCTGATTTCAATGAGTTATTTCTTGCTTGCAAAAAGGCCCGGGTATCGGGGCAAGTAATAGTCGGATATTGCTTCATTTAGTCAACACACAAGATATAAAACGGATTTTCAAATCGAGCTTCTGGAAGTTCTGCGTGTCCATAATCTGAAAAATGTCCCTTTTCACAGACCTTAGCGCAACGGATTTTTCTCCTTTTTTGGGCATTTCTTCCTAGTTGATCGTCATTTTTTCGAGCTGGATAACGTTTTAGGTAGCTAAGGCCATCGCACACTAAGAACACATTTCGAACCAGCCCTTTGCATATTCATTTTTGGTATTTACGAGAATAATTGGCGAAACTTTCTTTACAACCTAATACAAAGCTGTTGCTTTGCGTTCAAAAAAATAAAGTCGTTGTTGAACTAGAAAAGGGGGTGGCCTACTGTGTTTTTTACTACATTATCTTATACATAAAGCTGAATGTCTGTTTGTCTGTCTGTATGTATGTATGTCTGTCTGTATGTCTGTACGTATGTTCCGAATAGAAAATTCCATTTCTGAACCGATCCGGACCAAACTTGGCACACATACACTTCGGGCCCCGGCGGGTGTCATAGGCTACTTTTCGTCATCGATCGATATCGATTTTATCGATTTTTTGCAAAATTTGAGCTACGAGGCTGGGAATTGGTACAGTGGGGTAATCGAGCATGCTGATTACGAATAAAATAATGACAGGGCCGGGCGGAGCCGGGTAAGCCATCTAGTAGTCTCTATGGGGACGAGTGGTGTAGTGGTATGAGGTGCCGCTATGACCAGGTCGGACATAGGTTCGATCCTCGCCCCTGGGCCAACCAAGCCCTCCGGGGCCGGCAACTTGGTAACGGAGTGACCTGGGAGGTTAAAAGCATTGACTTGAAAACGGCTGGCCCCCGCAAGTCACTGTAGTAGGCTCGCACGCACACAGTTGCCTCTTCGACTATGAAGTTAGTGTGTGCGTTCGGCGCATGCCCTCAGAGAATATTGAAGACGCCGAGTACTTTATCCTTTATCCTTTATTTATAGACTCTATCACTGCAATCTTGCACACATGCGTCATGCGTATAACAAACATAGCTTATTCATCTTCGTTGATCAGCTAAAAGGATGTAGGCCCGTAATGAAGCTAGTTAAGTTTAGATAATCTGATGCGATTACACAGATGGAGCTACGGTCAAACGGGTAAAGGGTGGCTTGGTTTGAGACTGGTTAACAAAGCCATGTTTACTGCGTCACCGCGCAATCTTTGAGCCGTTATATAAAATCGATGATGACTATCAATAAATTCGCTCAGTAAATGTGGAAAAATAAAAACCCGACATTTCAGCATGAATGTTCATAAAGAACAGATTTTCTGGAACATAAATATAATGAGTCAATAAATAAATAAATCTATGCAGCTTTTCAAGAAACTGATGCAAATTTTGAAAATAAGAAACAAGCTTGTTTCTCTGCCTAGTTGCGAACACAAGCACGATCTTTTTTATCTTAAGTCCCCAAAAATTGTGCAGTTTTTTTTGTGCAGCAGTGTTACGTCAAATGACGTGCGCTTTGAATAACCATGAGCAACTTGTGAGATTTTTCTCTGGATTTCAGGATTTGCACAGTATTTCTGGAAGATTAACTTACGGCGTACGTTTTTCTTACACAAGCCAGATGAGACCAATGCGGCACCTGACCGGACGCTCACCTGTCAGGTCATTGCAATCTTATAGCGAAAAAAGTTGCCGCATGGAAGTTTACCTCTAGCTACTTGTTCATATACAACGTTTGCAGCATTTCAAAGCAAAAGGATGTTTGCAGAAGCATTATAAAACTGCCAAATGCGTTGAAATTATTTGAGAAATCTGTTACGTTGAGCTTAAGCGATATCAACCAATTTGACGGTACGAAGAAGCTTACGTTGTCAGGTTGAGATTGTGCGCCTCTAATTGAGGGGAATGATAGCGGAACTTAAAATTGTTTTGGAAGCTAGTCCACATACTCTACTCTCCTCATTGTTTTTTTGCACACTTTAGCGCATTTTTAAATTGCTGCAAAATCGCCTTATAAAGCCTCTGGCTTTCCCGCCGGACCCATGAAAAAAGTTAGCTGACTGCAGCGCGAGCTACTTTTTAGTTTGTGTTCCCACGAAGATTACAAAAAACAGACCTTTGCTCCACTTTGCTGTTTAGTGATGTTATCGCCTGCTTTTCGAATGATTGATAACGAACGGCCCGTATCCTTTGATTATATGCGAAAAATGCACGCAAAAAATTCATCCTGATTTGTGAATAAAACTCATACTGTGTCAAATTCATCAAGGTTTTAGATGAGCCGCTATGCCTTTGGCAAAGTGCTACGGAGAATGGTCTACGTTTTCGTCCCAGAATTTACAACGACTTCTTTTGCTGTTCTTTGGGTTTGGTTAGACTTATCCGCGTACGTACGCGGATAAGGCCTGCATGCAACATTCGACGCGATGAGGGAAGCAGCGTCCTCCTTCACAACATTAACGTCGCTCCGCCCGTCGCAACGATTTTTTGCGTCCGTTCCCAAGTCTGACATAACCCGGAGAGAGCAAAATTTGATTGTGGACACACACACACACACACACACACACACACACACACACACACACACACACACACACACACACACACACACACACACACACACACACACACACACACACACACACACACACACACACACACACACACACACACACACACACACACACACACACACACACACACACACACACACACACACACACACACACACACACACACACACACACACACACACACACACACACACACACACACACACACACACACACACACACACACACACACACACACACACACACACACACACACACACACACACACACACACACACACACACGAGTGGCATTGGTAATAGCTGTCAGATTAAAGAAGTTCAAAAACATGTACTTTCTTCACACTGAGCTATCCAATCGTTTTTTGTGCATTCTTTCTTTTGATCAATGGTGATTTGATGATGCGACTGATGCATGGCAAAATGACCTTCAATACTTGGAGCAGTATAGCTAATTCATTCCTGTTGACGTCCATAAGTTGATGTTCCCATAAAATAACATTTAGGAGGAAAGAAACAGAGAATGAATACGCCATTAAGTTAGTAGATGATTCACATGGTGAAAACGTTCTTGAAACTGATCGGTATCTGGATTTCTACTACAATCTGTGAAAATGCGCACAAACGCCAGAGTTTTGCACTGCATTGTGTGTAAAGCAGTGTCGGACGAATCGAAGAAAATGAGGAGAGAAAAGGCAGACCTTATCCTATAGCCGAGATGTGGCACAAAACCATAGCTGTGCGGACGCTGTGGTTTCGCCACGTCTCGGTTTGCTATAAAGTTGGTTTTTGTTTAACTTTTTCTAGCCTTGCTGTAGTGTGTTTTTTCCTATGCTTCTTGGCTTGATTGGTACGGACTGTGTGAATACAATTCGATCCCTTTTCGGGACCTTTCATGGGTTCACATTGTGCTAATGTGGACGTTGCTGCAGTATATGCTGCGTTTGACTTCGAAGCTACCTCATGGAGTTTATGATTGATCAAGCAAAGTGTTGAACGTTCTGTGGCGATGAAGCATGGTAAATATGCGTACTCTCAACGCTAGAACCTTTACTATGATCCCTTAATTAAATCAGTCTAACGTGCTTTTCACAAGTGAAACGAAGGCAAGCAAAAGAGGCTCCACCATTGCTCAGAAACAAATGAAGAATGATCCGATTGACTCTGCCTAACATAGTGTCCTGAAGTTGCGAAGTAGCCCTGAATAACGGCTACGTCGGAATGCGTATTGTCTGGTCAGAATACTGCATGGCATTTTTCTCTTTGTTTTTTTTTCAAACATAAAAAAGTAGTCTTTTTAGTTTTTCGGCTGTTACTAAAAAACAATTGATGTAGTCAGGAGTACACAAACTGTTACCAATCGCATCTCAGCAATCATTTCACGCTAAAATGCCTTCTATAAAGTAAAGTGAACATTCTAGAAAGGGACCTGTTTTGATGAGTGGAACTGTGGTCACAATAACAAGCAGCACAGTAACAAATCTGAAATCACTGATGCACATAAATTACTACTACGTACCAATAAGCATAGGACGAGGTTTAATCCAAGCTCTTCTAATTTGCAAAGGACGAGGTTCGATCCAAATCCTTGTAACTTGCAAAAAGCAGCGAAAGTTTTATTCAGGTATGACGATTTGGCTAATACAGAAAATAGACGTTAAAGTGATTTTAGATTCCAGAAAACGATGCCTATGTGATCATTCAAACTAGTTTCCATTAATCATGGAGTACAGTGAAGTTGCGAACAAGACCTTGAACAGATTAATGTAGCTACTTCTCATATCTGCATGCTCTCTGTGCATGAACAAGTTCGCCATTACCCTTTTAGCTCCTTTTGATTGATGCTTAAGAGGAAGATTGACGAGGTCACATCTCGTGCGACAATTTTTTTACTCTCATTTCTCCGGTCTGCTAGGTATCCACTTTCCACATCGTTAATGTGGTGCGCGGTCGTACTGTTAATTCAGGTGAGCTATGTGTTCCGCTACTTTATTTCGTCTCAATATTCTACATATTATTTACTACCACTGGTTCATTAACTCATAATGTCCTGCAAGTAAATGGTTATATTATGACACAAACGTTTACGCAGCTTCTAGGCAAACGACAGCATTCAAGACTATTCGCTCATTTTCGTAAGCTATCTCTTCTTTTACTGTGAATTCAAAAATGCTTTTCTCTTTCTTAAACTAGTGCCGTTTTCAAACGGGTGTTGTTACTAAGCTTAGCAAGTGGTCTATCTAGATTTCCTCGCCCTTACCCGCTCATTTCTGTAAGTCAAGTGCATATGCAGCACAATATCGAGGGTATATAGTTGGTGTAGGACGATTCGCACGACCGTAAGGTTTTCCATGCAGAACCAGTAGCGCGAGACATGCGGCTTTTGCCTAAACAAAGCACAGGGGAAGGGACAAGTCGTCAGGGTGGTGCTGGAGACCGCCGTGCGAAAGGCCGTCTTCCAGATAAAGGCCTTTGTTTTCGCCATCTATCTACAAGTATGTCAAGATTTTTGATAGCACAGCGTTTGGTATCTCTTAGGCCCCGGGCAGACTTCACGCGATTTGATCGTCGCGACTGAGTCGCGACGAGACAACTGTTACAACATCATTCCATGCCGATCAACTTGCATTCGGTTGTGATACTTTTCCAGACCGAAATTTTTGAACGTGAAATGAAAATGAATAGAAATCTTGGCGATTAGATCGCGACGATTAAGTCGCGTGAAGTCTGAGTTTTTGGGGCCTTAGTTTGCATCATTCCATTGCAACGCACCTCGTAGGAGTAGCCATAAGCAGTCCTTGAAACATTTTCAGTGAGCTTATACGGCATCTGATAATTGTAGCATATTTTTATCAAACATGAATCCTCTTTTTTTGTAGAATGTGGGGTAGGTAGAATCATTTTTCTTCACAAATATCATGAGGCATGAAATACAATCATTTGTTTTCAAGTTGAGAAAGAGATACTTAAGTTAGAAGAGAACTTTAGCATAAAGAGAAGCAGAGCAGCTCAAAAGAGGACTTACGCTCATGCCCGCTCCGCTAATCCTTCAAAGCGAACCTTTAGAGCTTTGCATATTTAAATCCAGCGTCTTTCTCTGCTATGGTACTGTGACTCTAAAAAAGCAAAAGTTAGCATTCAGTCGCTTGCTAAAATCAGAGGAACTTGCTAACGAGGAACGCTAAAAGGCGTCAACAGATTCGACACTTCGTTGAATAACCCTTGCACAGTAAGTGTGGTAGTGGAACCCAATCATCAACATAATGTATCACTATGATATACTTAGAATGTGCAACGGTAGCACTGAAAAAAAACCGACAAGGAAACCAGAGTCGGATGATCCGCGTAAACGTTAAGTTAGCTCGCGAAGAGTAGGTGGGCGATTGGAGAAAAGAGAAGAAGTTAAGCCTAAGAAGCGACTTGGCTCCTCCACAGTGAACATTTGTTTTGTTGTGGATGCAATAAAAAATTTGACAAAAATCTCAATAAAGCGAATTAACACAACACTCTCTCCTGACCTGGGCACTTTTATCATGTCCGTAATATTAGGTTGACTAAATGGTAAGTTCGTTTTGGCATACAAATTGTCATAAAAAATTTTCTTGTTGTTTTTAATCTATGATTCTTCGTGGGAAAGTAGCTCGAAGCTTCCTCTATCACATATCGAATAATTAGGGTTCTAGTAAAGACAGTTATGCCTCAACATGGCGAAATTTCCAAAAGCTCAATTCTTTGACTTCTTAAGCTTCGTTTTCATGCTGTAGTGGATGTAAAGAACAGCAATTTGGTGTTTGGAGAGGATTTATCCCCTATTTATTTAGTGAACAACAAAAAGAAGTGTGAGCTGCCATTTTGAAAATGTTTCGCTAAGAAAACAATTTCCTCATAGTTGCGTATTATGGGAAAATTGCGATTTTTCCGTTCTTTGCGGATTTTTTTCCTGGGAGGATAAGTTTTACTCAAACAGAATGTATGCTCCAATATCCAGTGAAGTGCTCTTTTTAGAGACACCAAACATTGGACAAAAATTTGTCTACGTAGTATTATACTTCATATTGATAATATTTTATTGTAAACATCAACGATGAGTGGCACATCAGTATGAGGCACCAACATGACCAGATCGGACCTAGGTTTGCTTCCTCTGGTTTCCCCATTGAGAACAAGAATGTTTACCTTTTGCAAGCCATATTGTTGAGAGATGTCGTTCGAAACTAAGATGTGGATGTCCCCTAATTTCATACTATCTTTGTCAAGTTTTAGCTATGGAAAATACCGCAATTGTGCAAAAGACTTTCTGTTGTGAAGGGCTTATGCATGAGCAACTTAGATCGTTTTTTGCTCTTACAGTAGCGAATCTGTAGAAGTCCGAAATGCATGAACCGAGAAAACTGCCCCACTCCTTACAAAGGAAAACTCTTTGACCGCTAGACTACTGCAAACTCAATTATTTCATCTTAGCTGTGTTCTAGAATAGCTGGTCAAGAATATTGGCTGATTAGGCTCAACAATTCGGTAAGCGAAAAGAGGGTGCTGCATAAATTGCTAGCACACAACCTTCACTAACTAATCTGGCGAGATACTGCTCCCAAAACCATGCCTTTGCCAGCTTTTCTTCTTCAAGTTCGTCCTCGCAAATCAGTTTTTTTATTTCGTTTTCACTGCATACGCACCAGTTCTTTCACATCCTTTTTAAAACTTATGTAGAGGTAAAGATGGTAATCTACAACCCTTTTGACTGATATTATTTGCATCATCCCCCACAATGAGTGATTATTTGAATAAAAAAGAGAAAGATAACGTATGCGGGTGCGGCTAGACTTTTTCAGTGATCTGGTACATCGTTGAAAGTGATAAATGTGTAATAGAATAGCTTCTGACATTCGAAAAGAGATTCCATTACGTTTCTTTTACTGCTAGCTGACCTCAAACGATAGCAACTAGCAAAGTGTACACAATTTATAAGCGACAACTCCTGCCTGTGTGCATTTAGGACTCGCTTTACACTTCTTAAAAACAGGAACTGAATTTAGTTTGTGTAATGATTCTTTCTCCTGTAGGTTTATCTACTCAAACATCGCCTACGAATCGATAAGCAACAGTGTATCCATAAAATTCAATATTGGAGAGAATTTTTTCAAGGCAGCTCATACTATGTCGCATATCGAGATATTCTTACCTCAAAAAAAAACGAACAAAAGCTATTCATTTGAGAAAGTGCCGCTACATTTCTTGCGTAGCCAAGATTGCTTAGATTCTCATCATGAAGGAGCTGTTAGACTAGTGCCGTTGTCTCTTGCAGTGACGAAAGATTTGCAAGCAGTCTCCTTTCATGAGCTCATCAATTGTGACATAGAACACGAAAAACTGTGAGTGAAGGGATTAACGTAACCATTTTTTTTTCAAAATGTGTTGGCGAAAATATGCAGGTTTCTATGAGTCACATCGCTGAGCTAAGAATAGATTGTGAGTTACCAATGACTGCGAAACAAAACGTCTATAATAATTTCCGTTGTGAACTTCAAGGACTTGTTACTAGATAGGTTTTTCAGCGCTGCAAAACATTGCACTGACATACTGCCAAGCCTTCCTTCCAATTTATAACAAAATGTGACAATACATTAGTCAACAAAAGAAAAGATCTATTTGTGAATGCTAATGCCTTTGCACAGTTTCACATTTACTGTGTGTGCTCGTGGTTTAAACAGCATAAACTTTTCATAGACTTCAACAACATAAACGTTTTATAGACTCAATACTACAAGTTGCAATCAAAACTCTTTCGCGTGGTAAAATTCACCGTTTTCTTCGCGCAAACTTTGTTCTTTGCTTCACGGCAAATGACAGAATCGTACAGACCAGGAAATGAATGACGAATTATGTAGAGATATAGGTTTGCTTCAAGAATTATAACAACTGGCATGAACAAGTTTACGGAAAACCTGGCGAAAACAATTACCCTAAATTCACGCGTACAAGGCGCACCTTTTTCGATTTTTCGATTGAGCCCCTCAGCCGCTTTAAATTATTTCGGATAGCGATCCTTATACCATACGATTCTCTTAAGCAATATACAGCAAGGCATAAGGTCCTTTGGTTGCGAAATTCTTTGGAGTATTTGGGCTGGTCGATTTTGGAAAAAAATCCCCCGGCCTTGTACGCGTGAAATTAGGGTAGGCACAGCTAATGTCAATTACGTGAATACCGAAATCAAAAAAATTACCGAATTTAGCTTTCCTCACTCGGGTGTTCCACGCTGAAATCAATATTTTTCGAAAATTAGGACTTATAAAGAGCTGAAAATTTACAGATATGCTAAAATAAGGGTTTGCGGTATACAATTACATGAGTGAAAACAGCATAGCTCTGTTTTTGCATAAACATGAAAATTTTCGTTTTCTCGATTTCTAAATGAGAAAAAATCAAAGAACGTTACATATGAGTGTCTGATGTAATGTGCAATTTTTGTGAGCAAGATGGAAATCCATAGGACTTTTTTTAAACGAAGATATGAATTTTTCGCGATTTTTTGAGCTTTCGGTACGACTCAGACTTTGGATGCAAACTTACAGTGGATCGAAGTTGATGCGAACTTTTGCATAACGTCTTGTAGACAGGGCCTGGCACCAGCTGGCACGGGGCAAGCTGGATATCGTTTTTGGGGCAAAAAGCAAAGGGGGTTTCGTTTTTGTGGGCGAAGACACGTCAAAAATTGGCGACCTTTTTTTTAGTCGACGTTTCGTTTTTGGGGGGATTTTGGGGAATTTTTCAGGTTTTTAGAGGGGATATCGTTGAGGGTCAAAAGGGACTTCGTTTTGCAAATTTCCTGGTGCCAGCTCGTGCCGAGCCCTGCTTGTAGAGCTTGCTTTGCTTTAACGAGTGGTTTTCTGGGCCCCTATTGAAAATGTGAACTGTATGATTTATCGCCGTAAGAAGTGAGAGTGTCTCAAGACTTATGTCACAACGTAATAGTATACTTAAAAGTTTTCCAAATCTCTCACTACCCAGTGCTAGGAAAGGCAATACTCAGGTTTCCATTGTTTGTTTTAGAAAATAGGCATGAATGTTGAGCTCATGTCATAAGACTGCGAAGAAGTTGTGTTTCAAAACTTATGAGCATTAACGAACTACCTCAAAAGTAATTTGCCGCATATAAACGCATGTCGAGCCTTCTCAGGGACTCGCACCGTGCGGGCGGCCAGCGACGAACTTACAATCGCTCGTTGGTGTGTGCGATTGTACGGTCGTCAAGGGCCGTTAGCACGGTTAACGTGGGGCGCCCGCACGGTTTCTAATGCTCGCCGCTTGCGCGGGGAAGGTCGGCCGCTCGCTTGCTGCTGGAGTAGGTTTATGTGGGGTATTTTAACCATTTTTCTTAGGTATGTTAAGCATTTTCACATCCTGCGGACACGGACAATGCCTGCCGCACTACCCAAACTTTCCATGGAGAAGCCCACACCATCACTCTTGATAACTGTAGCCTCACGCAGGTTCATTCCAGCTTTGCGGTGAAGGGAAATGTTGATAACACGATAGTCGACGCTTAGCCACCTAAACGCTGCGTCGTATCTCATGCAGGTACCGTTTACGCTCACAGTGTGTGAAAACAATGAGCCGAAGGTAGAGGTCACTGTTGGCCGCTTGCACGGGCAAATGTTTGCCGCCCGATCGAACGGACACATTGCCTGCCGCTTGCACGGTCGGTTTTATTGCGTACCGATTGCGCGGCGAGATTGCCTGCCGCTTGTACGATCAAGTGATTGCTGGCCGATCGTGCGGGCGCATTGCCTGCCGCTTGCGCGGTCGATTTTATTGCGTGCCGATCGAACGGGTAGACTGTCTTCCGCTTGCACGGCATTTTTATTGTTGACCGCACGCACGGTACATCAAAAACTATGCAGTGCGCTCAGGCGGAGGAGCTTCAATGAGGACCGCCCGCACGGCGCGAATCCCTGAGTTGCCCTCCAATGTTGCAGGACAGCCTGCCCTATCAACTTGATGGTAGTCAACGATTGTAATCGTATTGGTTTCTGCCCCTTTTAAAAAATCACCTAAATTAGTGCTTGACCGTTAATGTAATTATTTGCTAGTTTTGTATTTCAATTATAGGTGAGTGCTTATTTCAGAAAAGTTCCACGAAAATTATTTGCTTGTGTGCTAATAAAATTCTGAAGTGGAGCAGAAGGGCCAAGCTCTATCTTACTGGTGGAAAAAGTAAACTTACCCTAAAAAGAACAAGTTGGGACGCACTCACACGCTCAAAACATGAAACGAACTGCGTTTATGAAGCTTTTTTAGGATTCTTTGCAAGAGACTTACAAATACGAAGAAACCCCTTATAATTTGGCAACATTAACTAGTTTTCTAGATGTTCGATAGGTACTACTACATTGCGGGCTCCAAGAGACGAAACTCCTGTAGTCATCTGATACCAGCCTTGTTAGATCTAGGAAAATTTGAAAAAGCAGTGATAATTCTCTTTTATTGAAAAGCACCAACAAAACTATGTTCATCCCGGAGTTCATTCAACTTCGATGACATCTTAATTACAGGTTCACTTCTTATAAAGACAAGCGGGTTGTGCATAACAGGCTCGTCTGATTTTATTGCAAGTTAACTTGCCGATTTTATCGTATACTTTTCAATCGAATAAACAATTAAAATTGCCAGGCTATTTGGCAAACACTAAAAGCAAAAACGCATTGTTATTACCTGACGTAATGCAGTATGTATTTATGTATGTTTTCTAGATCAATTTCGTCTTTTCAAAAAGCAAATCAATCATCATCTTTTTATTTTTATTACGATTGAGGGTTGCCGCAATAATGTGCGGACAGCTTATGTGTATTTTGAGTTAGACACTCAGACAGTTCAAATTAAGCCCATAAAGGTCGAAATCAAGCCAGGCCTTTATTCTTTTGCTTACAGAAGTGGTACGCTAAAACCTATAAAATAACCTGATATATCAGCTTTCATACAGTCGATGTCAATTACGTACTCCCTTTCGCATGGGACCTACGCATGCGCAATGCAAGGGCGTTGCGCGCGGACAGCCAATCGATAAGGCCAATTTGAATGTCATACGCGCGCGAACGTGGCGCGAAACTCACTTACGGAAAAGGGAGTATGTGATTAACACGAACTGTAAGTAGAGGTTACTCGAAAGAAACCTTTTGCTGAACTTTTAACTTCACTATTCACAGCTCAAAAAATATCAATTTTTAGGCTGTTTCAGCCAATATCGATTCATATGGGCCTCCTCCTGAAAAGGGATGTCAGGTACGAATTGAGCTTCCTCGCATTGCCCTCCAGCAATTCTGTTCAGGGCCCTGCTGCACCTGCACCCACGACAGGAACTGGTGCGCTTCCACAACCAATGCAACCACCTGGATACGGCCCTTCTCCGGTAATGCGATTTACTTCATCTAGAAAAAATTACAGGACAGTGCATAGCTTCCTAGAAGATCGAAACGCCTTCACATGGAGTCTCAAGAGTAGTTGAATCGCATGGTTTCGGTGAGATAGTTAGATCTCACGGATTCGGCAGAATAATACAATCCCACGGATTTGGCCGTGTGATTCAGTCTCATGGCTTTGGTCGAGTAGTTGAATCGCACGGATTTGAAGGAACACAGCAGTCTTCTGGACCATATGCTTCTGTCTTTCGCAAGACTTAAGGCGATGTGTGGTTCTTTGTGTGTTATTGTCGTCTGTTATTTCAATGTCTTTAGTGATGTTCTTGCATGCCATAGTAGCATTTATACTAACCTAAACTTTGATTTCTTTTCTGTCTCTAATTGCACGAAAGGAATGGAATAAAGAAAGATTGTATGGATTAAGGACCAGATACGTCAAACAGCTGGATTCATGAACTTACATTTATTGTAAGTGTTGCGTGATAGCGTAACAGCAGTATGAAATTCTGATGTTCAGCTTTGATCATAATGCTCAGTTTATGCAGACATTTGACTGCTTCTTTCTATCAAATTAGTGAATTCCGCTTCTCTATCTGTGTGCTCGTCCGCTGGTGTTATAAGTTTTTAGAACAAATTTCATTTTCGAAACAAACAAACCAAATCTTTGATCATCCTTCTATTGAACAATGCTAGGGAGAGCTCCGCTAAAAAGTTTATACAAAATTTGATTGAAGCGAAACTTGGAAAAAAAATTTGTGGTAAATATAATATATTGATATATCAAATCTTTTCTGAAAAATTATTCAAATCCATATTTAAGATTGTACTGTACAGCTGGGTAGGTTTGTAGATGACGTTTGCCGTTTCGTCGATTGCGCCGATCAAATGCGCCCTTTACCCTCTCACTCGAGTACATACTAGCTTGTGCATATTCGAAATTACATAAAAAGTAATTAGTCGATGCATCTCCAATTAGAACTCGTTATTATCAGCCCACATAGAGGAAAGGCAACAGCTGAGTAGCTACAACCTTTTGAATAACAAACTAACAACTAACACAACGTAACTCGATAACTTTAAATTTGATCTATTAGGTCGTACCAAAAGTTCTGTCATTTCATTTTTGAAAAATCATAACTTTGCGCTGTCACAACGGATTTACTTCCTTACATTTTTATTAGAAAGAGTAGTTCTTTCGCCTTCGAATGCTATTTTGCGGAGCTCGCGATTCACACTGGGTGTGGAGATAAAAATGGAAAACTAAGACCATATAAGCTTTGAGCATTCTAAGTTAGCTCACCAAAAATCTGGAATGCCGCAGAAAAATCTGAAATCGTCAGTACATATGTTTTTTAGCCTACCCTTGCATCTGTGAAAAGTTTGTGCTGTTTGGACGTCTCTGTGAGAAGTTATGATTTTTGCTAAAATTGACGAATTAATTAATTTTGGTGTTTTCCATAGTAAACTCGATATTCATAGCTTCTCACAGAGACGTCCAAACGGCACAAACTTTTCACAGATGCAAGGGTAGGCCAAAAAACATATGTACTGACGATTTCAGATTTTTCTGCAGCATTCCAGATTTTTGGTGAGCTAACTTAAAATGGTCAAAGCTTATATGGTTTTAGTTTTCCATTTTTATCTCCGCACCCTGTAGGAAACAGAAGTTCCACGAAACAGCATTTGAAAGCGAAAGACTTATTCTTTTTAATAAAAATGTAAGGAAGTAAATCCGTTGTGACAGCGCAAAGTTATCATTTTTCAAAAATGAAACGACAGAACTTTCGGTACGACCTAATATATTTGTTCTTGTCATTAATGCCATCAAGTTGGTTCTAACCTGGACGTGCAGAAGGCGAACGACGGGGATCCACTGGACATCAAGCTACTATCACTGATTAAGAGGAATTTCACGCACATTTTATAACCTCTTCCTATTATAGTTGAGGCTCTATTGTACAGAAGTGCATCTCTTTTGCTTTATACAGCTGTTATCACTTTCAATCAATTGATAACATACTTTTCTTCTTCCATTTCAGACAGGAGGAGCTGGAGGCCCAAGAATTGTTGAGGGTCACGGAATTGGTCCCGAGGTACTTTTAATTTTTGTCGCTTTCTGCTTTTCAGGAGCAGAAAAAGAAATATTTTTTAACCGGAAAATTGCTTAAAGACTATTGATAATGCGCTTAGATAAAGCAGGAGTTCCTTCCTTCTGTTCAGTGACTGTTGTGAGCTTTTGTTTAGGGAGCGGTAGGGCCAAGTGCAGGAGCGGCAGCAGCAGGAGGTTATGGCGGTCCTCAGGTAAAAGACATTTCATTACCACTTCATTGTCAAAAGACTAAATTGCAGGGACCAGGTGCAGCTCGTGGAATGCCAGGGTCGGCTGCAGGTCCAGTTGGAGGCAATAGAATAGTTGAAGGCCACGGAATAGCAGAGGTGCTGCAATTAGCTTGTGATCGATTTGCAATTTAAACTCTATATTTAGGGAGGAGCAGGACCAGTTGCACCAGGTGGCGCTGGAGCAGCTGGAGGTTACGGAGCACCCGCTGAAGTTTGTGCAGCCATCTTTTACTCTTTGCTCTTCTTCCTCTTACAAATCAGCAGCTGTCTTTTTGCAGGGCGGTGCAGCACGAGGGATGCCGGGGCTGCCTGCAGGTCCGACAGGTGGTAACAGAATAGTTGAAGGCCATGGTATAGCGGAGGTAATGCCGAAAACTTCTATACACAAACAATTTCCAAGCTGATGTTTTTGATTAGGGAGGACCAGGGGCAGGACCAGGTGCAGGACCAGGGGCAGGACCAGCGGCACCGATTGGAGGTGGAGCAGGCGGTGGTTACGGTGCCGGTGCTGGCGCTCCTCAGGTACGTGCAACCGTTGTGACTCTCCTCCTTTATCCGCTTTCTGAAAAGCCTGTTTCAAGGGTCCAGCTGCACCTCAAGGGCCGGCAGGAGGTATGGGCGGTGGACCGAGAATAGTGGAAGGCCACGGTATTGCCGAGGTGAGACATTTGCAGAAAAGTTACTTGAAATGACCACTTAAATAATAATTTAGGGAGGAGCTGCACCGTCTGGAGCTCAACAACCAGCCGGTGGAGGAGGTTACGGCGTTGCTGCGGTACGAGCCTTTACAGGCCTATGTATTCCACATTCATTTTTTTGATTTAGCCACCGACGAAGCAAGTGCAGGTTGAACCCGCTCCATGTGCACCGCCACCTGCTCAGGTACAACACAATATAAGCACAAGCTAATTTTTCACTACAAAACATGTATGCAAGAGCAGTCAGACAATCAATCTAATTTCAGAAAGCTGGCTCTCCTTATCGAAGAATGCGATCAAGAAGACACACGAATCAGGTATATATGTCAATTTGAAAGCTTTTACATGTTTTTTCCCATTGATACAAATTCTCTTCCACTATCTCGTCAATCGGGGATGAGTGGGGAGCGGTATAAGGCGCCGCTGTCACCAGATCGGACGCAAGTTCGATCCCCTCCCCCCTAGGCCAACCAAGCCCTCTACCCTCCGGGGCCAGTAAATTGGTACAAGAGTAATCTGGAAGGATAAAAGCTGACTTGGTAATCGGGTGCGCCCGCTAGTCACTGTAAAAGGCGCGCACGCATTTGTCAGTCTATTCGACCGTGAAGTAAAGTGCTTTTGGCACATGCCCGCAGAGGGTCTTGAAGACGCCGAATTTTTTATCCTTTGTCCTTCTATCTTGCCACTACTTGTTAGTCCTTGAGAATAAGACTTGAATAATTTCTGGGCGTAACTGAGAAACTCAAAACTTTGAAGCATCACCATGGAACCATTTTTTTCAGTACTTTTCAGTCCACAGCGGTGCCTCCCTAAGGCCCCGGTCAGACTTCACGCGACTTAATCGTCGCGACCAAATCGCCAAGATTTCCATTCATTTTCATTTCACATTCAAAAATTTCGGTCTGGAAAAGTATCACAACCGAATGCAAGTTGATCTGCATGGAATGATATTGTAACAATTGTCTCCTCGCGATTCAGTCGCGACGATCAAATCGCGTGAAGTCTGCCCGGGGCCTAAGGCCTAAGGCATACAGGGCTCCTAAACTGCAAAGTCGTTTGCACCAGCGGTCGCGCGACCGCGTCGCGCCCGGACATCAATGGCGCCGCCTCGATCGATAGCGCCGGCGCCGGCAAAATGCATGGGCGCGACGCGGGCGCGCGACCGCTGGTGCAAACGACTCTGCAATTTAGGAGCCCTGTACCTCGCGCGATTTGGCACAACAGCGACTCTCTGTAATTTGTCGTTAATGTGTTTCCTTTGGTTAGAACTTAAGCCATTTGCAACAACTTACACAACCTACCCGCCTATGCGTTTGAGAAGCGCGCACGATAAATTTGTAGAAATCTGGCAAATCGCCAAGTCGCGTGAAAGTGGCGATTTGGCCAAATTGCGTGAGGTATGCCTTAGGCCTAACAGAGCACAATCGCGTTGTTAATAGCGAACGCGTTGAGTACGAATGCGCCGCGTTCCTTAACTTTGCCTTTACATTTTACGAATGTTCAATATAAATAAGTAGGGAATGACACACTGAAATTGCATGAAACTGTTTATCATGCATTGAATTGAACCACATGCGACCACTTCACCATGGAACTAACGTGTTACCTCATATGAACTACCAACCCTTGGCTCATCATGGTATGTCAGAATTTGGGTTTTTAGAGTGACTATCTTGGAATGAACTAAATTCAAAAGTTTTCTTTTGCGCTCAACAATAGCCTCCATCAGTTATCTTTTCAGAGCTACTGAACAGTGTGGATGGATGTGTGCATAATTTTATCTAATTTATGTTGACTAGTTTGCAAAAGGGACTTGGTCAACAGACAATCAGAACTCCTTGGTCATAAACGTGTTATGAGTTGGCATGTCCCTTTTTAAGCAGCAAAAATACTAGGTTGTTGCAAAAATAATATCCGTTTTTCTAGGCTTATATTCCAAACATTTTTTTCCATTAAACTTTCTTTTACGATATAGAATCTGCATATCACTAGAAAGCTGTCATCATGTACTTTCTAACGGTGGTGGAATTAAGCTGCTATCCATTTGTGAGTATTTCACCAGCACTTTGCACTTCCGCACTCAAAATCGAAACCTCATAGCTTTCAGTTTCTTGACCAGAATTCAGAAGCAAATAAGCGAATTTTTCTGAAAACATAGCAATTGTATTAGATGAAGATGTTTATCTACTGCGTGCTTACGTAGATTTTTGGAGATATCTGGAGTGAGAAATTGTCGCCCTAAAATAGATACTCGCTGCTGACATTCTGTGGGTCAGAAATTTCTCATAATTAAGGCAATCGCCAAAGCTTCGCCCATTTCTGTAAGCTTGAAATAAGCACACCTTAACTGCAATATCTAAAGAGAAATTAGCTATTCAGTGCGCGAAGACAAATTCTCATAAATTGGCACTCACAAGCCTACAACAAATAGGCCCAAAAAGTGAACATTTTTGAATTTTTATCTCTTCTTTTCGCAGATCTCCTTCTTTGGTCTCTTTCTTATACACATGTAAAGTCATGGCTTGTAGCTACAAATAAGCTGATTGCCAGCCATATGAACAAAACCTGAAGGAAGTTGTAAGCTCTTTAAGACGAGGTTTTCAAAAGGAAAAGTTTCAATTTTTTACGCATGTTTTTCTTCCCGTTTGCGATATCAATACGGGCAAGCGCGCTAAATTACGAAAGGTTTGCTGTTTCTGACGGTCCTGACTGTATTCAAAAATATGAAGATTGAACGAAGTTATAGCCTTCCAAATTGAAAATTTGCAAAACGGACATTATTGTTGCAACAACCTAATATATACAGGGTCTCCCAAAAGTAAGTACACACTTTTCAATCGTCAATATCTCTCTTTCCAGTGGGTCTTTTTTTGCCATTCAACCACCATTCTGTAGAGGAGGTTTCGACTTAGAGTTACGGTATCGAGCGAATCACCGATCGCTCTTTGATACTGTATGATTAGGGTAAGAACTTCCAGCAAGTGGAACCATTGTGAGATATGCCATCTGACAAAATTTTTTCAAAAAATCTAAAAAATCATGTACTGGGGTTTTTGCGTACTCTGATTCCACTACATAACTTCTTACGAGTGTTTTCAGATTTTTTGACGGTGAAATCACATTTCCTACAAATACTGGAAATTCGGTTATTACGGTTTACCTGGGATAACTTTGGAAAGAAGCACCATAGTAAAGCGAAAATTTTATATTCGAAATTAGAGGCTTCCATACCGTAGTACAAGAGTTTTTGGCTTGTTTGGTTTTGTTCCGAGGAAGAATATGGCTTCCAATAGCCCAAAATCCTTATCGAAGTTCCTACCGTAATGCTACAGTAATGAAGAGCGATCGGTGATTCGCTCCATACTGTCAGTCTAAGCTGAAGCCTCCTCTACAGCCTCTCTCAAATGGCGAGAAAAGACACATTGGGAAGAGAGATATTAACGATTGAAAAGTGTGTACTTACTTTTGGGACACTCCGTAGTTTCAAAGTGTTCTGCATTTTTTCAATCAGATTTCTTCAAACAACTTCATATTACGATCTATAATGTGAACAAGTCAGTGATCTTCATGACACTTGCTTCACTTTCATACTTTGTCTTGAAACTGCGAGCAGGACCGTTACTCATAAAGTTACGATGATGCACTAAAAATTTTGTCCGTTCTATGCGCTCTGGTTTTTCAAGCGATAAGAGAAATGGAAGAGGTAAACAGAAAGTGTTGCAAAGATCACGAATTATCCTATCTCTGACTTAAATGTTAGATTTTCCACTGATCGACGCCCACTTTTTCTGACTACTGAGGCTGTCGTCGTTTGCAAATGCCCATAGCCAAAACTATTGCAAAAGATGTACAAGATATTAACAATTGATAAGAGCAGCAGATCGTTTACCAAACCTTCAATATCTTTGAGACTTAGACTCGCCCAGTGCATGCCTTTTTAAAATCAAAATTTTGGGAAGAGAGTAGCGTAGTGGTGTAGTGCCATCATGGCTAGAACAAGGTCCGATTCTCTTCTCTGGACCAACCAAGCCCTCTATCCAGCAACACTAAGTTGCTACCAGATAAATCAAGGAAATTAAACACTAACTGACACCTTTACCGTAATTTGACTCAAGGCACTGCAATTTGGCACGCACTCGATAACCTCTTCGATTATGAAGTATGTCAACGCGTTTGGCGCATGCCCACAAGAGGTATCAAAAAACACCAAATCGTTTTTTTCTCGTCAAATTAGTCATCATGGCACAAATTAGATAATATTTATGATAATTCCGCCGTTATTTGCTGTTTTTGAGTATATACGTAGCCGTTTACCAATTACCAGTACCGGTTCGGAGTATACAAAACTAGATGGCATCCGCGGTCTTGCCCGGGAAGCGGGCTCTAATGCCCGGTATAAGGCATTAGAATTTGAAAGCGTCAAGACTCACCTTCTCCATATCTGAAAAATTCCGGGACATACCCCGCTGACTCGAAGAACCGGATCCTCCTCGCCGCAAAATGTAAATGATCTTTACCGCCCCGCTTACTCAACTATGATTCAGGAATGATTGATAAGTTTATTCCCTTACATGTGAGTAAACAAATCAATAAATCGACTGAAGGGCTCAGTGAATCGTCGCGAAAAGTAGGCTTGTGATAAGTTTATTCCCTTACATGTGAGTAAACAAATCAATAAATCGACTAAAGGGCTCAGTGAATCGTCGCGAAAAGTAGACTATCTTCTGCGCCTGGCCTCATTTGTAGGAAAGCAAATTTCAGCCACGGCCCGGCACAGATCGTCTGGAAGCAGGCTGGACTTCGTTTTTAAAGAAAACAGCAAAGGGGATATCGTTTTTGACGAGTCGGAACCGAGCACCAAGAATAAGCGCCATTTAGTCGAACACAAGTTTTTCGGACAGGTTATCACACGATTGACATGCTCTATCGTGCATGGCGAAAAGTGCGCGCGATTTGAAAGCAAGGCTTAAATAAACAAATTGCTTGTTTACAGCGCACACAGAAGCATATGACACCGAAATTGAACTCTATGTTTAGAAAATTATTTGCGAAAGTATCATGTAAAAAGATCTGAAAACTTATGTGAAGTGATACCTTTTCCAAAATTAGATCGTCTCCAGACGGTCACCAGACGATTTGAGATCGTCTGGAGCATATATTTTCGTCACTTTACATAAGTTTCGGATCATTTCAGCATGGACGGATTCCCCGGTCAAAAATCTATCCCTGAGCATGAAAACATTTTCATATCATTGTTTTTCCTCTGTTTTTTGCCTTCATTTCTTCTCGCTTTGTTGAATATCGCGCTCTAATGCCAAACTCTTGTATATGCGTAGTATTTAGCTCCAATTTGGATTTTTACCCTTATCTTACGTCTTTTCTTTCAGACAGTAAATCTTTCCTGTTTTCATCTTCTCCTAAGCAAGTAGTTCAAAGGGGACTTCGTAAAACTTCCCGGAAGTCGGGGAAGACTTCGTTTTCAGAAACCCTAGAAACCGACTCGTGCCGGGCCCTGATTTCAGCCCAATCGGCTCAAAAAGAAAAGAGTCTATAAGCCACATACTTACATACGACCAAATTTACAGAGATTGAGTTTTATTTATATATAGATTCGATAAATTGATATTAATTAGTTATCGGGGTTAGCTGGTGACACCACTCACCCCGAATGTACGTTCAACCTTATATCAAACTGATTTAGAAATGCTTTTCTTTATGCGTACAAGCAAATTTCAAGCAAACAACATGCTTTGAAGATGTACAAATTCTTTTTTTTTTCAGGCTGATCCATGCAAAGTTCATTGAACACTTTGTCGCTACGGAAACGTAGATGTAAACTTTTTTTGGAAGATGTTTATTAAGCACTTTCACAATTTCTTAGTTGGCTGTATTATTGAGATGTATGCTCATTATGTGAGCACTTGCTTGATTTTATATTCATTTTAATTTCTGTACGATGCCTCGTACTCGCATGCTGTCATGAATACTCCAAAATAAATACTCTCATTTGATCTTGTTTATTACAATTTAAGTATAAGGCAAATACATGTCTAATTTTGCATCAAGATGTAATACGCCACAAAAATAGTATCTGATTTTCGAAAATCTGAGTAACGAGAAACCCAAACAATCAAACCTTAGTCTTTAGAAATATTTGGTGATTCAACATGAACAACAACATGCAAAAGCTGATGTCAGACGGAGAATTTGTTCAATTTTTCCTTATGAGGGAAAGATGTTATGTTCCTTCAAAATGAGATGTGTATCAGCTTGACAAACCCTAAATGCTGACCCTGCCTTGCTTTCCGTATCTGATCTGCTCTTTTGAGAGCGAATTTACATAAATTACTCTTTAGAGTTTGCAGGCACATAATTCGCTTCCCTTTCTTTGTTGTTCCCTTCTTTCAAAACTAGGCATTATTTATTTATTTATTTATTTATTGAGTGCATCCATTGATGCGCCAAAGGAACGTGATTATGAAAAAAAATCAAATAACACATTGTCGAGATAAAACCATATGCATCACCAGTGGTCTTATGCTATGAGTTTTAGGGAACACTTTGAATATAGAATTTATAAAATTATAGAATTTCTTCAACATGCACACAACTTTCTTTTTAAGATCTATAGAAAGCCTATGTCGATTATATCGGTCGGTTCTTGCAGAATTCAAGCTACAGTGAGAATTGATGCGGATGGGTAAGCGAACCTGCTCTCAAGGAAAATACTAATTTAAAAAATACATTGCATTTATTGATTTTATCAATTTTTCGCAACCTGTGGCTTGGCGAAGGGAGCTGGAGGGGAGCGGGATGAGCGTTGATTACGAAAACAGTGGGGTGCAGGTAAGTGGCACAGAGAAAGGGGACTGGGAAATGCTGTATAAATTAAGAAATGACGATCTTTGTGATAGCGCACTGGTAAGGCCGCAAGCAGAAATTGATGATTGGGCGGCAGCGAAGACAGTTCCAGACCGCCTTCGAGATGATTTTTGGGCTCCACGGACTAGGATCGTTTACAGAAGGTCTACTATAACACTGTCACCAAATCGCGGCACTCCCACTTTGCCACAAGATTGCCTTTGATGTCCCTTACACAGCAATATTCGTCAAACTTTGAAAAAAGGGTGTGCCGCTCTTGAGAGTTCTTTTTCTTGAATGGAGTTCAAGAATGCAAAAAAAGAGAAGAAAAGGGGAGGAACTCATTTTGAGTTTGAAGCTGGGAGTCCGTCTGTATGTCTCTGTGTTTTATGCGTTATATATGTGTGTACGTATCGAAGACAAAATTCCACTTTCAACCGATTCGGACCAGGCTTTGCACCTCGGGGCGGATCTGTCGTAGGCTACTTTTAGTTATCGATCAATGTTCGTTTTATCGATGTTTTGCGAACTTTAAGCTGAGTTCGGAGTTTCTTCATAGATAGGGAGGGGGGAGAGGAGGGTAAGTGAACATGCCAATTACGAATACAATGTTACTTTGAATTGTTCTTTACTTTTATCGATTCTATCTTTTTTTGTAAATTTGAGCTATCGCAGGGAGTTGGCAGAGGGGAGGGGGTAAACGAGCATTACAAAAACATAATGGGCACAGGTGACTGGGGTATAGAACTTGAACAGGGACAGGAAGATGTGTAAAATTCGGAAATTCCGGTTTATTGCTACTCTATTTAATAATCTATTCTCTTGCACAATCTCTCGTAGGGTTGTGGTTTATAATATTGTCAAAGACCACTGCCCTTATTTCTCGCAAAGTGACCCCACACCCTCAACGCTTTTCTTTCGCTACCTACTTCGCTGAGTATTGTGGCGAAATCCTCTCTCCAAGGAGATGCTTGTGATGCAGTCCCAATAATCCTTGCCAATTTCATAAACTAACCGATGTCATGCTCAAATAGCGTTCATAAGTTTGAAATGACTCATAATAATTCTCCAATTTGTATAACGCATGAGTTTGTAGAGCAACTCGGCTTCCTTTTCAAACTCAAAAGTATTAGGTTGTCCGGAAAATAATGTCGCTTTTTGTTTTATCATGCAATATCGCAGCAGGGTGCGCACGAAAGTATGTGAATGGGGTATCAACCGATAGATCAGAGCAAGCTCTACAAAATGAAGCTCGAACCTTCGCGCCAAGTCTGATTTGCATGAAGTTTGAAGCCAAATTTCACAAGGCACTCAAGATCCGAAAAAAAACGAAAAAAACCGTATCTCCATTCAGAGAAGTCCTGAGAACCCCTAACTTGCCCACGCACGGACTCACTATACGAGACACTCGTACACTCGTTTTCGCGGTTTTTCCATGGCTGAAAATTGAGAAAACCAAATTTGGCATATTTCTGCCAAAGCAATCCTGAGCTTCTCTCACATGGGTGATTCTGTAGCATGAACCTTTAGGAGTATAACCATGAATTTTCAGCTTTAGACAAGCGCTAGTTTTCGAGAAAAATCAAATTGTTTGCAAAAAACCCGAAAAACACGACATATTCGCACTTTTGACCCCTTTTTATTTCTCGTACTGTAGCCATGGAAAAATACCAAAAACTATACAGGTGAATGTCTAGTGTGGAGAGTACATGCCTGTGCAAATTGGAGATCCCTAAGACGTCTGTGAACGGAGATACGATTTTTTGGGCGTCTGAAATTTTTTATATTTTGGATTCGAACTTCAGATGGAGCAACATCTGCGCGGAGATTTGTGAACTAGCTTGTAGAGCTTGCTTTGCTCTATCGAATGATACCCCATTCGATGTTTTTTGTGGTCATTCTGTTGCGGTAGGATGCCATGCGACATTATTTTCCGGACAACGTAATAAAAGCCGGTGAGTCATGACTTCATTTTATTCTCAAGTAGTGAACCACCAACCTTGTTCCACTTCTCCTGTTATAGCTTTCTACGTATACGGTGAACAAACAAACAATTTGATATACATTTGAAATTTATTTTACAACAACAATACAAAACATAAGAGATAAAAATGTAAGAGATTATAGACATGATATAATTGATGCTGTCACTTCAAGCAGTTCACTTGACATGAAAGAGAAGGTGAGGCAGTAATTTTCTACTTAACCTTGCTGGCGGTGATATTCAACACTCCTCTGTTGGTGAGATGACTTTTCACGGAGTTCACATCAACATCTGAAGGCAGCTTGTAGGCACGATTCACTTCACGCGACACTGTGCCATGTTCATCAGAGCGGGACTGCAATCAAGATTCTGAGTTTTGTTGATTAACTAAATTCAAACCTCCATATAAAGCATATAAATGAGGAACTAGTCGATGTTCTATCTGGGCGGCTCACCCACTGAGCAAAATCTGCTGTTTTTTATTTGCACGTTGTTGCTGTTAGCTGCACGACGGGACCATTCTAACCTTGACTCGAAAACAAGAGTTACGTTGGTCGAGTTTGGCGTTTGATACATTTGATTTGCACCCTGCATGCTGCTCATGTTTCTTCCGCTCATATCTTTACGCATTTTCATACTCATGCTGTTTCGTTCCTTTTTGTATAACATATACTACTGGACAGAGTGTGTGAAAATAAATTTTCCAGTCCAATGCCCAACATAGGAGTACATTGGGAATTGTTCTGACATGATTGCAAATACTCCACGCACCTTCTACAGCACAGAATTAAGAATGTGAGCGCAGGAACGCCAAGATTGGCACATATCCTTGCCCCTAGAGTAGTGCGAACCGACAGGAAAAGGCGGACAGTCATCCGAAAAAAGTTTCTACCCCCCGCCCCTCCCTCCTCAACGCCCCCGCCCCCCAACTGTTGAAGCAGTACCTTAAGAGCAAAGCTTTTATGAATTTCAATCGTAAGAATCTAGAACCACGGAAACCCTTACTACCTCGCGTTATGTCTGCGAAATGTCGACAAGTTCTGCGAGATGTTGTCGAAGTCAAGGAGAATGCAAGAATTTGACTATGGACACCTTCGAGGAAGAAATTTAAGTTGGACATACAAAAATATTTGGCTACTGGCGGTTTCCGCGTAGACCGGAATTTCAGAAGCCAAAATGGCGTTATTTTCAACCCTTTTTAGCATGGCACCTGGCTTAAAAAAAGTCTAGCGAGAAAGAGTTTTTTGGTATTCGCGCACTGGAACTATGTCACTCTCCGCGAACCATATTCAAACAATAAGTCAGGGAACATAAGTACAAAATCTGTTTTTGACGAAGGTGTTGCTTTACTTCTGTGGCAAATGCAAGAAAGGATCATAAATGCGGAAAATGTGATCCGAACTCCCAGAAAAGCAGGGGCAACTCCTAAGCCAGCTTTCATCATATTTAGCTCTTCTTTCAGTATAACAATTGCAATTGTAGAGCACACTCATATTATCAAATCTAGCACTTCATGTTTAGAATAAACGCAGGTATGGTTGACATAGCAAGTGCACCATGTAATGATAAAAGGATAAGGGAATCGACGTTTTCAATACTCTTTACGAGCATGCGCCGAACGTACTCTATTTCATAGTCGAAGGGACAACTGAAGGCGTGCGAACCTTTACAATAATTTGTAAGTGTTAGAAAACTACTAGATAAGTGTTTTTACTCTGATCACTCTGCTACAATTTGCCATCTGCGGCACGGTAGAAGAATTGATTGACCTAGAGGTGGGATCGAACCTTGGTTCGATCTGGTCGTTACTGCGCCTCATGCCACTACGCCGTACTCAAGTGACCGACTTAGCAAAAGATTCATGATTTTTTGGCGAACGAGCAAAACTCAATAAAACAAATACGTTGATTTTAACGACTTTGGTCCGCTTTGAAGTAAAGGTTTTCATGTATATTGATTCAAAGATTGACATTCAATTTACACACTTGTTTCTATTCTCATCCTCTGACATGTTCTAACTATAACGCTTCCACTTCTGTTTTTCCTAGATTTTTTTTCGTACTCAAGTTCATGATTATTATTTGTATTGATTATTTGCTACATGTGCTTGATAAATATACAAGTTGAACATAAATTAACTCTTGGTAAATAAGCCCTCTCTACTCTTTCGAACGCAGCTTTCTCCTTCCGCCGTTTTTATGAAAACAACAAATGACAAGTCGGATGGGCAAAAAACGAGAATGAGCTGCAATAGTACAAGATAGGTAGCACCACCTTGGTACGACATTATTTTTAACTCAAATGGAAGCCAGCGTTTAATTGAATAAACTGTCAGATTTCAGCGAGTCAAGAAACTATACTGTACATTGCGCTAAATGGTCTGATCGTTTTGAAATTCCCAGAATTTTCCAAATATCCTTAGTAAATTTTCTTGGCTGTATCAATCGTGTGAGGCTGAAACTTATGGTAATGAACTAACTGTAGTACAATATATTACTCCAGGGAGAACGTCATCAGCTTGCTTGCTTCTGCCAAGAATATATATATATCAAAAAATAAAGAGTATTAGCCTTTATCAGGCGAGAAGAATTGATTCGTAAAAACTGTTTTTTTTGGTCAAAAATATTAGGTCTAATAATTCCTTGAGAATACGAAAAAGACTTCTGATGAAAAAATCGATACCAACCTCATGTCTGCAATGAATCAGCAGTTCTTGTCCACATACTTTCACTTCTATTTCTTTTGGTGAAAAGAATTGTGCATCAAGTCCAACTTCAAATTTGTCGTTAGTGTTGACTACCTTGAAAAAAGATTGTGTAATTCCCCAAATTCTTGGAAAAATACAAAGCAGAAAGTGCAATCAATCGATTGAGTACCTTTACAACACCCTCATGGCTTTGAAGTGGCCAATCCCAGACTTTGGCTTCATGTGTAACTTCGATTGCTGCCATTTCTAAAAATATGCAAAGAATTTCACGAAACTTACGAGATATGTAGAAAAACGAGCATTTGTTGACAACTAACACCGAAGAACGGATGGGAAAACTAGAATTTGAAAGGGCAAATTGCAAAGGTCAGAAATTCGCGAGAAAAATTCGAAAGACAAATGTGACAAAGCTCGTCAACGTATGTAAGCTAGAGAAACAGCAGATCGGAGGGTTTGCAAGAGCTCGAACGATCATCAGGACCCCCCCCCCCCCATTCAGTGTGAGTGTGGCTGTGTGTATGTGTGTGTGGAGAGAATGTGGCTCTGAGAGTGTTGTAAAGGCCAGCGAGAGGATATATCGAGCCTCTGATCTGATCCCTCTAAAAGCTTTGTGTACAATTAGTATCGAATGTCATTTGATATTCCTGTGAGAGAAAAAAATAAAACGATCCAAAAAACGCCGGAGACATCAACAGCTAAATCAGCATTGCTTAGAAAAGTCGAGAACAATGAATTTTTTCGGCCCAGAATCAAACTGCATAGGATATCGCGGACATGAACATCTGGCCCTTGTATAAATAAGTTTCTACATAGCATCCATTGTAATCTTCGTCAGCTCACATGCAACACCTCCTCACTGTCAGCAGAAATATTTCAACACGAGCACTAGTCAATTGGGAAGACATAGCTGGTGAAAATTTACTGATATGAGAGAATGTATTATTTATTATACTAAGATGATGATGTTATTACAGCTGCTGAAAATTTATTGAGGCCTTTTGAAAGATTTCGTAATAGATTGCTTGTAACGTCAAAAAAAAATCTGGTCTCGGCCGACTTGAGATGTTTTGATAATTTCCTCTTCCCCATCCCGAGGAAATTTCCTGGATACCGCTACTGGAAGAAAATTGTACGTTTTTGGCCTTGTTCAAAATAAAAAATTTCCTTGGCTCTAATGGTTTTTGTGCGGATTCAATTTGTACTGTTATAAATAAAAAACCCGGTCTCTCTCTACTTGGAGTACATCCCATTAGCCAAAAACGAATCTCAACACCTGGCACCTGTACAATAATAGACTTGGAATTCGTACTAGAGATTAATGAAAGGGAAAATACGACGGAAACGTATTTTTGGCTTTTACAATCCACTATCGGCTCGCAAAATGTGGATTTCTAGGTTTTTCGCAAGTGCGATGTAGTGACAACTGTTCGCAAGACGATGCGATACAAAGGAAGTGATATGGGTCTGAGATCGGCTGCTTTGAGCGAAGAAACAAGCATATGTAACAAGATTTTCAATATTGTTACAGTACTACATATTGAGCTTATGATAATCATTTTTGTGATTTTTGTGAGTGCTCGGACCCCAACACAATAGGAAGTGACAGCCTCTAGATGAAGCCATGGAAAAAATCGAAAACAGGAATATTTCGAGCAACCCCCTTACAGTAAGACTATGTGGTTGCTTTATACTTGACGAGAACAGGATTCCGTTTAATAAAGGTCGGAATCGACCGTACACCTTACTCCTACAGTAAGACTATATAGTAGATCATGTGAGCGAGATTCTGGTTAATTTTCTGGCATGTAAGCTTGAAGTTGACCATCTATCCACCGTACTCTTACAGTAAGACTACATGGTGAATGTGAAAAGTCAAAGTCTGTTTAGTCAAAACAAACTTCAGCTGACCTTATCAACACTCTTATAGTAAAACTATATGGTAGATTTTGACTAAACAAGAGAACAAAATTCGATTTCTTTCTCAAGAGTATGGAGCTGACCAGCTAAATACGTCCTCGCACACAAATATTATTCTACATATATGGTGGGAGTCTTGAAAGGACAAAATCTGTTTCTTTTCTTTCACGAACATTCTGACGGTCTTACTATTGCGCTCCTTCAGCAAGAATATATGGTGGGTATCGACAAAAACAAGATTCCGTTTCTTTTCCCAAGAAATGTTTAGAGCTGAAGGTCTAACTAATGTACCTACCGTACGTTAAAGTAGATCCTGAGAATAAAAATATTCTATTTCCTTTCAAGAATGTTGCGAATTGACAGCATCTACTAATGGCGGACCAAAGGTGCATACTTGTAAGTGTTCAAAATAATTTTTAGAATTTTTAGAAAATCCAATTCAGCCTTGTAGGAAAATTTTTAGCCCGTAAAGTTCTCTAAAGCACCTTCAAAGAAATTTCGAACCTTCAATCTTTAACCTCTAAGGCACCTTTATTCCAAAGTGATTCCCCCTCCCCCCCCCCCCCAGTCCCAGGCGGAATTCCTGGAACCGCCACTGCTTTACCTATGGTATCCTGCCGAGGACTACATGGTAGGTCTTAGGAGCATAACTCATTTTCAAGAATATTCGGAACTTACCATCTACCTATCCTGCTGGTATAGTAAGTTATATGGTAAGCTTGGACAGGAATAAAATTTAGCTGACCTTTACCAATTTCTATAGTAAAACTACATAGCGATTTCAACAATTACTAATTTTCTGTTTTTTAAGAATATGAAGATAAGCACCCAGCTGCTGTAAACCTGATACTTAAGGTGGGTCTTGACACAAGTAGAATCCCGTCTTTCCAAGAATATTCAAAGTTGACTTCATAACTACCGTAACCCTATAGTAAGACTGTGATGGTCCTTTACAAGAAGAAATTGTTTTTTCTCGAAGCTTCAGAAATCATTCTCATATTCGAATTTAACCTCCTATAGCAATACTAAGTACATTTGTCATTTTTTGTAATTATATGTGCTGTATGCTATATTGTTCACTTCCCGTCACACTCATCACTTCATCAACAAATTCCTATAATAGCTGGGACCTCTTTCGTTGAAAAGTGGTTCTGGAACCGATTATAAATTATCTTTTTCTCGTATTACGTTGCGAAATCACATGAATTGTCGGTTTTTTTCAGATCTATTTTTCGAAAAGAAAATTGTCTTTTTCAGGCGCAATAGAAAAAGAAGTGATATGACCTTGCTGTCTGACAAACACATGCTTACTCAGTAAAACTTTACATTTTCGGAAATCAAGGGAAGTTTGAAAGGGGAGAGACGGGAAGCATAAAATTATTTGAGTCCAAAATTCGCAATTCGTTAATTCATTATAAATATTACAAAAATACAAGATTCTTTTAGAACCTCAAAAAGTGACAAAAACACATTTTATTCATAATTTCTGCGCAGAGACTATTTATGCTTCTGATGTGAATAATTTTTCGAAGATTACTGATTGATAGAACTCATAAAACACTGGAGCTAAAATGAAAAAGTTTGAAGTCTTTCAGGACTGAAATTTCCCACAGCTGGATATTTATTTGCGTGAGAAGGAAGGAGTTTGGAAGGTGCATAATTATAAAAAAGTCTTAAATAGCAACTGCAAAGAAAAACTTATTGGCCCCATAAATAGCCGAAGTTCCGCAGGGCATATGCAGGACTTATAGAAGGACTACCGGATAAAAACCTTAAGAAAAAGGACTGAAAAACTTGGAATTAGGCTTGGTTTCTACAATAATTGAAAACATTTCATGTAGAGGGCGCAAGTACTGCCAAAGTCCCGAAAATTCTGCAACTTCCGCGGCGCTATTGAAACCATGCGGAACCCCCGGACCCAATCGATAATCCAGCCCTATTGACTCTCAGAAAACAAAACAGTCTTTAGAAAAAACCTTACGCTAGCGAGCATACACACAGCTTAGCAGCAACACAAACCAAGAGATGAGGTTAGAATCACGCGCTAAAGCAAAGATGGGAGATCTCAACGGAGAGTTGCGCGCGAATGGAGGTAAACACATCGGGTCCTGAGTGGGCGAACCGAAGATAAATGATGAGCGGAGCAAGCAAAAGTCCACAGATCGTACTAGCGAGAGCTGAGCTGAAGCTTGGCTAAACACAAGCACAAGTAAAGAATCAGCAAAAAGCCAGAAAGCTGTAAAAATAGTCAGGTTTTGCGTTAGAAAAAAGCGCAGGATTGACCATCAGAAAAATTGGATTTTAGAAGCTTCAAAGACGTCTACATTTTTTTCGTGAATCGTTTTCTTTTCGTGAAAAAAAAATAAAGTGGATGTCGTATAGAGCAAAAATACTTCATTTCGTACTTTCACAACTTATTGATTTTTTGGTTTTTAGTTTGACATGATTATTGATTTTTTGCAAGAGGTTTCTTCCAGGATTTGAAGCTATGGGTGACTCAGATGTATATTTACAGCTCAGCTGACCAGCTATTCGACCTAGCCTTCGTTATTGTAATGTCGTATGCTAGCTTCGAAGCTTTACGGCGGTCATTGGACGCAGCTGCGGCGAGACTGACGTTCTTTGGAGGTCATCCTGTTTCAATATATCACAGACAGGAAAACAGAGATATGTTACTACAAGCTTCATTTTCACCGATTCTTCATAATAGTCCTACATGGAGACTATTGTGATTCAGCGTTTGAGCCCTTGATGAGAGCTTAGGAGATTTTATTATAAACTCAAAATTCGAGGTTAAAGTGTAGATATACAACTCAGTTTAACTGTTGTAGGGTACTCAAACTTGCAATTTTACAAGAACTTAGAGGGTGACAAATTAGTGCATAACAATTTTGCACAAGCTCGGATTTCGAAGTATTAGTATACATATTAGTATAGTATAGTAGTAGTATAGTAGTAGTATAGTATAGTATAGTATACTATTAGTATAGTATAGTATAGTACTAGTATAGTATTATATATTATATTAGTATACATATTAGTTAAGTATACATTCATTTTCTTGTATCAAAGAAAATTACATAGGTCTAGAGATAGAAATTTATTCATGAACATTGGTATGATTGGCTGTAGTTCACTCAGAATCGTGCCATGTGGTATGTCAAATCCACTTTTCTGATATCAAACACAGCAGATTTCTTCTCTGTCTGGACACCCAATCTGCTCAGTATTTTAAAAAATTTCCATAATCATTTTGGCTCATTTTGCGACAGACACTTTGAGTGAAGTTGACCATATGGTAAGACTCAAGCGTTGCTGGAATCAATGTTACAATTTTTACGACTTTTCGTGCACAAAGAAGAAGCTAACATCACCATCCCGATGAAACTCGAAGAAATTTTCAACAAAAGGTAAGCAAATTGAAATGTTTAAGTTACGAGTATTTATAACAAGCAATTAGGTAGCCATGAACACGATGTGAGAGGGAAATATTTCCGCAATGCACTCTTGCAGAGCGTAATGTACTGAAGGAATTCCACTGACATCATCTTTGTTCTAAATATTACAGCACAAATTATTTGTGTAATATGTTTGCCAGCGGGCGAACAATGATAAAAATGTAAAAATGCTTGCAAGGTGCAACCTCTTCAATGGCCAGGCAAAGTTAGCTTCCGTTGTACTTTCAACAAAGATTATTTTCGCATATGCGTTCGCCTTTAACAATGCTAAAAATCCACAATGTCCATTTTTAGTCCATCGATCGTTTTTTGTCCGTATTATTCTACAAGGATTGATTAAGTAAAATTATGACAACTTTCAGTGTCGAATAAGATTTATCTATTTTTGAGCTCTATTCTTTGTTGCTCATTCTAATTTTACATGGCAATCGTGCTAGGTGAGAAAGGATTTTTCATGCTTTTTCTTAACTTGAGCTTTCGAAATCTGTTGGAGCATAAAAGTATAGGTAAAGTAATGTGAGACGGCAACCTAAATATGAGGAATCTAGTATATGAGAAAACTGCAGAAGCTTTCGCATTCTTTGAATTTAGATTAGTGAACCCTGAACTGGTAACCTTATGTGCTGGATTTGCAGGAGCGTTCGCTTCGGGACCCGCCGAGGTTTCCTGCTATATGAAGTTTTTTAAATTGGCGCGATTCTTTATACATTAGTAAATAGATAGTTTCTACAGCTATAGGAAATTTTATGAGTGCTCTCATAAGCTCTGAGTGCTTTTCATAAAAACTTTAGCGCATATTCACTATCAGCGTTCCAAAAACTTGCATATATTAGCTTGAACAAAAAAAAATTCGTTTGCACCATATTCAAAAATTTGAAGCTTTTTTTTTCTTGAAGCATTTGCACAGTATTAATTATATTAGAAAGAGGAAATAATGCGCTTTATAGTAGCATCTAAAAGGGCCTTCTATGGCGCATTCTATGCATAGATAAGAGATGTGGAAAAAAGTACTCAAATTTCTGAAAAAAAACTTCTTGTAGATTCGCTAAGAATCTAAAACTTGCACCAAAGGAGCTCGCACTAAAAATGGATTGGTATTTTAAGTTTTATGGATTGCTCCATCTACGTGAGCAATGTTTGTATTGAATTCGTATTTCTACCAAAAGTTGCTATTTTCGAGAAAAATGCCAAAATAAAAGAATATAATCGTTTGTATTGCTCGCTCGAAAATCATAGTTTTGTTAGAAATCAACAACTTTGCTCAGGTAGAAGGAGCAATTCATAAAACTTACATCAGGCGCTCCAACTGTTGCTGCAAGTTCCAAATTCTTAGCATTTACACGTAGAAAAATTCCGATTAATTTTCAGCTCATGACTCCGCATAGAATGCGCATTAGACGGCCCTTCTGCTGTAAAGCGCATTATCCCCTCTTTCTAATAAAATTAATTCTGTGCAAATATTTCGAAAAAAAGAAGTTACGAGTTGTTGAAAATGGTGCGCGAACTTTCGGTTCAGTTTATAAAGTCATTATTACATAGAATTAAGTGTTCATCATGGTCACACTTCTACAGAAGAACATGAGGTACCCGGTCAGGCAGTAAATGAGGTATGTGGATCTTTACTTCACTTGGAATCATGGAAGGGATGGGGGATGGACCTCAAAACAATACGTACGCTTTGACTCAACGGGATTGGCGGCTGGAAAGTGGGGCTTCGAAGCCTAATCAATGCTAGGTGGTGGTCAGAGAGTACGCTGGCGAGGGAAGACGGAGACTGCGTCGCGGGTGCGAGCTGTCGCCTTCCAGCCGCCAGTCCTGTTGAAGTTGATAGCTATGTAGAATGAATCGCATATACAGTAACCAACTGATCCGTTGTGTAATTGCACAATTTTTGAATAGGTAGTAGGACGATATCGTCGAAGTATGAAGCCCTATGTTATTTTGTGCAAGTTTTCATGTTCCACATTCGTCCTTTTTTACTATTTTTGTAATCTTGATTATTCTAACACTAACAAGATTACCTCAGCTTAGATTTCATAAGTGGTGCAATCACACAAAGCAACTAGTCAGATGTGGTCTTCGATTGGATTTCATGTAAGTAGTGAAAGCGCCTTTCCCAGAAATTTTGAGAATTATACGCTTTAACAATGGAATCAAGCTACTTTGTGAAATATAAGGGAAGGGTTGGTAAACTGTGGTTAAAGGCTTGAATTCAAAGCCAGTAGCTTAATTAGTGACGCTTTCCACCTACAGTTCCGCTGTCCTGAAATATGCTTCAAAAGTCAAAAATGTGCTTCACTGGCATTTTGCAGCCTTGGGAATTCTGACGGGGCTGAGCGAGCGATTCTCTTCAAAAATAGCGACTGGATGCAGGATACTGTAACTGCACCCATCTCGGCTGCAAATGTTTGATCGGCTCAAGCAGCCAATCGCGACTCAGTTGGCGATCCTCGCCCATCCCCTCCAGCAATCTTCAAGACCAAAAAACGCCATGAAAAGCACTTTTTTGATTTATCAAGCACAGTCCCAGACTCAGCGCATCTAGAAGGGCAAGAAGGGATGGAAAGCTCACAGCTGTAGTTTTTTATAGCCATTGCCTTCAAGCGAGAATAGCTGATTGACAGTGAAATTTCTTGGACATTTGTATTTTCAGTTCTAGAACAAAGCTGCTAAACTCCACATTAGAAATAAAATGCAACGCTAATGTGGCCACTTCCATCTACTTTCTCTAAATTATTCATAAATATAAAGCATGTTTGTGATACAAAAAACAAAAATTCGATACTTTAACATTGAAAGTGCCGAAATTAGCAGTAATAGTGTCGTTTTTCGAGATTTTTGCTCGTTTTTACAGTACTTGTTGCACTTCGAGGCTTTTCCTAACGGACGAGAAGCCGTTATGTCAACACACTTGTCAGATCTCAGCCATAGCTAATATCGGGCCCACCCAAGTTGAGATCTGCGCAAGACTCTCAACCGACCAAGTACTTGATCGGCTACGCGAAAGCTGTGGTCGTTTGTTCTCGCTGATAGAACAACGCTGATAATCAGGAGCTAAATGTACCCTTTAATTCAACTGGCATGGAGGCTGGAAGGCGGGGCTTTGTGACCTAAGTAAGGCCGCTCGCGCCCGACGCAGCCTGCGCCTCTCTCGCGCACGTGCTCTCTGATCATTACCTAGCCTTCATTAGGTCACGAAGCCCCGCCTTTCATCCGCCAAGCCAGTTACATAGAGGGTAGAATGAGATTGAGCTTCCGGGTTCGCTGTATGATATCCAACACTTCATACTTCGTGGAATTTTCAAGAATTGCACGAAATGTTCCAGCAAAGGCAAACACCCAAGATTCCGCAGATTTTTCATTTTTACTCTCATTAACAAATTGAAGACATCATAGTTTCAATTATGGGGAGCATCTGCCTTTGATAAGCAAACACTTAGTCAATAAAAATCTTATTGCTCCATAGCAAGTGCTTCCGGTCATTTTGCTAGAACAACTGTGTTTCGCCAAGATTCTTACACATCTAAGCGTTCCACCAAGGCTTATCGGCGTTAATTAGACTAACAGTTGTTCCAGATAGGACCAGCTGTCCAAGACCTTGATGAACGGCAATCACACCTTGAAACACACCAAACATCCTCAAATAGCCGTTTACTCACAAACGACCATTAAAACACCCCTATACACGTAAGACATTGAGAAATCAAATAACAATAAACAACGCAGAGAAAAGAAAATAAAAAGGAGAAAACAACATTAGCGGCACAAAAAAACTGCTTTTGTCATTTTCCAAGAAAGAAAAGTAATTATTTGCCACTGCACACGATCACAGCGCTGACTGTCCATGGTGATAAAAAAATAAATAAATAACAAGTAAGGCATGCATTAGTTCATCTTTCTAAGTACTAGTCCTCCTCGGAAAGCTAAGAAAGAATTAGGAGGTGAAAGTCCGTAAAAGGCTGTGAAAAACAAAGACGACTATAAAGATGGTTCTCGTGAATAACGCTTTTACAGCTCCTCCTTCGCTTCCTTCTTGTCCTCCTTCTTTTCTTCTTTCTTCTCTTCCTTCTTCTCCTCTTTCTTAGTTTCTTTCTTTTCTCCTTTGAATGACTTCACTGCATGTTCTTTCATGAAATTCGTCAAATGATCCAAATCACGATTTCCACTGTACTTGATTGGTTCCTTCTGAAAAATAAAAATAATATGGTCATTTCGGCATTTCTCATCCGGAAGCGGCCCTTTTATATCTGGTACAGTATGCTACCGTAACCCAAGTGACTTTGAAAGAGATGGGAAGTGACTTTCCGCGATGCAATGTCAAAAATTCCTTCACCTTAAGCGGACGTTTATGTGAAGAGAGAAATTAGGGCAAAATCGCCCATTATCATGCAAGAGCGGCCCCTTCACGCCAGGTACAGTATGCTACCGTAACCCGCAGTACATGGAAGGCAGGATTCCATAACTGACCGCGGTGCGCTGTCGCAAGTAGAGTCCTTCTCCTTCCATGGGTGTTTAAGAAAAAGAGGTACTTCCAAAAGCACCCTTTGAATGTCGCATGAGGCTAGGTAGCGCATTGTAGATATGTACCAAAGGACCTACATTTCCAAAATCAGTTTCGCAAATCATAGCCCTACCTTCTTTCCACTTGGAGCGAAGTAGATTGTCGGGAAGCCTTCCACAGAATATGGCGAAGGAGCATCATTAGCAATAGCGTCCATTTTAGCAAGCACAAGATTTGGTTCAGTTTTCTTCAACTTCGCCGCTAATTCCTTGTATTTTGGTTCGAACGCCTATAAAATAAAAATCAGAACTTGTCCCATATTTTCACCAGCGAAGGTCTAATTTCACCTTGCAATGTCCACACCATGGAGCATAGAATTCAATAAGAATGTCTTTGCTTTCATCATTGACAATCTGGAATAATTCAATATCAGAATATTCATAAAATATAACGCTTGACACATGGGAATATTCATATTTCGTGGCAGACAAGATTATAGAAAGATTTCGCACAAAAATTGAATGCAAATAGCTTTTATGGTAGATAGCAATCCTCCTCTTCCAATGAGTTCAATAACCTAACCGAACTCAATCCAAATCTAACTCAAGAAGTTTTTAATTTCGAGGTTAAGTGTGCTATAGGGATATAATAACAGCTCTTTTGCACAAAAGCTTACAGTCTAGACAAACTTTCTTACTTGTATTTCTTAAAAAAGCTGACGCTTCACATTCCTCAAAGAAGGTAACTTTGAAATTGTAAGAATTTCAGCCAATTTCTCCATTTAGTTCTCGCTAAGAAGTACTCATTATCTTCAGATATGCACAATAGCTTATTTTGAAACAATAAACAAGTGCTTCAGAATATTCTGAGGCTCTGAGAAACAAACCAAGTTTTGGACTAGAAAAAAAAAGACTGGAAAACTCTTTGTGCTACGTGTAACCCTTCTGATACCCTACTTCCAATTTTAGCCCCACAAAGAAAGGCAAAAAAAAACGATTTTGATGATCGAAGCCCAAATCACCTACCTTCTCGAAGTTGGCGCCAACAACAATCCTTACCGGGCCCTTGTCATCACGTGGAATTGGAGCCGATTTATAGTACGGCTTGATTTTACCTGAATAAAAAACATAAAATATCTGAACTTTATAATCAAGAGAATGAAGAGACTCACCAGCACTGAGCTTCTTCATGAAAGCTTCCAAATTCTCTTCTAATTCGCCATCAAATTCTTCGGGATCCATTGGATACTTCTTTCCATCATGTCCAAAGGCAAGAACATTATGCTCAAGTCCAGAATCACCTAGAAAAAAATTGCAATCAAAAAATCCCTCTCCAAAACCCTAGAAAAATTCTCAGAAATAGGAGAGGGGAGGGGAGGGAGAGAAAGAAAACAAATGCACTTACCAAGTCCAACATCTTGCAACTCATCAGCAAACTCTTCTTCATCAGCTACAGCAAAGTAATAATTGTCTTTTTGGTACTGCAATGAGCAAAATTCATAAAGAAAATCCATAATACGAAAAAACTCTTCTTCAAACTGACCTTCTGAGCAATATTCAACACTTTCTGACGCCAATACTCACTACCCTCTCTATACTGTAATGAGAAATCAGCGTTATAGTATACAACCACCAATGGGAACTTTCCATATCGAGTAGGGATATTCTCCTAAAAATGCAAAAAAAAATTCAAATTTGAAACGACACCCTCAAAAAAGTAAAAATAATGTAAAAGTAGGTTGAGGAAGAGAATGACAGATTACGGTAAAATCCTACCTTAGTTCTCTTTCCAACCAATGGAAGGCAGAAGGAACGAAGGAATGAGACCAGCTCTTCAGCGGGTGCACCTTCCTAGAAAAAAATTAGTAGTGATCTCAGAAAAAATTATAATAATGCTAAAAAACAGAAAAAATTGGAGAGGACCCCACACTAACTCTATTGTAAGTCCTGCTTTTTGGTTCAAATTTGCTTTGGAACAGCGTTGGATAGAAAATGATCATATCATTTGGCTTAGCATCGTATTTTTTGAAAGCTTCCGGATCTGATACCCATCCTATGTATTTGAAATCCTGAAATACAGTAATCTACAGTAATCTCTGAGAAAGCTTGTAGTTAAAATGCACACCTGGCGAAGCATTTCGGCAGCTTCAGAGAAAGGCTCAAAAGCTGGAGAAGCATCACTTTCGAAGAAACCGATGATAGTTACATCTTCCTTTTGCATGAATCTGAAGAGATAAAAATCGATGAAATCAATAAAAGCCTCAGAGTTGCACTGAAATCAGCAAACTCTAGATGCAACAATAATAATAATAAGTTATGTAAATTTTTATCCCAAAAATTCAATTATTCAGCTATTAATAATTTAGAAACAAGCCGTTATGATTGTAGAGTGCCCCACCTCTGCACAGCTCCAACACTTCCAAGTTTCTTTGCTGCTGGTAAAGCTTGTTCTTGCATGAATTTGACGATTCCATAAGCTTCTCGTGGTCCATTGTATTCATACCTAAATAGAAATCTCGAAAATCTTGCTATGAAAAATACAAAAAACCGCTCGAACTTTTCATAAAATAAAAGCTTCACTGAAAAAATTTGAAAAATTCTACTCACCTCTTCCCATGTCGCATAATTTTTAGCGTTGGGAATCCGCTAACTCCATATTTTTCAGCTAAATCTTTTTCTACTGTGGCGTCTACTTTTGCAAGCCTGATAGGGCTTCCTTGAGCCTAAAGTAACAAGTACATTACGAGTGCTCAACCTCAATTAGGACTTATTTGGATCTACACTGGGAGTCACTCGATGTAGTGCAGTCTACACTTTGATTCAACATTTGCGTAAGAGATCGTGAAATCAAAAAACTGTAAATTTGTCGGAGTGCCATCAACTCCAAATATTTGAAAATTTCGAAAAACTCTTTAAAACTCAACCTAGCTTTAAGAAAAAGTTTACGGGCAGTTTTTGCCCCCTTTTACAGCAATTCAGAGCGGCAAAATGCTTTTTCATGCGCGAAAAAGCAGCCTCCCAAAAAATTCTCAGAAGTCAGCGTTACCGTAGGTATGAAAGCAAACGCAAGCAATTTGTGACTAATTTCACGCAAGAGAAATTTTTTACTGCTTTAAGAACTACTTTGCTTTCCCAACAAGAGCAAAATATTTACGGTTTTCAAAGTTAATGTTGCTAAGACACAGATTGTTTTACCGAAAAATTTCATGCAATTTTTTGGTAAAATTTTTCTTTGAACAGCAATAAAACAAAATGCTCAACTACCTTGAGCATCTGAGCAGCCTTCTCGTATTCTGGAGCCAGCTTTTTGCAGTGACCGCACCTAAGAAGAAAACAGTAAGCCAGAAAGAACCAGAAGTTAGCTAGCTTACCATGGAGCATAGAACTCGACAAGAGACAGAGCATGACTACCAATGAAGTCATCAAAGTTCTCTTTAGTCAGGGTCACAACCTCCTCTGGAGGTGGTTTGTAATTTGGATCAGTTCGTTGATTGATAAAAGCAATGATATCTGTAAAGAAAAAGCTAGAGCCCAGCAGAAAAACCCGAAAATCAACTTTACCTTCCTCTGTTCTGCCACCCTCGTAATCACTTGGTTCCTCGCCCTCTTTCCACAGTTTGAGCGTTGGATATCCTTGTACACCATACTTTTTGGCTAACTCAGTTTCTACGGTAGCATCAACCTTTACTAAGGGTATGGAAACTTTCGAAGCTACTTTTGCATAGACTGGCGCCAAAGCTTTGCAGTGGCCGCACCTGAACAACAAATTGAGAAAATACAAAAAAATTTCCGAGGTCCAGACAAAGGTAACGTTCAGACAAATCTGGGTATTTGGGTCTCTCATGTGAAAAGTGCTTGGAAAGCCTACAGCAAGCCTTTTGCTCAAGCGGCAGTTCATATGATTCATTGCCAAAAATTTGATCCCAATATTCCGCCCGTACCATATTTTTTCAAGCAGATCAATCAGCGCGCTCCAAAGTACGATACTGGGCAAGAGTATACAACCGACTTTCTGGAGTTCTGAATCATTGGTGCTTGCTTGGCCAACGATTTAGTTAGGGTTTCACCACCAGACCCACGTCTATAGACTCTCGCCCAGCACCGTACTTTACAGCACGCTTTTGATCTGCTCAGAAAGAATATGGTAATGGACGAGAAGTCAGATAGGGGAGCTCAAGTACCTGGTGTCTGCCTGGACTGCCTTCGACAAAAAAATCTTGTTTTAGCGCCAAAAATTCCATTCTAACAGAAAAAAAGAAAAACACTAACCACGGCGCATAGAATTCCGCTAAAAATGTGGGATGTTCCTTGACAAAAAGATCAAAATCGTTATCGTGAAGTACATAGACGTCTCCATCTTTTTCAAATTCCCAAGGATCGTCGTAACCTTCTGGCGTTGAAGCCGGCGGTTTTGCTTCGGAGTCCTCTTCTTTAGCGGCACAAGCACCCACCAAGAATAGTAGTGTGCAGGTTATCAACCGCATTCTGAATTTTCAGAATAATTAAGACTACTAATAAGCATCGTGTAGGGGGGAAGACGTGACATTTTCACAAAAGTGAAATGAAGGTTTGCCCTAGAAAAAAAAAGAAGAAAGAATAGGAAAATGGTGGTATGTCGCAATTGGAGAAAGTAGATGTCAAGAAATGGCAAGAATTCCAATTGTCACGGAAATAGCTTGTCAACTTCGGTACGCCATTCATAACGAATGCGTGGCACGAAAACGTTGTGCCACTGCTGTTCCAGCGCCGTGCCGAAACTTAATGGTCGATCAAAGTCCCGGCACATGCCAGTACGGTGCAGGAACGAAGCTGGCACGACTCTGATGCAGAAATGAAAGGGCCTTGGAAAGTTTCAATACCAGAAAGAGTTGCAAAATATACATAATACGCGAAGATAAAATTCAAAGATGCTGCACGAATACATGAGAAAAAGCGTAAGCCAATTATAATTCAAGAAATAACTGTACAATCGTGTAAGGAATAAAGAAGAAGAATGAATTAATTTGGATGAAAGAGTATAGTTCCAGCCACAATTTACGAATTTCTAAGTGAATCACAAACTTGACAGATTTTCAGAAAAATTGGTTTTGGCTAAAACGAAATATACTGATTTCTTCTTCACTCATTTGATGCATATTCCAACTCGCACTTTCTTGGGTATTCCACCCTCAGCCCCCCCCCCCCCCTCCCCGAAATCCATTCACCCTTTCTGCATATGCCCTCCAACTAAATGGAGGCAATCCGACATTGATTCCCTAGCACGAGACGGCGATACTGCTGTAGAGATTTATGTCACAAAAAGTTGAACTTTGAATTGTAGAGAACATCCCTTCTCATCGAATAAAAACCAAAAAAATCCAAAAAATTCTTAGTTCAGCGAAAAGAAGCTTACGTTAGTTTTACTGCTTTCTAATGATAATTGCATCTGCTGTGGAAAGAAGATGCAATTATCATTAGAAAGCAGTAAAAAGAAAAGTAAAAATAGCAGCATGCAAGATAAGGAGAAAACGCTTATTATAATCAATGCACAAAATGGCATGCAGTTGTTCAAATAAATCATAGTCGGTAGGAGCAATGCAAATATACAGCGATCATTGAGCAGACACTTTATGTCGCAATTTGCACTTTATACCTAAATAGGACACAGAAAAGAGTGAAAAAATGACCAGTTTTCTTTTGAAAAATATACTACTTATATTGAAAGATGGATAAATATTGATGGTAAAAAGTTTATAACCGCTTATTAGATGTATTCGCAGAAAACAAGTAGATAACTGTTTACTCCAGATTTGAGATCGAACATAATTTTCCTCCCTCCTAAAACACCTCAATATGACTAAATTCGGTACATATGTCTATCTGTTGGATCGGCGATAGATAATTTCGTTTCATTTAACTTCCATCGGGGCTCCTACAGATAATCAAGACAATATCCAGAGTCTGGAATTCGTGGAAAGGGCACCTCATTGTGAATTGAAATATATCTACGTCAAATGTCCCGCTGTTTTGAAAATGGGCAATAAATTTTAACCGATAACAACCGGTACGGTAAAGAAAAAATATTGAAATATATTCTATTCAAGTGAATTATTGAAAGAAAAAAAGCCGCAGTAGAGTGAAAAACCCCAATTCCCACTGTGTGCAAATCTGAGATAGTTTCATGTTTTGTTCTTGACCAAAGATTTCAAAAATAGCAGTTCACAATTTTTATCGTTATTTGTCCAAAAGAAAAAACTCTTTTTATCCGAATACCACATCAATCATCTTTGCAACATCACAATATGAAGACGAATTTGCAATCAAAGAATTGAGCTTGGAATCTTAGCCATATTGGGACATAACTATCTATACTGATCTTAGAAAATCCTGAATTGTTGATGTGATAGAGGAAGCTTTGAACTGCTTCCCTACAAAAAACATGGATGAAAACAAAAACAACAAGAGAAGTTTTTATGGAGATTTGCATGCCAAAATGAAATTATTGTTTAGCCAGTATGAGTTTGTACAATAATACAGAGTTTTCAACAAAAATTTCATTTCCCTATAATGTATCAATTTGTAGAGTAGGATTATTTTTGCAACTCAAAAAAAAAACATGCGCCATTCGGGACAGATACGAAGATCACTTGTTGACCTTGAACTGGACAGCGACAGCGTTGAGTGAATGGCATTCACAATTGTAAAGGCTATCGCTACCATTCAGATATTGCAAACTATTGTGGGATGATACAAGAGAAAGTTTCCCATTGAAAATAGGACAAAAATTGGGTATTCAGAAAAAAAACCTTTTCAAAAGAACTATGTACGACGCGGCGTATCAGCCACATGAACAAATAAAAAACAATAGTTATATAGAACAATCTAGAATAGGAAAAGAGGAGAAAAAAAGGGGGAGGGCAAGCCCGGACGCACAGAAAACTGGGCTGAACACGACATGGATTAACGGTTAAAAATTATGGAATGTGCCCGCAACATTATGCAGAACGGACCGGGGGGGGGGGAAGAGAGAGAGAGAAGGAGGGCTTCAGCCAAGCGATTGAAAGGTTTCCATATCCGGGAAGCCGTGAGATGTGAAAATAAATAGCGAATGCGCTGACGAGGAGCCCCCCGACAGTGATGACGTGGCTTAGCCATACCCCACGTCGGGCTAATTTGTTGAAACAGGACTTACACAGATTTTCAAAAATTTTAATCAAACGTATTTTTTGAAGCTTTCCCATTGGCCATTGAAAAAAAAGACCGTCGATGAGCAGGACGCAAGTAAGCAGTTAGTGTAAATATGCGACAGTTCAATGAGGTCAAGTCGGAGAACAAACAAAGAGCCAGGAATGGAAAGACTGTTAGCCAATGATCCGCTGGCTAAATCGAAAGTGCAGTACTCACAATGTACAAGATACTCGACCCCTGAGTAAAGCTGATAGACCGATGACTCGGAAAGATTCGGCGTGTTCTTCTGTTTATGGAAATAATACAAATTCTATTGGGTTGCTAAAAAATAAGGCCGTTCGGGCGTTTTTTTTAATTTCTAAATATAGATTTATGTAAGAATGTATGGTACCATCGGAGAGAGCAAATCAAAGAGAATCGGATAGTCGACTCTATTTACGCGGCAATGATTCATTACGACAAAAGTTGTGCAGAAAATTAGAATAGTCAAAACTTTTCATCAAATTTTCGAAAAATCATGCTCCAAAAAACGAATTGAAGTTGGGCGTAAGATGCAAGACTGACATCCGCATAGCAAATTCTGAAATTTCTAACAATTTGCACGACCATAGATGGTCAAATTCAAGCAATCTGGATTACCCAAAAACTAACTTCCAAGCGCAAAGGGGTGGAAATTCCCAAATTTTTGGATGCAGAGATATATAAACAACAGATTATGATCTCCATTGTATCGCCACGTAGACAAAGGTAAAATATTTTTATCCACAAAATTAGTCCTCTGCAGATTCAAAAGGTTGTCCGATAAATCATTAAATCTTGCTTCGAAAATACTTGTTCTCCTGTAACAGTTTCTAACAACAACAGGGAAAGCTTTGTGGTAAAAAAACTTTGCCGGGCATATATAATATAAACATTTGTTCAAAAATGATTTTTTGTCAAATTGAACGAAACGTAATATTTCTAGCAGTCGTCAAAAAGGCCGGGCATACTTCACGCGATTTTAGTCGCGACGCGATTTGGCAATGTTCCAACTGTCCATAACTTACTGTAAGTATATTTTAAATGCATAGAAGTTAGGGCATATCATCAATCCACTTAAGTTATACACACTGTGCATGTGCAGTTTACTAGTGTTGGATCTGAAGACTTCTGGCGAATTGCCAAATCTCGTCGCGACTGAAATCGCGGGAAGTATGCCCGGCCCTAAAGGCCCGCTAAGAGCAAGAATATGTAAGATAGCCGCATAAGATACGCAGAGGCTTTGAAGGACCACATTAAGCACTGAGCGTGCGTCCTCTGATGCCATACCATAACCTTTTTAAAAGAAGTGAACCACTGTTATATCGCTAATAACCCTTTAAGATCTACATCTTTCTCAATCCATTTGGGATGACTGCTTCAACTGCCAAGTTTGAAGCAAGCGTGTTCATATAGGCCAAGAATCACCCGCTAAAATTCCGTTTTTCGTGGGGCAAAATTTTCTCAAGAATGCACAACCTTAGTTCACACCAATAGAAGTAGTCGGTGATGGGTTACTGTCAGTCATGGAAGACTGCTTTTATGCTAATTTCTAACCTGTGAGAAACAAAAAGTAGGAGAGTCACTACTATTAGACAGTTGGTGCATTCCCTTAAAAACCGACAACCTCGCTCATCTTTAGTCCAAAAGTCTCCACAATCCGCCGGAACTCACCGCAATCCGCGTCTTATCGCCATATCACGGTTCAAAGGAGAGAATTAAAAATCCAAGGACCTTTTGACTCAAATCGGACGAGGTACATCTTCTAATACATAGGAGTACCCGCTTGGATAAGAAGGCGATCAGAAATCACAGATCTTTTTAGATTTTTGTCTACGGTAGATTACATGGTGTGCAATAGAACAAGCACTCTGAGTAACCAACTGTATGTAAATATCTAAAATGATCCTCGAATTTTAACCGCCTACCATATTCAAACGACCACTTCTGCATATCAGACGATGCGCCTCGTCGAGGTGATTCAAACTGTATTCTTGGATTCAGAATTTATCCACTCTGAACCAATATATGGCGATGAGACGTGGGCTGCGGTGAATTCCCACGAAATGCGGCGACTTTATAGATCAATTAAGAGCGGTATGATATTTTAGGTAATTAGTTGAAGAAAGCTTGGAAAAAACGTCTGAAATAAAAGTTCTGGTATAAAACATGGTAAGAGATTTTTCTCGACAAAGCAAAACCACTAAGAAAAGAAGCAAGCATACACACACATATTATTTGCAATCGCCGACGCCATTTTTATTGTTATTGAAATTCACGCCATTTTTATGCCACTTGCTTGACATTTTCTTGAAGAAATCGATTTGATTGAAAATGGGAGAAACGCATGAGATTTGGTGGACGGAATGAAAGTATAATCGGTATTGATCCGCTTCCAGAGAAGGTGAATCGCGGAACAATTAGTAAGTATGCGAGGGAGTGGGCACTGTTTGCGTAAATGCACTGGCTCGCCTTGGCACCTCAAACATCGTACCGACCTCCGACTGTTTGCCGAATCGGTGACCCTGTCGACTAAAGCCGTCTCTATCTCGAGGAAGTCATTGACGTTAGTGACGATAGGTTAAACATTCCAAAGTAGGCTCTTAGGCCTGTCGAGTCCGAAGAGAATCGAAAAAATAAGTGATGATGGAGATGATTACAGGGGTGAAGTGAGGCTTAGGCTTCAACTGCTAAACATAGTACTTACCTCTACAGTTTATGCAGCCTAGTAGATATGTCGTTTACTGTAGTGCTCTTGCGTAGCCATTAGCATTTACGCGTAAACAATGGCAAAGCGCGCTAGGCCATTTCTTTACACGCAGGTCGCAAAAATCGGCCAAGCGATTAGCGAAGTGAGCATACAAAACATTTGATTCCGCGCACATTTGTGGTCACCGCACTACATTTATTAAACGTAAATCTACTAGACTGTACTTTCCAAAGTAGGTGGATTGAGAGTTCCCACTCTCCCTCTCCCTCGCAGGAGTTCTAAAAGTGATCTACATAATCATAGAAGTGTGAGTAGATTCTTTTACTTGTCCAGCAAGATCAAAGATAGGTGCTTGATGTTAGCAGTAGATCATGCGTAGCTAATTGCGCGTCAGGTTGTGCTGACCCCATACGAAAGCAAATGGAAAAAGGAGGAGGACAGAAAGCACAAAAAAAAAGTGATGGAATCTGATTACCAAAGTTATACAATGACTATGATGCTCTGACACATTTTGTTGATGTTAATGCTGAGTATGAAATCATTTCATAGTCATAACTCAAACTAAGTAAAAATATCTGTGCTGCCTACTCGTCGCGTTCATTTTCATCCCGTAGACCAATTTTTATTGATTTCGACAAGAAGACAGCAAAATTTCACTATGCACATAGTGTAAATTTAAGATGCACTGGATATATTCGAATAACTCCATGTAACATGATACTATCACAAGTTAGAGAACTGGGTACAAAGTATTAATGCTGATCAAACACGTGTCCTAATTATGCTCATAAAAGCCCTCCTGAAATGTCATGCAGAAAAGAAAGGAATACCAGCTACCAGGAAACGTGAATGAGATGAAAGCTTAATTATTGGACGTATACATCACAAAGGTGAGGGCCTCACTCGATAAAAGCACATTATGACAGCAGGCAATCGACAACTAGCGAACTATCCACAAACACTGTAAATGAGCATATAAATAATATTTGAAACGCATATGAAATACCGACACAAATTAAGCTCTCCTGTCATTGTTGTTAGTATCCTCAAAATCACAACCGAATCTGAGCTGAAGTTCTTGCATATAGGCTACTTCGCTCATCGCTAAAGCTTGGGCAAGCGCACAATCTTCGTCCATTTCGTTGTCCGGCCATCCACCACACTCTAAAAAAGATGCTTTGGTGCATCTCCTAAAGCAGACTGTAAAACTTTTTTAGTTCTTGCAAAGATATAGTCACGGGTGGTGATGTACTGCTCAAGTTCAATTTTATCCGTCAGATTGTTATGTCATCTCAGATGTTCGTTCCCGCAGGTTTGATTTCTTTCTTTCCTCCCAAATACAAGCATAAAACACGAGCAGTTTGAAGCGCAGTCCCGTTTGCAAAATCAATGGTATTATCGTTGGAATATCCACCTGGATAGTCACGGGTGGTGATGTAAAGATATAGTCACGGGCGGTGATGTACTGCTCAAAGTTCTATCTTATCCATCAGATTCAATTAACGAAATCAAACCTGCGGGAACGAACATCCGAGATTGTCATCTCGGATGTTCGTTCCCGCAGGTTTGATTTCGTTAATTCCTCCCAAATATAAGCATAGAACACGAGCAGTTTGAAGCGCAGTCCCATTTGCAAAACCAATAATTATTAGTGTTATATCTACCTGGATACTTTGTTTCGCCGATTTCGCAAAGATCCCAGCTGCATTAGATAAAACTCCATCGCAAAATCAAGAAAGAAAAAGCCTCAAAGCCGAAAAGGCATATCAATTCAGTGCCAAAGCCCAAAAAAGACTTGATATACTTGTTCTCTAGTTCGAAAAGTGTAATATGATCAGCGCTTTCAAACCTTCAGATGTTTCTACACCATTTTGATGAGCACTTCCCCTTTATCTGCTGTGCGTGTTATGCCTATAAAGTGTTTTTTTAAGCGAAAAATAAATGCGATCCAGATTTGAGCAATGTTGACTATGCATCAGATAAAGGGATCCGCATAGAGTGCATGATACTCACTGGTTCCTTTGCGCAGTTCTGGATACTTTAGTTTAGTAGCATAATTTGACCCAAAATCATAAATAAGCGTCTGAAGGCGCAAACCAAAAAGATAGATTATCAGCAATGCTCTTCAAAAAGGGACAGATTTCATCTACAAGTCTAGATTATCAGCATTGCTCTTCAAAAAAAAAGACAGATTTCATCTACAAGTCACTTTGAATCAACGTTTTCCTTGTATATGTGGTAAAAACAAGCTCTCACAAATTCTGTGAAACATAATATAATACTTTAAGTGCTTACCTTGGATAGCCAGAAGCTCCTCATAAAGGTTAGACGAAGTCTGCGGTGAAGGCTCAGCACCTTCGTTTGCTATGTAATCCAGGCGAGAATCACGCTCAACCTAAATATCAAAAGTAAAAAATATTTACTATGAACTACAGACTCCAGCCCAGACCTCCAACAAATTTGTGACTCATAAGTATTAGGTTAGTGCGGAAGTTCTTGCATAAATCAAACGGAATCTAATAGTATTTCAAAATTAAACCTAAATTTATAGTTCGGCACTGCTTTTACATATCAAGCCTAAATTCTAGTTCGGTTTCCTAAATATAGTAGTAGGTTTGGGCTCCATAACAGACTTCAATCTTAACATTCTATGAGTTAGGCCACCGAGAACGAACCTTTCAAAGATGCCGTTTTGAATTTTGCAATTTTGACTTTGACGTTAGAAAATCGTGGAGAGCCGCTAGCTAGTCTAAATAATTTTGTAAAAATTACTCACACAGCAAAAGCGCATGCATACGTTTGGCAGGCTTCAATCTCGTACGGTAACGCAGATATTTGAAAAAAAAATCTGAAAAATGTCATTTTACAGGAAAAATCCTCCACTTTTCAGCAAAAACAGTACAGCAAAACTAATGCAGTACTCTAATGCTCTAAATAGACACTATGTCTCATTTCCGTTTCCAAAAGCTGTGTTTCAGTGAGAAAGCAGAGATAGGGAGATTTATCCTGTAAAATGACAATCAAAAAATTTTTATACTGCATTCTGTACGAAATAGAAGCCTGCCACAATAACGTATGGACTTTTGCTGTGGATTTTTAAACTTTTTTTGGGCTAGCTAGCGACCCTCCGCGATTTCCTAGCACCAAACTCAAAAACGCAAAGTTTAAAACGGCGTTTTTGGAAGCTTCGTTCTCAGGGCTAGCTCATGAAGTCTTATGCGTAAATATCCTCAAGGGGCGCACACCTCTAATACTGTTGGACAACATGACTTTAGGAATTGAATTTAGGTTCAAGCATCAAAAAGTTATTGAATTTCCGAATTACACAAGGAACCTTTCGCACCAAGCTAATATAAAGAATTGATTCAAGAAAATGCCCAGCACTATTGACATACCGTTTGATCTGATTGTAGGGATATGAGACTCACAAATGCACATAAAATGGTTACCCGCTTTCTTATTGGTCCGAAGACAAACTATTAGTTACACGATGACATCATGTGAGTACTCGTAAAACTGATGTGCTGTCAATCAACACTGGCGACTAATTTATTACTCACTTGCTCGATGATTTCCCTCTCAGTTCGTTCTAGATCTGTGAGTTCAAGCTGACTCTGCATTATCGCTTGCTCCACGCATTCATCACTGCTGTCTTTGACAGCTTGTCGTACATTGTTGGCTCCGGGCGAAGCATAGTTAGGTAACCCTACCACTCCAACAGCAGGAGCGTATGGATCTACGACTAAAACAAGTTCTTAGATCACATAGAACCAGCTCTTCCATGAATATACGCTGTTTGAAAGCAGTTAGTGAGATATTAAGATCGAGTAAAATTGGAAATGAAGTTTGTATAGTTGGAAAGAAGAAAATGCAAAGAAAAACTGAAGAAAAAAAACAACACTCACCAGAGTTGTAGTGAGAGGAACCATGATAGCTCAGACGAATGGGCACCAGCACTTCCAGTCTGTTTATCGCTGGATAGAAGATGTTTCGAGGGACTACAAGAAAAGCCTTGTGTACAGTGTTCGCTCGCTCAAGAAGAAAATTTCTTACTTTCACTGTATTCGTAAATTTCTATTGGACGAGCGCACATCTCTGAAATGGCTTGTAATTCCACATGATTCCCGTGCTGTCCGAGCCTGCGCTTGCGAGCGAGGTAGGACGAGAAATCTTCAGCAACAAATGGAGCAAAATGTTCTCGATTACGAGCCTGATGAAATAAAACAAAAGTGAGCGTGAAAAAAAAACGGGCTAGAGTAAACGAACCATGTAATCCATGCAAAGTCTTCTTACTTCTCCATGCATTTCTTGATCAGCATAAAGTTGGTCAGCTAAATGATCGCATTAAGGCTGTGACTTTCTCCAAAAATCCAGATGACCAAAACCCAACCCACCAACAGCTCTGAACATGCATGACCCATCTCCTCGTACTGGTCTTATCTCGAAACCTCGAGTTCTCTTCAGAAGAAGAGCAAAATCGGCATCCATCTAAGACAAACTTTATTTATCTTGCGCAAGAGGGCAGCCGTCAATCTACTAGATACAAAATCGACTAAAATCACCAAAGCGAATGAGGAATTCCACTAAATCGACACGCTGCTGTGACCAACGTACTTTCTCATCTTTGAATCCGACATCGTATTCATCACCTGAGTTGGCACCAGGAGAGACAGATCCACGTCGAGAGTACTCTGTAAGCGAGGTGCTCAGATTTTCCAAGGTAAAACAACGTGATTAACTTCTGGTTGCAACTACTTCCAAATCAAAATTTGGAACATGATGTGATGTCATTCTAGTTCAACGCCTGGGGCAGAGAATCGATTCGTAACTATTCCATTATATCGTAGAGTCATTTGTAAGTTAATATGAGTAGTGCACACTATACACGCTAACTGACAAACTGCGAAACTAGAACCTGCTCATTTCCAGTGATTTCTCCTTGTCTCCTTGTTTCTTTTGTTTTAGTTGGTTATCTGTTAGTCAGTAGAACACAACAACACAAGTTACTAGTATGGTTGTCGTCGCTAATAGGGCTTAGTTTACAAATGACTCGAGGTTACATTGTAAAAATTTTTCATTTTCCCGGTGCCTGTGCTTTCTGGTAAGGGGTGAACCTGTTTTGACGCTAAAGGGTTCATTAGCCGACTTCGCATGTTCTTAGCTGCAGAGTCGCCCGGCTTCGGAAATAAAGGACCGAGTGACTTTCGCGGCGAAGAAGCAACAAGGTGGTATCGAGCCACTCACCTCGCCGAAAGAAGACCAACAGAACCCGGAGCGTGCTGCTCAGCCACCTCTACCCAAAACTTGGCTTCTCCAAATTTGGTTCAACGTAATTTTTTCGTACATTTGCAGTTTCCGTATAACTCCCAAACATCATTACGTGACTTTGGTTTTCTGATTCTGTCGTCTCTAATAAACGGTAAGTTGTCTAACTCTGTGAGGTTTGTGACATCGACATAACAAAATCATTTGACTCTGTCTTGCAGAACCAAGTTCAAGTAAAAAAGCCGTAAATCATGTGATGTGCTATTTGGAAGCATTGAACTGACCTTTGAGACTAGTCCAGTCTTTGGCCACGAACGAACTATTCATGGCGTTAGGCCAGCATCAGCTGAGAAGATTATAACTTTTTTTTGTTGTATGCAAAGTATTTGTTATTTGTTACTGCACGCTGTGCAGAACAATTCCCTTCGGTGCGTCAATCAAACATGAGCGTTAAACTTCAACAACAAAGATATCTCCATGTTTTTGAGCATCTTCCGAGTTGTAGTTGGGCCTTGCGAAAAACCTCTTCTGTCCCCGTACAGGACCATTACCTTTCAAAGGTTGCAATTTAAGGATAGAAGACTGCTTTTCGAAGTTGAAAATATCACGCAAAACTCAACGAATTTTATAACATTCATATAAATGGGAAAGGTTGCAGAGTCATACCTGAACGTTCTCTGTTATAATTCCTGCGTCTCCGTGTTCTGAAAGTTGTCTCTTCACCACTAAAAATAAACAAATACAGGCGACCAAAATATGAAACGAAATTCAGCCCGTGATCTTATACATAAAATTTGACAATGACCCCTTACAAAGTAATCGGAATCATAGATGTTGTCCTAGATAAATCTTAACGACTTTCAAGATAATGCATTCAATTCTAACATGACTGACCTTGCACTACATTCAAAAGGTCGTTGGTTTTCGCCGTCAGAGTCGTCCATACTGTTATTTTTATGAAATACCGTCATCTAAAATCTAAAATTATGTAGCAAAAATTAGAACGTTGCCTTTGTAAAATTCGATAAATATATGATAAAGATACACGACCTTCCAAATGATAAGGAAATCAAAAATGTCATTTATTAGAAAGCGAATTATTGAGAAAGACAATGTTGAGCAGAAGATATAACAACAACAACAAACAGCATATACTTGGTCCCCGTTGCAAGGAGATATACACAACTGAGATCTTCAACTCTAGAGAGGTACCAGCATTTATAACCTCTTCCAGTTCACTCGGAGTTTTGTGGGGGAGGCTGGGCCTTCATGCTCAAACAAACGCTCAGCTAATCGTGGATTAGTCACTTCCACTTCACGTACAAGTCTTCGCTCCAAGATGCACTTTCCTAAAGACCCCTTGCATTGGTTATGTTTTCACGCAAAAGTGCGGCTGATCAAACATCTATGACTCGCCTTCTTTATACCTTTCCGCGCTTTCGTGCGCAAACTCATACATCCACCCTAATTTCGTGTTACATACGAGACAGAACGCTTCACGAATCTGAAAAGTGATTTGCGAAGATACAATAGAGCACAGCAAAACGAACACAGACCAGGTGAGTACCGGTAGTCAGTTTTCTTGCAACCGGTTCGCCATAACGCACATTCGCGACACGCCGGAAGAGGAACGCCCTTCCTGTGGAGCCTGAAAGTTGGACTTTCTCACGACTGATTCAAAAGCACTAATGATTTGAGATTTTTAGATGGCAAAACATTCTCAAACACGCAAGAAGGAGCAGATATTACGTCGACATAGAAAAAAACTAGACACGTACACTTGCTACAAAAAGCTAACTAGCGCTATATCAGAAAACTCAAAATGATAATTTTGCCAGAATATTCTCCAAATCTGGGCACGAAAAATAATCTTCAAATTCACAACAAACATACATTATCAGGAACTGTTTTGGAAAACAAAACGGTTATAGAGCTATTAGAGCGGTGTAAAGGGAAACGATGATGTTAGTTAATTGGGGAAACATGCAACTGCAGCGCTTAATGAAATAAGAACGTTGTTAAAAAGTTGCATTACGATAGAGAATGAGAAATTGATGTGAAAAACATATTTACTCAGCTCTTAACATAAACATGCAATGTAAACACTTGATTCATCGTGCAGAAGCAGCACCATTCAACTTTTCATCTAGTCACAGAATCAAACAGTCAATCGACTTGCTAGACATATTGCATAGATATTCCCATCTACATCACTCAAATCCAAAGAAAATGGATAGAGTGGCAGAATAAGGTAAGAACTGAGGAAACTAATCTAGCTCACCACTAAAGCGAGTAGAAACAACTTCTTGCCTGTTTGATAGATAGGTACCACACTTTTCACATGAGAATGTGCGCCGTCCTCCCCAATGCTCTAGGAACACTCGTGGCATCTGAAAAAACATGATACTTGAGGGGAACGAAGAACGAAGATCAAAAATGGCGATATCGGTTGTAGACCATGTTGACGGATAAAAACTCATAATAAAGTATTTATCAAACTTCTAATAGTGGAACCATGACAAAAAATAGATGTGAGTCACCCTAAAGCTGTTGCACAGATAATAGGACTTAAATGTGAAGGATACGACTGTAATAGGACTTGTGCACTGCTTTAAAGTATATGTCTTCAATAGAACGATCAATGACACAAAAACAGAAAAGTATGGAATGAGGACAGATTTGAAGTCACTGATGCATAAACTCCTCAGAAGAAGTTATTGATCCCTACCACCGATATATACACGAAACGGCATGCGAATGGATGTCATGAAGGAAAATATACAAATACGGACTATGGTGATTCAGCTGCTGTTGCAGGAGGATGCGTTGTGGTTCTGCTAGCAAGACGAGAATCCGACCTGGATAGGGCTGTCAGGCGAATTCCACGACGGCCCCCAAAAGTTTCAAACACGGGTGACCTAAAAAGCGCAGAATGGCACATTTCACTGGTGATATATTGAAAACAAAAGTCAAAGAAGGATAAATTAGCGAGCAACACTTTTGGCCAGGCGACTGGAAAAAGTCAAACCGAATATTGCATATTTATGCACAGATGATTATGCAATCGTGGAAGTACAGTATTTGGCCAAACTTCCAAAGGCCGAAAGTTAATGTGCTCCCAACAAGATTCGCACTAGAGCGCCAATCTTGTTCGGAGCACCTTATTTCCGGCTTATTTTCTGCCGGCTATTCTATTAAGATAAAAGTAACAGTTTCTTTTTTCATTTCCACTATTTTCATTACTATTTAGTACTAGAAAAGTGATGTTGGCGCTATTCGACCCGGACCCCAAAACTTATTTGTCATGGATTTCGCTCAAAGTTGGCCCAGGGGGGTTGTCTGACATGCTGATCACGGATATCGCCTTTTCTCCGCAGGAAAACGCCTCCCTGCAGAGTTACGGTAGGTATACGGTAGGGGGGTCAAAACCACGGATTTGCTCGAAACTTCGTCTAGGGGGGTTATTTGGCATGCTGAACATGAATATGATGTTTATTTCGTGCGACAGCGCCATCCGGTGAAGTTACGGTAGGACTACGGTAGGGGGTCAGGATCACGGATTTGCCCGAAACTTGGCCCAGAGGGGTTATTCGGCCCGCTGATGCCAAATATCGCATTGGTTTTGAACCGTAGCGTCTTTCTCGAATTACGGTTGCTACACGGTAACGAGTGTAAAACATAGTTCTGCCTGAAACGGGTGTACAGCGATTCGGACGATCGTGAAGCTTTGCACACATGACCACCGCCGCGCGCTACACACCCTGCTGCGGCTTTTGCCTAAGCACCACAGGGGAAAGATACATTTGCCAATTTGTGATTTTGACCCCTACCGTAAATCTGCCGTAACCCTGCAGGGAGGCGTTTTCCTGCGGAGAAAAGGTGATATTCGTCATCACCACGTCAGATAACCCCTCTGTGTCAAGTTTGAGCGATATCCATGACAAAAGATTTTGGGTCCCGGATATACTTTGGAATATTCGAGAATTTTTTCGAATAATCGAATAACCGAATATATTCGAAAATCAAAAATATCGAATAATCGAATTTCGAATATTTTCAAAAACAAAAAATGTCAAATATTCGAATATCGAATATTTTCGAAAAATAAAAATGTCGAATAATCGAATATCGAATATTTTCGAAAAATAAAAATGTCGAATAATCGAATATCGAATATATTCGAAATGAAAAAAAATTCGAATAGTCGAATATGTTTAAGAAAAAAATTCGAATAAACGAATATTTTGCATCGTTCATGTCGAATATTCAACCAAATTTTGATCAAATTAGCACAGTGAATGACTCCATGCAGTGGGCAACTTAGACAACAAACGATGGTTGCTGATATAGCAGCCAAAATTGTGACGCTGTCATGTAGTTATTCGATTACACGAAATTGTCGAATAATCGAATAACTTCTGAAAATAAATATTCGAATGTTCGAATATTTTCGGAAATCAAAATTTTCGAATAACCGAATAATCGAATAAATTCGAAATTGATATCGAATAAGCGAATATCGAATATATTCGAGATTTTGAAATTTTCGAATAATCGAATTTCGAATAAAATTTATTCGAATACTTTATTCGAATACTCGAATATTTATTCGATTCGGTCCAAAGTATAGTCCCGGATAGCCGAAAAGCGCCGTGATGTTTTCGGAATGTCTTGAAATCGCTTTCCGTTTTGATTTCTTATGTGCCTGGGCTTATTTTTCATGGTGATTCGAATACTGCTTTCAATACTTTTTTTACTATCCTTAGTAAGCATTCGCCGACTTTGCCTCTTTCTGTTGCACTTTGATTAACTTTTTACATCTTTGTTTTTTACTTTTTGATGTTCTTCTGTAGTTGAAGATTACTCTAATACAGTAACGATGATATCGCAAAATGCAAACAATCACCCCAGGTACATAAGAAACTAAAGCAAAAAGCGATTTTAAACTTTCTTAAAAACATTACTTTTCTAGTGTGAAACGATTAAAAAATTGTTACTTTTATCTTAATAGAATAGCCGGCAGAAAATAAGCCGGAAATAAGGTGCTCCGAACAAGATTGGCGCTCTAGTGCGAATCTTGTTGGGAGCACATTAACTTTCGGCCTTTGGAAGTTTGGCCAAATACTGTACTTCGCAATCGTGCAGCAGAGTAACCATAACGAAAAGCGTTGCCATAAACATGCAAAAGTGAGCAGAACAATGACTGGCCGGGTCCATCCAAAACTTGCAAGAGAAGTTCTCAAAAAGAAAAAACTCACGAAGGTGGCTGCTCATGCGTCTCAAGTGCGCCAGCAGGATCGGGAAACCCATCCTCTTCGTCGACGAGTGCTTTCTCAAGGATCACACGAGCCTCTTTGTAGCGCTGAGACTCTTCCATAGCAAACTCGTACATCCAACCAACTTTCTTCTGTAAACATAAACATGAAAGTTAAAATGCTGTTAACTATATAAAACCACTCACATGACAAATTCTGCACATGACATCGCGAACGATGTGTTTGCCAGTCATCATGTCTCTATGCTGCGCTTCTGAGTAGTCAAGATTCCAAGCGCGATGGAACAACATTGCCCGACCGGATGATCCTGGAAAAAAGTGAGCAGATGAGAACTTAAGCCGGCGTGATAATAAGCTTCGTCAAAGTTGCCTCGCTGAAAAGAAAAAAGCGTTGTCGTCCGAAAAAAATAGCACATTTTTCCGTCGATATCGATTAGATGGAAGCAAAATCGCGAGCGCTTACCCTTTCGAGCAAAAATGAGAAGAATGAAACCTTCAGAACCGAAACTTGCGTCCCTATCTGCTTCTCACAGCAAAAAAAAAAATAGATTACTATAACTTGCTTTAATGGCAGAATCGGGATCAGCTAAAATCTGCCTAGAGTTGAATATGCATACGGGAATTTCACAACGCCAAGATTCAGCGAATTTGATTTGAAACTCTGAAATGATATCTGGTAGTGAAATAAGTTTTAAATCTACATTCACTTCACTATGTCTTGGTAGTGAAGCATGAAAAAGTTCGCAATTATATTCATTATTTCCGTTCCTTTTGTAAGTGCAAGCCTTTACTCAGTCCACCATTATCCGCAAGGATTGAAAACTTCCCGTAATTATGATTCAATCACATTCAATAGGATAAAAAGTTGGATGATCAGCCTCAGATGATCATGCAAATACTCACCGGGAGTAAAAAAAGGCAAAACTAGCTATGACCAATGGTCTTTGAAGAAGTATTTATGTGTGACCTATGTGTTTTCGATTAGTCACATTCTTTGAGACGGGTGGAGTACCAAGAATGCAATCAGTGACACATCTTTTTTGACAGGTGCACAGTTAAGATTCGTTCTCTCATCATATCAAGTTATTCCGTTCTGGAAAAATTCGTGCATAATAATGCTACGAAAAAGGTGAACATGGGAGGTCTACTGCAAGATGTACATGTGCAATGGGATATTTTTTAGGTTTGATACAATCTGCAAATAACAAACTTATTCATTTTTCGAAACATAGTCACTTTGCTCGTTTCTAACTAGTGTAACTGCAGAGGAAACTGGATAAGATAAAATGAAAGATGATTTCGAGTCATTGGCTCTGAAATCATTGTGCCAGCAAAAAAGCGACATTATCAATGTGCTCACCCTGGAATCTGCTTGAGATCAGTTCACTGCGATTAGTGAGATAAGTCTTGCAGAAACGACAGACAACCAACCTTGTTCCGCCTGAAAACTGCTTTTCTTATGCTTTTTCCACAAAGAGTAAAAGTAGGTACTAATAAACAAATCATACCATGGTTTTCGATGAAAATACGACCCATTTCTATCAGCTATTCCTGGCGAAATACCCGTCTGACAGAAGACTGATGCTCAAATGTGAAATACTGATAAAGCGACAGCTGAGGCGCGACGATCAGCTGACAGCCAGCGAGGACTAAAATTCTCGTCGCAGCAAATGCCGCAAGCGACAGCGCCTGCCGCGTGCAGAGCGAAGACGTGTGGGCGAACGTTCTGCATTACACTGAACACCTACGAACATTCCCGAAGTTAAATGGGCCCCAACTAGTTTATATATAAGGTGCTTGGGTGGGAGTGTTGAAGAAATGACTGCTTCTCGTGTTTTCTCGCGTTATCTTCTTTGGTATTGACAGGGTATAAGCTTATCGCTTTGCAGTTGCTAAAAAAAGAAAATGCGATTTTTTCGTGGAACTGCAATGCACAACAATTCGAAATTGAAGCAATAGAACGTTTGGAGAGCATGAAAACATGAAATAGGAACATAATAAGTTTTAACAGGTAAAAAGGATGCCATTAACCTTAGACATTCGCATGTTTCAACCTAACCAGTTTTTTCTTCTTGGGCCTTTACAAGGTGGGGGCTGAGGAATTTGTCATGCGAAAGCGTCCCCCCCCCCTTCCCCAAGCAGGCGTCGCGCGAGTGCGAGCGGGTGGAGGACTATGTCGCCGAATTTGGAAGAGTCCCGCGCGGATTCCCTGCAGGAACGCATGTCCGCGCATGTACAAGGGTGCGTATTTGTCGCAAGTGACCACGGGGACCGCCCTTTTTCGGCGACATATAGTCCTCTACCCAGTGCGAGCCCATAACGTTTGACCGGAAGCAAGCAATACGATCGCAAAGCTGGGAAATTTACGCCGTGGGCGAGCCCACCACCTGCGGATTTTCTGTTGCAGCAAAGTGCGCATGCCGCTACAGTTTGAGTTGTATCATCGGCTCCATGATTCGTGTAGAGGCGGGGTTTTGCCAACTCAAAGCGTGGCGGTTTTTGATAGCGAGAGAGTAGAAAAAACAATGCTATGCGTGGAGGTTCAACAAGTTTACCTGTATTATCAGGCAAAGTCTGCAATACACCTCTACACGAATCGTGGAGACGATCATAGGATCCCGGCGACCCTTCCTGTCAGCCTTGGCGGGAACTGTTCCACTCGTCCTAATTCAAGGTTCCTTCATACTACGCCGCAAGACGCGGCATGTCCGCTGCAGTCGCAGTGAAAATATAAGCTCGCTCGCTGTGAAAGGCCCTCGGAGGACACGAACGTGCAACAAATACAGAGAACATCCATAACCAGCGAAGTGTGCTGGCGTATATTTTCACTGCGACAGCTACGGCGCACGCGCAGGACGCCGCGTGCTGCGGCATGCTGCTGCGTCCTGCGGCGTAGTATGAAGGAACCCTCAGATTGGAAGGCCTTGGAAGATGCATGTTCTCTCCGAATTTGCGCTCTGCGCCATACTTGATTCACTTGATACGCTTCGCCATTGAGCAAATCAAATTAATGGATCGACCAATAGCAAGGCCGATATTACTCGATCCACTTGATTCACTTCATCCACTTCGCTATTGGTCAGTACAGTGATTTGACCAATACCAAAGTGGGTCAATTGAATCAAGCGGATCAAGTGGGTCAAGTATGGCGTATACCTAACGTGGATTTCTGGATTCAGCGTTACAGGTAATCTCAGGTAGTTGGACTTGCAAGACATAGCTTTTGTCCGGAGACTCCTTTAAAAGCAGTGTCCGGGCAAATCTCGATTTTGATCTGTGCTTAAACGGGCCCATTCGCCATGCTGAATCCAAACATCCACCTCAAAAAAAGGCAAAAAACGGCTTTAGCGCAGGAGGGAAACAGCAAGTGGGCCTCTCCACTGTGAATTCATGCTCCCAGCTGAGCGGTCTTCTCGATTCCGCTAGCCGTCGATCGCTACCGCCCACGTGCGAATGAACTTGAAACCGAAAGCGAGAAGACAGCTCCGGAAGCTGGGAGCGTAAATTCACAGTGGGGAGGACCCCACCCATCTGCTAATTTCCATCCCGTGTAAAGCCGTTTTTTCGCCGTTTTCGCGCTCTTCAATGTGCATTCTCGGATTCGGCGTAGCGAATAGGCCCGGGTAAGCACAAAATCTCAAAACCGAGTTTTTGCCCGGACACTGCCTTTAAAGGCAGTGCCCATACTCTGGCAAGCGAGCTCCCACAGCAGCAATACCGTGTACATACTTACATTTATTCATACTCAGCGGTTATATACAATTAATACCGCGATGATTCCGTTTATGGCTTGAGTTGGGCGACTTCGACTTCGATCGTCTTCGATGACTAGAATTTATTCTTGGTCGTGCCAAAGCGCATTCTCGTGACGTTGCGATCTTGGTCCATGACTTCTCGACCAAGTAGACGCAGTGGACCAGCCACGGTTTCTTCCACCTTGTTTTCTTGATCCCTTGGTGGATGGTATAGGTCAGAGTTAAAAGCTAGCCGACCGTTTGCGGGAAGGATGAGGAGAGAAGTGACCGTGTACAGAAACTGAAAAACAAAGTTGTTTAGCTAGTGGGCAGCTTGCACTGCCCCGCATGCTTCTGCAGGGAGACGCCGCGAGCAGGGTCCGGCACAGGCCGTTAAAGCAGGCTGGACTTCGTTTTTGGGACAAAAAGCAAAGGGGGACATCGTTTTTGAGGGGTCCGTCGAGGAGCTCCGGGAAAAAAATCGGATCACGCACTACAAATGAAGTATGTGGAGGAAGACTGCACTTATGGTGCATCCCCCAAAAATGCTCCCATATGAACCATCAGCGCGGATGTCTTTCGATCATTTTAACATGTCGACTTCGAATAAGCGCCTCAAATTTGCTAGAGTTAACGTTTCAAAGAGATCAAAAGGCAGCCACGTTGATGGTTCATAAGCAAACAATTCTGGAAGATGAACGATACAGTGAGCAAGACCATTTCTCTGTAACGCCGGAAGCGACCACTCGGTCAAGCACAAGCTTTAAGGACAGGTTATTACGTAATGGACGTGCTCCATCGTGTCTTGCGAAAGGCGCGCGCGACAAAGCAAAGCCTAAATCAGGAAACTGCTTGTTTACAATGTAAAGACAAGCATATGACATCAACTTCGGACTGTAGGCATAGAATATTATTTAAGGAAGATATATGAAAAGTTTTGAAAAGTTATGTGAACTAATACCTTTTCCACTTTGTTAGTTTTCAGAAGGTCACCATACGATTTGAGATCGCATGGAGTACATATCTTTGTAACATAATTTTTTTTTATCTTGGACGGTGTTTCCGGTCAAGAATCTGTCCCTTAGCATAAAGAACGATTCATATCTTTCCTTTGTCTTTTTGCCTTAATTTCTTCATAAATCGCTTCGTTAGATATCGCGCTTCAAAGCCAAACTCTCGTACATGCGCGGTGTTCAGCTCCACTTCGAATTTCCACTTATTACACGTTTTTTCTTTCAGACTAGTAACTCTTTTTTGTTTTATCTTCTCCTAATCGACAGGCTTCCGATAGGGGTCAAAGAAGACATTTTTTCGAAAGCTGGGGTGGGGGGGGGAGGGGGGTCCGGGTTCGTTACCCGTCTCAAACGTTGGTGCCGACGACGACAGAGTCTCAAAAAGACCTCACTTTTGCCATTTTCAAGCACCAAACAGCCCAGATATGGCGTCTGCATCGCGAGAAGGCTCCGAAAAGTAAAAAACCGCAGAACGAAATTTTGTCGGGACTATTACCGTACCGATGATACCTCGCCGCGACCCTAGGTCACGCCGGGATGGACGAAGACTTTCACTCCCGAGCACTTCTGCATCTGACTGACAAGGGAACGATACTCGGTGTCCGTGGCCTTTTGAAATGGAATGTATACCAACAAACTCGCCTTGGAACGGTGATTCCAAATCCTACTTCCGTTTCTGCTAATCGCTTCAAAGATGTTATCATGGATCGCGCGGAGTTTGGGTCCTCAGTGAAAATCTGTCGGAGCACCAATGCCATAGGTGCGCTGTGGTCTAGTGGTTAGTGCGATAGTCTCATGTGTTGATGCGCGTCTAGGTTCGAGTCCTTTTGTGTTTTTCAGTTTTGCGTTGCCTCAATTAACCTTCTTTCACATCCTCAAGTTAAGTGAACGCTCTTACTCTCGAAAAAATGAGGAATTTTGGAAAAAATGACTACTGTTTGCGCTAAAATGTGTTCAATGGTCATAATTCGAGTAAAGCTTTCTCGAACAAGCTTAATTGAGGCAAAAGTAGTGCAAAAATAAAAACGCAAAAGATATGAACCTACATCAACTTATGAGGCTATCGCACTAAGCATTAGACCAGAACGTGGTCGCGGTAGAGGCCGTTCCAATGACCATATTTCCCTTAAGCGGCCAAACTTGGGTCGAATTCCTTCATACCTTCTTTCAGAGAAACGATTAGCAGAAACGGAAGTCAGATTCGGAATCAGCGTTCGTAAACGAGTGTAATGGTGTACATCTCGTCTCAAAAAGCCACGGACATTGAGTATCGTTTCCTTGTGAGTATCGCAAACATACATATTGTTGCTCTGCACCTGCTATAAATCCTGAGCCACCGCATTTGCGTATGTTCCCTTTACGGTCTCCAATAGATCGAGAGTCTCTAATATCCTCAGTAGCTTGGTGCATCGGCCGGGAATCGAACCCGAACCGTCCGCGTAGCAGACGAGCATTCCACTACTGAACCATCTATGTAAAGTAGTCAGATTACGAAGTTGCAGAGCGCCTTTCATTTCCTTCAAATTGCATAGCAGTCGGATTTGATCGCACCGCCAATCAGTGGCGTACCGAGGGGGGGGGGGCCGGCCCCCCCCCGAGGATGGGTCGCGAAATTCTTGGAGGTTACTTATATGGGTTATAGAAATGTGCAAGTGACTTGTTTATACTTGTAAATAATCTCTATATATATAAAGCAGAAAATCTGTGAGTTTGTTTGCACGCATTCGGGTGCAGGTTGTGCAGGTTGTGCAGGGTGTTCACGGTGTGCAGGTGTGCAGGATGTGCAGGATGTACAGGGTGTGCAGGATGTGCAGGATGTGCAATATGTGCAGGGTGTGCAGGATGTGCAGGGTGTGCAGGTGGCCAGGGTGTGCAGGGTGTGCAGGATGGGGAGTTTAGACTGATAGATTGGCTCCAAACTGGAGTGGAACCCGGGATGCCTGCTCGTTGAAATTATTTTTAAAATTTTTTAAAAATTCAAATTAGCCTTATAAAAATTTTTTTCGGGGGTTTGGGGTTATGGACCCGCGAAAATTTTGAGAAGCCTACCAAACCAGAAAAAAATTTTAATTTTATTTTAAAATTCTAATTTTGAACTATCTTATTTTTTTATTATACTTTTTTATTATTTTTATTACATTGAATATTATACCATTATATTTCAATATTATATTATATCCCTTATCACCCCACCTTCACTTGAGAAATTTTTTTGTCCCCCCCCCCCCGAACGGAAATCCTGGGTGCGCCATTGCCGCCAATGTATCTGTTCCTTTGAAACCAGCTGTCGCAAACATCGTACGTGGCACATAGGCGACATGACCGACATGGCTTTCATTGTCTGAAAGCAGCACATGAAGGTGATTGTGGGATAAATTGTGGGAATTGTGGCCTTGGCCACGATTCCCTCCTTTGCTCCATCAGGCAAGCCCCACATCCTACATTAACAGTCCAACGCCAGTCCAGCTCCAGCCGCCTGCATCCCACTCCAGTTACCAACATCCCAAGTCACCCCGTCTCCAGTCCAAGTCCAACACAAAGTTCAGCATCAGTTCAACGCGGCCATCTCCAGTCCGGCTCTCCAGCCATCAACAGCTCAACTCATCTCAACTCGGTCCAGTTCAAAGAGATAAAATTGATATTGTATCGTAAATGCTGTATTTGTATTTTGTATTTATATTTTGTAAGCTGTCGCCCTCACGTAGGGAGCTTCATCGGCACATGATACCCCGGCGCGACCCTAGGTAATGCCGGGGTAGGCGTGGCCGAATACATTCACTCGCCGAGCACTTCTTCATCTTGAGCACCGTAAACACGCATATTGCTGTTCTCGCTGTACCTTTCGTTTCACATCCTAAACCACCGAATTTGGGTACAGTCTCGCCAATCGGGATTAGGCCAAAGCGTTGGCCAATTTTGCGCGCACGCAACGCCACCACTTGCGCTGCATATGCGCAATGTCGGAGAGAGCGAAGAGGTTAAAGAGAGAGAAGGCATGCAGATTCTAGGCGTGACGCAAAACCTTAGTGGTGTGGGTTCCCAATGCTAATTTTGGCCTGATTGGGATTGGGGTATATATACCGTATTTTGTTCTCTTTACGGCTCGATAGACTAAGAGTCTCTAGCATCTTCAATAGGAACACTGCCTTCAACGCTGCGAGTGCGCATTTTCACAAAGTTTCGCTTACCCCAGTCGGAGCAGATTGTAGTCGCATTATAGCGTATCTGGTGCAATATGAAAAGATAAGAAACCTTTATACCATAAACATTGCCCTGATTTGAGGAGAAAGCCTTCTGAAAGGAAGTATGTTTTTGCTGACGGCATGACACACAGTGCGACAATGACGTGTGTTGGTCGCTCATGACAGATCCTTCTTCTAGTTGTTTTATATTCAGATAAGGCAATCACAAATTTTTGAGCTGGGCCTGAAGGCGATCGTAAATATCGGGAATGCTTGCAATTTCTTTGAGGCGTTGACTCTGTTTGATTTGAGCAGAAAATGATTGGTATCTTAACAATGCAGCTTTCATGAATGTTCTGTTATCTAAATCCCTTTGGTAACGATAATTCGTAGTCACTTAGACGTCAGCTTTAGCTTTGCTTTAGATAAGAATGTTAGCTTTTTCACTGCTTAATCACAGACATTGCGGCGAATTGCTTGAGAATTTATGGTATGATAGAAGAAGCGGCGTAGTCGCTGTAGAAACTGATAGTAAAGAGAAAAATGTGCTTTTTTTAGCATGGAAGACTTCCTGACAAAACAATGTAACATGCACTGATAAGAGTACGCCCTAATTTGTCAGTTTGGCGTTTCTGGTATGATAAGCATTCAATGCTTGGAACACTTCAGGAAAGAGAACTATGATTAATGGCTCGGGCAAAAACCAATAAACACTGACTGCTTAAGATAGGGAGTCCGATTATATTGTCTGGTAGAGACGCATGTACTTCAACCTTTCCAATCCATAAGCTACACAAAGCACAGAACTGAGATGGTCAGTATGAGCATGAAGAAAACAATCTTGCAAGTGAAGCATACCAGGAAGAAACCACAAGCATCATAAAGAGATAGATCTAGACACCTGTTTATCAGGGTGATCGGAAAAGCAAATAAGCCCTTTTTCATGTTTTACTGTTTGCATTGATCAGCAATATAGGGTGAGCCAAAATCAACGGACAGTTTTTGCGAATAGCTTCATATCAGCTTTTGCCTGTGGAATGCCTTCGCTTGGGATTGTCGAGGTACATCTTGCCGAGGTGAGTGTCACATTTTTTTCTAGATGGAAATAGTCTATTTGGCGAAATCAGAATGAACACAGAAGAAGTTGCAGTAATAGTAACTTCCACCGTTTTGAAGAAGATGATACGCAAGGAAGCCTGCTGTAAAAATATGCGACTGCAAGGCGAAAAAGCTCACAAAGGGGCATACGAGTGTCGAGGACGACATAAGTACGGGCAGACCAGCAACTGCAGATCCTGCAGCTCTTCTCGGCTTGGTGGCGGAGTACTTAGCACTTTACGAATGTTGTTAAATTAGCTTGGTGTTTCCCAGTCCAGCATGGTTCGTCACTTGCACGGACTTGGGAAGTCTATCAGGAGCTGCAGAATTGTGCCGCTCGAAAACTGAGTGGAAAACGGTCGCGACGAAGATGCGAGTTCTGAAACATCTTGCACAAGATTTTTTTTCTTTCGAGTCGTGATCTGTCGCCCTACCCCAGGAAAGCAATGGCTAAACAAAAACTAAATCAGCCACTGGTACAAGGAAGATCCGGCCAAAAAGTCATGCTTTACGTTTGGTGGGACTTTAAGGGTCCTGTCCACTACGACCTGTTCCTGATGGATGTGGAACAACTCGATAAAATATGTGAAGCCTTTCACCGAATATACCCTCCATCGGTGAACCGGGAGAGAGCGCCCCATGCGACAACGCCCCATCGCACGTCTCGTAGTACAAGAAATGAAACCAAAGAACTTGCTGGGATTGAACTGCTTCCTTAGCCAGTATATTTCCTTTGCAGTGTCGCGCATTTCTCAAAAACAGAAACATTTTTTGAAGAAAACCAATCCGAATTCTTTATCAAGGCGAGGTTGAATCGGAGTTGTACAGGATTGGTTGAAAGCGACCGAGAAAACAAATGTAGTTTCTACGCCACTGCGGCATACACTATCTATACTAAATCTAAACCTTATACATACTGCTTGAACCAATTTGAAAAGTCTAAGCTCGCCATTACGAAAGAGTAGCCTGAACTTATTTCCGAGTGATCTGTCTAAAGCTGTTGATTGACTGCGGATGAGTCCTGCATGGGATTTTTTTCTAGGAGACCGCATATCTGCATACCCTGTCGTAAGTCATTTCTTAGACGACCGAAAGCGAACAGACGGGCAAAGGTTCAGATATAAACCGTGACAGATAGCATCGACTGCAATAGTATATATCATACGAATAGTACTACCGTATGTAGGATGTTGTAGTTGTACAAGTGTGCAAGGTTAATATTGTCTGAAATTAAGGACTGGTAGATGCGGATTACAGTCGAACTTAGTCTATTTTTTGCGACTTTGAAGGCAGTTGATCGGCAGGTGGGTTTATTACTAATCTGTGGTATCCTACTACTTTCGGAAAACTTGACGCTTTTTCTGTTTCTTTGATCTGTCATCAAAACCAAAACGAACATCATAGATATCACTCGCTTCAGCCTGAATTTTTACTCTTTTTGAAAGATACATTTGCTTCACTGTCATTCAGTTGTTACCGCCGTATTTGAACAAACTTACAGAAACGCCTAAATTTGACTGGTTTTCAAAAACCTCATTTCAGCATGTGATAAGGCTGGGGCTACAGTTTGGATATACTTTTTATTAAAATTCACTTTTTTTAGAGCTAGATCAATTTTTTGGAGTCTTCAGAAATATTTGCTCGTTTGTTATTGATGTACAACCTCAATTTTCAAATACATCCGTTTGTTATTGATGTAAAACCTCAATTTTTAAATACATCAGCTCATGGCATATTAAGAAAATCCGTGAACATGAAATTTTAAAGCTAACCAAATTTATGCTGCTACTTGTAAGTAATTAAAATAATTTTTGAAAAATTTTTAAAAATTCAACTTAGCTTTATGAAAAAATTTTTTCGGGGGCGTGGTTTTGGGGTCAGGGCCCGGAGGAATTTTGGGAAACATCTCAAAAAAATTTTCGGAGTGCGTGGCTGACGCCACGCACCTTTATTAGAGAAAAAAATTTAGCGCCCCCCCCCCGAGCCGAAATCCTGGGTACGCCACTGGCGGTTAGTGATTTTACGAAAAGTCGAATATCGGAGGAGATAAGATTGCAAACCTCCAAACATTAAATCGCAAAAGTCGAAAAATAATGTCGCATAGCCAAAATTCACCTTAATCGTCTAAGATTTCATTCCTTTCCTGAAGTCTATAGCAAAAATTTTGACAGCAAGGTTTCAAACAGATGAAAACGAGCGAAGAACTTTGACAGTTATATTGTCTGAAAGGCTCGAAAACATGCTATCAGAAGCAGTGCCTCACCATAGTTGAGGTCACGCAAATCTTACATATTCTACTGTAGGGCCCCCATGGGACTGCAACAAGTTCTATGCGGTTTGGCCCCCTCTACGCTGAGAGATACGCTTAGAGTAGTCCGAACCGAGCGATTTGGTGTGCATGGCCGACTTCTCCGGTCCCCCCTCCTCCTCCTTACGCGATTCTTTGAAGGCACCATCCACTCAGATTCTTGACTTCCATGTTTTGGTCATTTCGGGGTCTTCTCATGTCCCTGATCAAATATGAAGTCGAGAATTGGCGAAAACGCGAATAATGCCCGTTTCGGAGAACCCACAGGCTGGTTTTTCGAAACGGTGGTTGGATGGACGCGTAAGGATGGGCGGGCGTTACTGGAGGGGGAGGGGGGGGGGGGGCGACTTGGGGTCCTCATGCCTCTTCTCTGCCTATTCCTAAGCAACTTTCCCTTCCGAAACGGCATTTTGTGCCGCAACTTGGGCATTGCTTTGATATGGGATCCTATCGTGAGCTGCAAGAAGCTCAAGACCCCTAATTTAGGGAGTACGGTCTTTAACCTGACGTCCACCTTCACGGCTTTGCTGCCATTGGGCAGAGACTAGAGTGCGGAAACAAAGCTCCTCCGCGATGCTTCCTCGGAGCCTCTAAAAACGAGGTTTGCAAGTTTATGCGGTTTTAAACTCGTGTAGGAGGCAATGTCAAAAAGGCTTGTCATTTGCAGGAAGCTCTACAATCGAATTTTGGTGAGACGCTGCCTTTAAGCTAAGATAATTCATCTCAATTGTACTTGAGCTTGACTCAGTTCAGACAAGCGATTACAAATAGCAAAAACAATCTTGAAATCAACGTTCAAAGACGCATACGAATATGTGTCACATCACAAATGGTACTCTCACCAAGTTTCCTTGTTAAAAATTAAACCCCTGTATATGCTCGAATAATTGTCATAAAATTATCACAGGTTCTAACCGTTCAAATAGACAAACTTTGGACTACCTGTCGATAAATTTTTTTACACTACCTATTCTTTTTGATCAACAGCAATCACACGGCAACGCAAATGCTCTCCGTAAAAAAATCCTTGAAATTTCACTCTGGCGACCCTGTTGCTCTTCTTCAAAAATACACTTGTGGCGTTTGGCAAAATCTAGACTGACCTATTCGGACATCATCAACATATGCATCGTTAAGCTGCGTTCATAGTGATTTCGATGTTCGGGAACAGTTCCAGCACAGCGCTCATTTCAAGCCTAGTCCTTGTCTTTTCTAAAGGCAATTCTCCAGCCAAGTTTCTATATTTGGTAAGGTATAAGCGGAATTATGGAATCCAGTGGTCTATGAGATACTTTATTGAAGTGGGCTTTCAATGCACGCATTAATCCACATGCTCAGTCAGATAAATGTTCAGCTGTCGTTCTGCAAAACTTTATATTCCTCTGCTATGACAATATATTGTTATCCAAATCAATCTCGATACATTGAAGACATGATTTCAAGAAATTTTAGATCTAATCATCAAAGCATCTGTAGCAAATTCTTATAAGGGAATGATATTTGGCCGAAGTGGTGTTTCCATATGAAATGTTTACTGCCTTATAGAGCATGGAACGCTGATTCCAAATCTTTCGGTATCTGCAAAGCATCTGAGAAGTTATGAGAATTTCTCAAAGCAAAAATCTGAGCGCGCGGCTACAATGAAATCATTACTGTAGTTGAGCTCAATTGGAGTCATAATTACTGCCAGGGCACTTTATACAGTTAGTATCGTCTATTCCCCACAGTTTAGCGGCGGAGCTTTGCCGACGTTTGCCCGCTTGGCAGTTTTTGATACCGAGAGACTACATAAACTAATGCTTTGAAATGGAGGTTCAACAAGTTTTCAAACGTGTTTAAAGTCTGCAGGGCCACTCCCGCTATACGCATGCGAATCGCCTATACCGTGTGTCTAGTAAATACTTGCTAATCGTTACTTCTTTCAAGCGCCGGAGAGTGCTCAACACTTGTTTTACCTTAGCCAAATTCTTGAATTTTTACCTCCACAAATTTCCAAACTTCCGCTATCAGAAGCGCTTTGCAGATATCGACAGCAGAATTAGAATCACGTTCCATGCTTCATAAGACAGTATCTCTGGGAACGTCGCTTCGATCAAGTATGCTTCCATTGTTAGATATGCACCCTCATAGTCTCAAAAAAAAAAACGAACGCTGCCAGAGTTTCCAATCGTGTCGTATCCACATCTCGTTCTAGAGTGGACACTTTCTACATCCAAGGGTACCGTTCATTTCAGCGCAATAAAGCATCATCTTCAGATAAGGCCAAAATTGGCCCAAGAAATTCTTTGAAGATTTTTGGAAAATATTATGTCATTTCGGGAGTTTCTTTCGTTTTTTGACTTTTCATAAAAACGCGTGCAATAAAGACGGACAAAGACTAAAAAAATATTCGCTTTTCTTCCTCTTTTCTGAAGTCATGTTCCCAAACCATTAATTTTCGGGTCGCAAAAATGACAGCTAAGAGATTCAAAATTTTGCCACACTCAGTTTGAGAACAAGACTTTTCGGTCTTGTCTGGAAGAGCTGTGATAACAGGAGGAGAGAGCAAACAAAATGCAAAACAACAAATGATTGGTCAGCTCCGAACACTTTTTAGCATTTTCAGAATGATTTTTCCATTTCTTACAACTTTTGCGAAGTCGTGAAAAACAGGAACGCAACACTGGGAGATCTTTGGGATTAAAGAGTTTCAAAACTTGATTATCATTTAGCAATAACTTTACCGAGCAAATGAGCTTTCACCACTACGTGATAACAAATTTTGAAATTTCGGACGCAGCCGTAGGCGCTCCAAAAATCCATAGTTAGGATGATTTCGTCCCCGCAAATTCTAGAAATTAGAAAGAAAGAAAAACGCTTATCAGAAAGTGGAAAAAATTGCGGTGAACAATATCTGAGTTGCTTGTGGTTGATGTTCCTGTGGTTTGATTTGACCTTAATAGGATTAACACCAGCGAAATAATTTTGGTAAAAAAATAGTCAGCGCGAGATGTCAAAAACCTATAGATGCCTTTGTCTGCACTATCAAGGTGTTATCAAAACTCTTCCAGAATTTCAAGATACTTTTTCATTGTCCATGTTTCGAATGCGTACGTCAAAACAAGAAGAACCGTCGAGTTGAAGAGGTGGACACGGAGCCGGATGTTCATGATTTTCTTCACTACGTCCTTGATTGTCTTGTACACTCCCCATGCTGCACGTTTCCTCCTGCTCAGTTCCAGAGAAAGATCATCCATCATATTAAAGTCCCGACATAGGTAGGTGTAGCTTAAGCATTCGGTAACGTTCGTCCCGCTGAACATGAAGGGAGCATCAAGCACTCCTCCGTTCCTAATAAACATCATCTGCTAGGTTCAGCCGTAGACCAATCTTTCTACACACTTCGTCAAACTGGGGCGGCATTTGTTCCGCCTGCGATGCTTAGTGTTATCAATACGATGTCATCAGCAAAGCGAAGGTAATGTAGTTGCCGGCCAACGACATTCACTCCCTCTTCTTCCCAGTCTAATGTCCGCATGACGTTTTCGAGGACGGCGCTGAATACTCAGCGATATAGAATCGTCTTGAAGTCTCTCTTCAAGACAAGACAATTCTATATAGACCCCTCTTAAGTTAATGATGATGTCCTTGTAGAAGAGTGGATGCTGGTTGTGAAGTCGCTGAAGTGCTCACGAATTATTTTGATGTACTGAATGAGAACACTTTGATTACTCAAGCACCCATGACGGCTTCAGTCTCAGTCGCGTCAAAGACCTTATTCAAGTCGAGGAAGGTGAGACAGAGTGGCATCCTGCACTCTCGTGACACTTCGATGAGCCTTGGTAGCCGCGTGTATGTGGTCTATCGTGCTGAATCCTCTACGAAACCCAGCTTTATCGCATGGTTGTCCTTCATCCGATTCTATTGTTGAAAATTGACTTGCGTAAAGAGTTGGTAGACTACGTACAACACGTAGATGGGACGATAGTTGCCAGTGTCGCGGGATCTCCATTCTTGTTTCAAATCAATGGGAAACCAGCAAAATCTTGCTGGTTTCCCTCGATTTAGAACCTTGCATTCCATTAGCTACCGCGTGAAGAGCCTGGCAGATGGAACCTGGCAGATGCAAGTATCAAAAGAGAATTCCATGGACAAAGAAGAATAAGGATACTAGCAGTGAGATATGACGCCCCCCCCCCCCCTCCCCATATCCCCTCCCCTTTCCAACGGGGATGTAGATAGATAGATAGATAGATATAGGGCCGCATGCATTAACATCCCCGCCGGGGAAGGAATCGCAGTTTACAAAGAAAGCTTCGTATTCTGAAGCTCCGACTTCTGGATTTCACGCTGTCTACCCATCCGTATATTCCTATCATCCTTCACTATGAACATATTGAACGGGAGCAAGATGCTGTACCAGGCGCATTTTCTAGAATTTTGTACGATCCCCTGATGACCACTGGCGGCCGACCGTCTTTTCTTCAAAGCCATTCTTCTTTCTTCATAGATAGCGAAAACATTTCAAAGTTGAACTGTTCATTTAAGGGCCGGGCATACTTCATGCCATTTCAGTCGCGACGCGATTTGGCAATATTCCAACTGCTCACAACTCATTGTAAGCACACTTCAAATGTAGAAGACATTATACCCGCTATGCATGTACAGTTTGCTAGTGTTGAATCTGAAGACTTCTGGCACTTCTGGCAACCGTCTATCTATCTACATCCCCTTCCATTTCCCAGCATTTTGTATGATCGCCTGATAATTTCCGGCGCCGTCTTTTCTTCAAAGTCACTTTTCTTTCTTCAAAGTTAACAAAAATTTTCAAAGTTGTACTGAACATCTAACACAACAGTGCTAGTTGAATATTTTGTGGAAAAGAACAGATAAGTTTTTGGAAAATCGATTTTTTCGATAAACCCCAACATTCGACTCGTGGTTCATCGCAATTTTCATGACTCCAATACAACATTTATTCTTTTCAGCAACATGCTTAGCACTTCTGGCTAAAGGACCGGGCATACTTCATGCGATTTCAGTCGCAACGCGATTTGGCAATTTGCCAGAAGTCTTCAGATTCAACACTAGCAACTGTACATGCATAGCGGGTATAATGTTTTCTGTTGTTATAATATTGTTTGTTATAATATTTAAAGTGTGCTTACAGTGAGTTATGAGCGGTTGAAATATTGCCAAATCGCGTCGCGACTGTAATGGCATGAAGTATGCCCGGCCCTTAAATGAACAGTTCAATTTTGAAATGTTTTCGCTTCTATGAAGAAAGAAGAATGGCTTTGAAGAAAAGACGGTCGGCCGCCAGGGATCATCAGGGGATCGTACAAAATTCTAGAAAATGCGCCTGGTACAGCACCTTGCTCCCGTTCAATATGTTCATAGTGAAGGATGGTAGGAATATACGGATGGGTAGACAGCGTGAAATCCAGATTCGGAACTTCAGAATACGAAGCTTTCTTTGTAAACTGCGATTCCTTCCCCGGCGGGGATGTTAATGCTAAGTATAACCAACGCTGCGTTTCTAATGTCCACGCTGGGAACGCGGGCAACGTATGGCCGAACTAAGGCCCGCCTGCACGACAGTAGTCTGTCACATTCGGATTCGAGCCGAACCGTCGGTGCGAATTTGCGCCGCATCGCTGCATGTGGGCACTGTAGAGCGAAGAGGCCAAAGAAAACCGCTAGAGAATCCTGCCATGCTAGTTTTGACCTGATTAGATTGTGGCAGACTATGCTCCGCATGCATTAACATCCCCGTTGGGGAGGGGATTGCAGTTTACAAAGAAAGCTTCATATCCTGAAGCTCCAGATATCTGGACTTCACGCTGTATACCTATCCGTAAGTATTCTTACATTCCTTCAATATGAACATATTGAACAGGAGCGGAAAGCTTTATAAGAAGTCTTGCTACCGACGCTTCGGCTCGAATCCGAATGTGACAGACTACTGTCGTGCAGGCGGGCCTTAGTTTGGCCATACGTTGCCCGCGTTTCCAGCGTGGACGTTAGAAACGCAGCTTTGGTTATACTATAGTAGTCGCAGTGCGCTACGTGCTTTCAAGCGGCTACGCCGGCAACACGACAGTCATTGGCAACGTATCTTGGAATAGTGCGACCTCTTGCTAAAGGTTGTTTCAGACTGCTGCACTGACCGCAGCAGACTGCAGCAGACCGCACTGACCGCAGCTGACTGCAGCAGACTGCAGCAGACTGCAGCGACCGCATTGGCAGCGGGGCCGCACAGATCGCTACTCCTTTCGTGAAGGTGGAGAGGATGAACAGTTGTAGCCTAAACAATCAACAACAATATATTAGACCCAAAAGACAACGCGAGCGGGAGTAAAATAGGGATATGCAATGAGAAAAGGAATCAGAACAAATATTGGCATATTAAAGGAAAACAATCGCCAAAATTTGATTGAGAAGAGTAAGTTAGAACCAGCAGACCGCAGCAGACTGCAGCAGACCGCACTGACCGCAGCTGACTGCAGCAGACTGCAGCAGACTGCAGCGACCGCATTGGCAGCGGGGCCGCACAGATCGCTACTCCTTTCGTGAAGGTAGAGAGGATGAACAGTTGTAGCCTAAACAATCAACAACAATATATTAGACCCAAAAGACAAACGCGAGCGGGAGTAAAATAGGGATATGCAATGAGAAAAGGAATCAGAACAAATATTGGCATATTAAAGGAAAACAATCGCCAAAATTTGATTGAGAAGAGTAAGTTAGAACCAGCAGACCGCAGCAGACTGCAGCAGACCGCACTGACCGCAGCTGACTGCAGCAGACTGCAGCAGACTGCAGCGACCGCATTGGCAGCGGGGCCGCACAGATCGCTACTCCTTTCGTGAAGGTAGAGAGGATGAACAGTTGTAGCCTAAACAATCAACAACAATATATTAGACCCAAAAGACAAACGCGAGCGGGAGTAAAATAGGGATATGCAATGAGAAAAGGAATCAGAACAAATATTGGCATATTAAAGGAAAACAATCGCCAAAATTTGATTGAGAAGAGTAAGTTAGAACCAGCAGACCGCAGCAGACTGCAGCAGACCGCACTGACCGCAGCTGACTGCAGCAGACTGCAGCAGACTGCAGCGACCGCATTGGCAGCGGGGCCGCACAGATCGCTACTCCTTTCGTGAAGGTAGAGAGGATGAACAGTTGTAGCCTAAACAATCAACAACAATATATTAGACCCAAAAGACAAACGCGAGCGGGAGTAAAATAGGGATATGCAATGAGAAAAGGAATCAGAACAAATATTGGCATATTAAAGGAAAACAATCGCCAAAATTTGATTGAGAAGAGTAAGTTAGAACCAGCAGACCGCAGCAGACTGCAGCAGACCGCACTGACCGCAGCTGACTGCAGCAGACTGCAGCAGACTGCAGCGACCGCATTGGCAGCGGGGCCGCACAGATCGCTACTCCTTTCGTGAAGGTAGAGAGGATGAACAGTTGTAGCCTAAACAATCAACAACAATATATTAGACCCAAAAGACAAACGCGAGCGGGAGTAAAATAGGGATATGCAATGAGAAAAGGAATCAGAACAAATATTGGCATATTAAAGGAAAACAATCGCCAAAATTTGATTGAGAAGAGTAAGTTAGAACCAGCAGACCGCAGCTGACTGCAGCTGACCGCACTGACCGCAGCTGACTGCAGCTGACTGCAGCAGACTGAATGACCGCACTGACCGCAAGGGCCGCATAGATCGCTGTATTCTTCCGTAAAGGTGGAGAGAATAAATAGTTGTAGCTCAAACAATCACAAACAATATATGCTTCGATCCAAAAGACAACATGAACGAAAGTAAAACAGGTATATGCAATAAAGGGAGAATCAGAACAAATATAAGCATACCAGTGAAAAACAATCGCCAAAATTTGATTGAAAAGAGTAAGTTAGAACCTATAGGTTCATATATAAACTTCCTAGGCGTAAATCACGGTATTTTGACATAATCGCAATTGTTTTCTCTTTTACGAAAGCATGCTCTGTGCGGCCGTTGCGGTCAGTGCGGTCAGCTGCAGTCTGCAGCAGTCTGCAGCGGTCAGTGCAGTCAGCTGCGGACTGCTGCAGTCAGTGCGGCAGTATGAAACAACCCTAAGATCTGCGCCTCGTCTGCGGATGCATCACTTGACACGACGTGCCGGCAAAACACGAAAACGTGAAGAACGTGAAAAAGCTCGCGCCGCGCTTTTGCCATGCGTCGCCAAACGATGCATTCGCAAACGTAGCGCAGACCTTAGCGAGGCGGCCACTTCCACTCTTGTTGCAGATGTTAGGGACTGAAATAGAGGGTATGGCTAAGCCCTTGGGCTCCGTCTAGATGCTGAAGCTGTGCCGGCGCTGAGACAACGCATACCCTTTGCACAGCGCTACCGAAGCTTTCGATCGAAATTCCGATCATCACCTGGCTGGGAACGACGTCCTCTATACGCCCGCCCCACTAAATACCATGTAACTCGAAGTTAGCGACAGCGCCGAGACCCTACGACGCTGCCTTGGCGGGGTAGAGGACCAAATGTCGCCGAAATGGGAAGGGCCCGCGGTCATCCGCAACGAATACGCACCTTTTCACATGCATGGGAGTGCGTTTTGCAAGATGTCCGCGTCGGACCCTCATACATTCGGCGACATATAATCACCCTCTACCCGATTTGGCGCCGTCCCATCGCCGCCACAGCTCCTGCACCACAGAGGGAGCCCCACGTACAGTAAGTTCCGACACGCTCTGGGCGGAAACTGGATTGGCGAACGTCTGCCCCGCAACGGTTCGCGCCGTTTCGCAGCTACAGTATGCCATATCGCGCCGAGAACTCAAGCCTGTGTCTCTTCATTTTCCTCACATACAGTCTTTGCGGCAAAGTGCCAGCGCTATGCGCTCGCGAAGCCTCCAGCAATGCGCACGCATTGCTCCACGCAGAATGTTTCGCCTAATCCGGGATGAAACCGACTATATTTGTATGAGATGATCTCAATTTGGGCTACGCGTCTGCGCATGACCTTGAAGAAGCTACACTAACACTCGATTCTACTCTGAGTGGAGTGTCACCGTTAGAGAATCAGCATACGAACTTTTTAGTTTTGCATAGCGCAGTAACACTGCTAGGCAATAGAAACCATTATCCGTCGGAATCCAGCGCTGACCTTAGCTACAGTATATAGCTAACGCGACCTAAAAGGACACCCGGCTACTCCCTTTTCATTAATCTTACTTAGCAACAACATAAAATGGCCCTGCATTTAGCATTGTTGTTTTGCTTATCTTCTGAGTCGTATAATTAATCATTTCTCCATCTGCATTCAAGCAATGAATGGGGACCCGGATTTGATAGCAATGGTTAGGTTGATGGATGACGTAGAAGTATCATTTATGAGATCTGCTTTTGTTGCTAACGATAAGAATGATATATAATATATCAAAACAAGACCATAATTGGTAAGGACGACTTCATATCCCTAGACAATGTACACGTGACAGTTTGGACAGGGACTGAAAGCAGAGGTTCTTCTTTCATCAAATCAAACCCTTTTATTATTCCAGCGAAAAGTTTTGGGATATCTCGATAATGATACATTCTATGAGATATCCTAGAGAAACATCAATTCCTTCGCATTTGTACGTTATGGTATATCGAGAAAGTATCCAAGAGAGGAGAATTTCTAGTAACGTGGCAAGATCATAGAGTAAATATGACAATATGTTAGTTTCAGGATAATCTAATGATGTGATAAGTAAGATATGTAGCCAAAGGAAAGGTAAGAGGCAGCTGGGTCGCCTTTTGTGTTCGCGTTAGTTATATACTGTAGCTTAGGTCAGCGGATTCCGACGGATAATGGTTTCTCTACTCAGACACTCGCACCGGCCGGCGACCGTCCGACGACCGTCTGGAACATCACCGATAAGATTTTTATTTCGTCCGCCCATGAAATCTGCAAATAAGAATTAGACTCCCCCACATGCAACTACTAGGCGACTCACCCATGAGCATATTTCCTACCACACCTGGTAGATTTTGAAGATTTTTATTTCGTCCGCCCTTTTTATTTTCTCGTATCGCGTATTCCTGTATGCGATATGGCGCGGGTCGGTCATCTAAATAAAGTACTCAAGAGCGAAAAAGTAGTGTTACTATCGAGCCGACCTTTTGAAGGATGAGTCGATGCAAAGCGGCAAATCGTTGAAATAATGTCTTTGATTTCTTCCCGGCTTCCAAGTGTCCCACTACCCAGATCGTTGAGGTTAACCTTAACAATTATATTCGTCCGAATTGACTCTTTTGTGAAATATACATTAATAAAGGGAGGTGGTCCCGCGAGTATCCAATCTTTTTTGCAGTTGATCAGAGAAATTCCGGCGTTCTCGGGCGGCTCTCCAGTGATGCGAATCTCCATCTGTCGCTTCATTTTCTCTAATTTGCGGTCGGCGGTAAATCTGCTAAAACTGGTAGCAGCGGTCACACCATTTGAAGTAAAGCATGGACTAATAAACTCTAAGAATAAAAGTCGTAAAAATGTAGAATAAACTATTAGCGGCAGGGATAGAAGTATCTACAATGACTAAAAAGCGTTAACAGAAAAAAAGTTCCTTGCTGTAGCATTACCTGTGTAGCATTTCTCCTAACAACGTAACTACCACAGCGAGCTGTGTTCGTGAAAAGTAGGTTTTTGGTTGCGGTTGTTTCTCCAAGGTCTCAGCAAACTTCATAAAATCACTTCGTTTCACTTCGGCTACAGCCAATGCCTAAACAGTGAAAAACAGTAATAAGTCCAATCACAGACTCATTAATAAACTTACCTTTTCAAACAATGGTACAAAAATGAATGGGTATTCACTGATGTTATAGCTGTAGAAAGGTTCAGGCAATAAAACAAACAGTACATCTAAATCAAGATAAATATAGCAAAGATACAGAAATCAAAAGTATTTGCAGCTTACTCTTTCAATACAGTAAATACTACACTGTGAATTGTTCATTAGCTCGATGCTCTCGAAATGTCCTTCTGCTAGCACAAAATCACTTCTTTCTGCAATTTCTTCCAGATAATAGATGAACATTCTAACATGTCCATTTGGGATGTCAGCAATATCAGCCGCCACTCCGAAAACCTCAAATGAGGATTGGGTTAGAGGAGAAAACATCGCAGCATTCAATGACCAATCTCTTTGATTTTCTTGTAGGAGTATTGGAGAAGCAGGTAGACCACATAAAACTGAAGCCGCAAAACTATCCAAAACTCTCTCTTGTATAGGCACCCGCCATACTTGATCCTCTTAATCCGCTTAATCCACTTAATCCGCTTAATCCGCTTGATCCGCTTAATCCGCTTCGTGTAAAACGCGCGCACGTAGCAGTCTGTCATTTGGCGTCAGGCACAGCGAATTTGCTTAACCATATAAGAAGAAGAACTTAAATGCTGCGAAATGGCCGTTATCATTGGAGCGCGTTTTTATCTCAGAACTTAGCGTTGTGCTCCAGTTTCGTAACATGTGTTCTTTTCCTTGCATGAATCGTGGACGGGTGTATGCCCTTCTGAACCGCTTCGTCCTAGCGCTAATTACTCTGCCTGGGCGGGCTAATTACTCCGCCCTTATTATAATCTGTAAGAGTTTTCTAATATTTCTGAGCATTCCAAAGCAAGCGAGCACTCGAATAACGAGAGTGACGATGTTTGAATTATGAAGACTAAAAGTTGGAAAAGTTGCATTTTTTTACTGGCCTTTCGTGATTTTTTCGCCCTTCCCACATTTCAAAACACCATGATCCTGCGCAGTAAGCTGGGGAATTTACCTAAGCCGCCCACGTATAGCATTTTTGAGTTTCATAAGAAACTCAAAATCTTGTTCAATTCTTTTTATCTGAGAATGTCTTTGCAGCCCAATTCCGACGTCTCTAACGGCAGCATAGCTCTCGCCTACCCAAGCGGCTGCGCCGACCAATCAGAGGCGCGCAGTAATTAGGTTGCTAATGCTAGCGATTCAGAAGGGCCGTCTCCCATCGTGGACCTTTCCCCTTTTAGATGTTCTCTACTGTCTCGGTTTTGCTCGTTATTTGTGATTCTGTAGATGTTTCTATTGTTCACTTTCCAGAGTGGAATTTTTGTGGAAAAATGTCCGGTAGAAGCGGCGTTCCTCTGTCGGATCGACTAAACATGAAAAAAAAACAAGCTGGACGAGAGCATCAGAGACTACTGGTATGGTAATTTGTCTTTTTGTCGAAAAAAGTGGCAAGACATGACCAGTTCTCGGCGCTGTTGCTCAGTCTATCGGGAGTGTCGACCATGCTGATCGAAACATTATGCTTTGAAAACGTCATTGGGTGTTTAGATAATGTACGATGAGAGGCTCAATCAGGGATGATATCCACGAAAGTCCATTTAAAAATGGGCTTTTCGCAAATGAAACGCGAATAAAATGGGCTTAGTCCATGCAGTGCGATAAGATATCGCTTCCGCGAAATCATTCATTCCATACAATAATGCTCTAGGAAACCCTTTGTAGCTTGTCTCAACCTGTTTACTTATTCTTGTGAACTCATTCCCACCATACTAGTTGATGTCTAGCCAAACTAGACCTAATAAAACGCTGTCATTGTGGAAATTCTATTTTTTTCCATCTCATCACATCTCACAAGATCCCATCTATTGTCGATGACTATTTTAAACTGCTTCCAATATTACTCAGGAAGTGATATCCAAAATTTTGTTTCTGCAACTTTTTCCATGGATTTCTCTCAAACCAAATGTATGCAAAGTTTTTCTGCAGAAAGTAAATTTCTACTATCTAGTGCTGTGCTGCTGTCTGTGAATCAACGCTGCCGAATTCTAATTTCAAGAAAACTTGTAGCACACTACAGCCTGAAGGGTATTCAATTTAGAGAGATAAATATCTAAAAAAATTGAAAGCAAAAACCGGAAGAATTTTCAGTTTCTAGGGAAAGAGTGGTAATTCGTAAACACTGCAACTTTTCTTGGCGTCAAACGGTGTCGGTGAAAAAATGCCGTGACAAAAACAATTTTCCTGAATGATGTTTTTCACAAATTTCTTGTTTTATGTTTCCATGTGAGATTGAGGCCTGAACGATGTACTACTGATAAGAGTTTTCTACAGACTCATTAGAGTCAGCTAGCGGCACCCCAGTATCTTGCGATCAAACCAAAATCCCGAATCTTGAAGCGCCGTCTTTGAAGCTCTTTTCCGAGATGTCAACGATTAATAGCTTCTGTATAATTATCGTAAAGCGCAAAGCTTTTCTTTTCATATTACAAGCAATTAGGTTTTTTTTCCAGAATTTATTTTTAGGATTTGATGATTCAGAATTCGAGTAAATTTTTTAAATTGCATCCGCATTCACTTGATTGAAACTTTATTTGGATAAATAAATAAATGCAACCCTCCTCCATGATTCTTGAAGTGTTTTGTTGAGTTTGGATTGAACACCTATTTCAGGCTTTCTAACAGTCAGAACCTTATCCGTTTACCTATCATCCTAAATGGGCTGTGGACAGATCCATAAAAAATCGTATTCAAAAATGTGCAAAATATCCAAAATGGGCTTAGTCCAGTTCACCTTATCGCTGCTAATAGAATGGAAAAGTAATGGATCACTGTAATAACGATGACGCCTTTAGTGGTATCAGAGTAAGCTCGGGGGTAAAGATTCAAATCTCTTTTCGCTCAATGTTAAATATATTTGCATTTGCGAGGTTAATGATAAAGAAAAGTATCTTGACCAAGAGTCGAGAAATGAAGGCGCTATAAAGGCGGAGGAGACCGTATTTCATGACCTAAGATACAGCTTTTAGAATGAATTAATGAGCAATTTCCGTCTTGAAACAGAAAAAGCTAGTAAGAAACAACTTTGCTGAAAAAAATTCCAAAGTTGTCTGTATCAACTTTTGTGTGTATATAAGGTGTTACTAAAGATTGTAAAACATGAATTCATGAGCATATATAGCTGCGCTTTCGATCACATGGGTTAACCAACTGTTATTACTCTACATTATACGAGAAGTCGTTTTTATCATCTTTGAGGACTTTCTATGGGCTGTTTTCGAGTAGATGAGCTAGAAAATATAACTTACGTTAAAACCAAAACTTATTTCAAAATTTCCGTGTGTTCTATGCACCTCTAGAAAAAGTTCATTTTCAAGCTCTTACAGAAAAGCTTTAACTTTTTTCTTTGGTATATTACCCTAAAATAGACCAAAAAACACACTTGCAAAAAATTGGAGTCTAAAATGGGGAAAAAGGTTAAAAATGGACTTAGTCCCAGCAAATCCGGCTGCTGGGAGTAAAATGGGCTTATCAGAAAGGTAAGAGTGAATGAACATAGTGATGAACTCCATTTTGCCCCATTTTAAAATGGACTTTTGACGTCATCATCCGCGAGCGATAGCTGAAGTAAGGTTGAATCATTCTCATTTCACCGCTTTGCCTCGCGGCTGCGATGGGATGAAATATTTTGGATATCGCAAGAGAGCCGATTTCGACCACTTTCTACGCGAACGAATAAAATGGACTAAGTAAGTCCATTTTTCTCCATTATGGACTTTCGTGGATATGAGTCCAGGAGGTTGTGTGACTCACTTTCGATTTTACATCACCTGACCACCATTCTCACATGCTAGACTTGTTCATCCTAGTTTTTTGCAGAACAACGTTGTTGGAGAAAAGCAAGTTGAATGTACTCGAGACCGAATTTCGGCTTATCATTGCCGAAACTCGGTTGTAATTAAACTTCGATCTTCCTGAACTTTTGTTCAAAAGTTTGTTGTTGTTGTTGAGAGTTTTGTTGTCTGACTTCATTGCATACGGTGAAGTTACGGTTACCACCGAGGATGACGTGGTTGAACAAAAAAGGTAGGTATCCATGATAATGGCGAACAACCCTAGCAGACAAGAATCAGCCAAATCGAGTTTTGAGCCCCTAGCGTCCCCATCGGAACCACCGAATGATGCTGATGATGCTGTGCAAAAAGAGTGCGATATACGTGGTCAGCAGGTCGATGACCCCTGGACCGAGCCGCAATACACTCTTTGGAGTTTTTGAGACCCTGATACTGGGAATAGCGCCCAGTTTGTATCTGTATTCCCTTCATCTTCAAAACTTTGTGTTTTTCTAACTTAGAAGGTAGAGTATCTTTCGTTCAGCGCTTTTTCTTTCTAGCCCCATCCACGAGTGAAGCCAGCATATTGCCGCAGTCTTTGATGGTAACAACAAATGCTGCTGGAGTAGAGGATATCGTTGAGGATGAAACGATCATTTGCGGATACTGTTAAGAAACGACGCCGGCAGAGAAATGCGACTGAAATCAATTGGATAATACAATGCGATTTCTGCTAGATATGGGTTCACTTGGACTGCGTAAGCTACCGACAATGCAGAAACTGTGGAGAAGCCATTCTAGAGATGCAGTACAGTGAGGAACAGGACATATGAGTTGTTCTTTCAGGAGTATTAGCTTCTGTGGATATGCTTACTTCACTTTATATCGAACGTTTGCGTCATCATCTTTTCAACGTGCCACACTGCCATGATTTATTAGGCTCTGAGTTATTCTTTTTTTCTAGGTTGAACGTACTCATTATGTTTGTGGACATGCTCGCTAGTTATCAGTTGTTGTAGATCAGGTGCTTTACTTCATGCCAGCCAATCATATTCTAGGACGTGTTCTGTCTGTTTCTGACCGTTCCGTTCGTTATTCGATTTGAATAATAGAAAAAGCAGAGTAAACGTATGTTCGGTGATCCATTTAGCAATCCTATGCAGAAGGAAAATGTGGTGAATAAACCCATCACTAGACAAGGACGTGTTTACACGAATGACTTCGAAGGAATGATCGACACTCTTCCACTTTATACAACACAGAAATTTATAAACTTAGATTTCGGTTTCGCAAAGGGTGGGGTCTTATATCACAAACTGTTCACAAATATCGTGTTGATTTTGCACTGTCAGACTTTTTTTGCTAACTTTGATTATCCTTGACATCACCTTTCGAAATCGCGCTGGATCTAAAGCATGCTTTACGTCAACTGAGCAAGATCACTATTTCAACGCATATGACATCACAATCGTAAACAGCATGTCGGCGAATTCCTCATCTCTGGACGGGGACTACCATATGTATGCAGTAACACTTCACAAAGTGCTCTTTTCCTACTGCAGCTCGTCGTAAGCGGAATCTAGGCGAAATTCAAGTCCCAGGTCGAAAACGCGCTCCAATGATAACTGCCATTTCGCAGCATTTAAGTTCTTCTCCATATGAGACTGCTTTTTACCTACGCGGCGCCAAATGACAGACTGCTACGTGCGCGCGTTTTACACGAAGCGGATTAAGCGGATCAAGCGGATCAAGCGGATCAAGTGGATTAAGCGGATCAAGAGGATCAAGTATGGCGGGTGCCATAGTCTGCATTTCTGAAAAAATTTAAATCAAATCGTGAGAGCATAAAAATGCAAGCAGTCCTGACATGAAACACTAACTCAGTTGAAATGAGAGCAATGCCCTCTCTAGTATATATTCTGTGATTGAACAAGCGAATTGCTATGTTGCTGATTGACATAATACGAGGGTCGTATTGGGCAATGCATCGACAATGAAGGAGCAAGGTAAGGAAACGTAAGAAAACGGCTTGAAAGAAAGCCAAGTGCTGCCAAGTTGCAGGCGTGCCCCAGCATTACGAAATGCTGAGATCCGCCATTATTCCGCCATTCCGCCAATTACGCGACGTTTGAAATTATTTTTACTGTATGCGCAATCCCTCGCGCTTCTCGTGTATTTGCACACTGGAACGGCCGCCGGTCGGCACGATCACTTCGTCCGCTCGCCGGCCGGTCTTTAGCCCCGCCCCTAAAGTTGGCGCGGCCGCCGGCCGGAAGCATAGTTGCGATAGGGGGAGTGATGGATCTTACCCCCTTCGCTTTGAGGCCAAACTCCCGATGACCCCCCTCACCTGGGCTGAGATTGGTATTGTACTCTGAGAATATGATAAAAATCGTTATTAAAAGGTTTTGCAGGCTAAGTAGCTCAAACAACAAGTACACTCATAAATTTACAAAGAATATGGCCGTCGGCTTTCACTTTCATTGTTCATCTGCATCGCCCGCATCGCTGATTTCCTCGTCACTTAAGATGGAAACGTCAGAGCCCCAATCTTCTTGTATCGATGCCTCGCGGTCTATGACTATCTTCTGCCTTGCAGCGTTTTCTTCTGCAACGACATGGTCCATCCACCGTGCGCATTGTGATGCCGGCAGAGCACGTAACCAGTCCAGCGCTCTTCTCCTTACCTGTAATAATGTGTTATTTTCTGGCAAGATTGTGATGTGCGTGACCATTTCCAGGGTATCCCCCGGTTTGCCGAGTGCGGTGAGATTGTGCTTTAGTTGACTCCAGCACGTTTCGATGGGGTTAAAAAAACAATGATAAGGTGGGAGCCTTATCACGTTCACCTCTAGATCAGCACAGATGCCGTCCACCACATACTTGCGCAGTCCGTCTCGACCTCCTCGGCTGGACATGAATTCATTGAGCTAGAAGTAAACGAGGCGCAATTTTTCTAACGAAAATTTTTCTAGGACCACCATTACCTTTTCTAGCAATTCGGTTTTATTGCTGTTCTCCGCAACTGCTACATCATTCGATCGTAAGTAGCTTGCTATTTCAGCCTTTGTGGATGACTGTGAGGGCAGCTTCAATTTTTTTTTGTAATTGAGCATATTATCTTAGTTGTAATTTTACCTTTTGTGCTTGGCGGCTGTGATAGGGGGCGTTATCAACAATTAATGATACGCAGCGGCCGTTAGCGATTCTCTTCATATGCGTGATCGTATCGCGAATCCAATTTTCGTATATCTCGTGGTTCATATCACGATGATAATCCTGTTCTACTGACCTCATCCCGCTGATAATGATTTTTGTAGACTCAGGGATGATTCCCTCCCTGCTAATGGCACTAATAACTATCGCCCTTTTGCCTTTGTTTTTTGTCATAGCCCGTCCACAAGAATACTCTTGTAGGACGGCGGCAGGGGCGAAACGAGCTATTGTGGTGTCTTCCCAGCTTCTTTTTTTCGACATACAGTCGAACACCCATGTCTCATCCATATAGATGAGACAATGGTTGCTTGCTCGTGCCTGCTCTATGGCAGATAAATAGGCGTGCCTCTTCCTGATCAAATCCGGCCTCAAAATTATGGGCTGCCCTGTAGTCATCCTGAATGTGAACCCTATTCCTTTAAAGAAATGGTAGAATGTTGTTTTACCAAGCGGAAACTCAGGGTAATTGCTCGCCAATTCCTCTCTCAGACTGTCTATTGAAAAATACTCCTCGTTGCGGAGCTTTCTGTGTACGAAATGGCGAACTACACTTCCCCATTCTTCTCCGTACCTCTGGACCGCCTCTTTCCTTAAGGCTTTTCGGTTTTTTATTTTGTTCTCCGCGGGCTCGCGTTGCTGTGGGGAGTGGCTACGATATTTAAATACTGTGGAACGTGACACTCCGCAAATAGTCGCTTTTAGATCTGCTGGTTTATGAAAAATCGTCTCGACAGCGTTCTCTCCTAATCTGCGGTGAATTTCTTCGCAAAAAGCCCCACTCTCCTGATCATGGCCACCTCTCTGTTAGACATGGGTTTTCGTGGCTCCTGGTTCGTTGAGTACATAGGGTCGTCCATCAGGTTTTCGAGCATGCTCAGTTTGAATCTTCGCAATGCACGACCAAGTTTTTCATCCTTGTCGTTTCTTCGAACCCAAAATGTGATACGGTAACAGATGTAGCGGACCATATCTTGGTGAACTTACAGTCGTTTGAATCTGCATTTCCGCGTTTTCACCGCTGATCACATTTTCGATGTTGCTGCTCTGAATCTATAACACTCTAAGCGCAGGCAATCACTGTTGAATATCATAAAATTCTGAACCGTTAGCACTCCGCGCGAGGTTGGTTGCTCATCAGAGTGTAGGTTAGAGTCATTCTACAATAAATGCTATATATAGAAGGTGAAACACCAGATCTAGAGTGGTCGAATTTACCGCATTGCCACTTTGACCGAAATCTGGCCCAGAAGTAGACGACACGCAATTTTTGACTAAAATAGATCATATTTTATCGTACTGCTACCGAATCGTTACCCACGAAATCACGTGAAGTTGAGGGTTCCATCGCTGTTCTCTTCCGTTACACAGATGAAGTAGTTGTGGTAGTTTGATCTTGTGGAATGATCACGAAAACTCTAGCTGCAATGAACGCGCCGTCTATCTAAACTAAGTTCGAGACCTTGTTTTCGCATGAGATATTGCGTATGTGTAAGGAATTGAAACAAAGTCAATTGAACTGATTGAAATCACAAGTCACATGTAAGAAGAAATTCTCCTTTGGTGATTGCAAAGAACATAATCTAATGAACTTAACGAAGGCGATTTCGAAGCTTTTCAGCAAAACTGCTTGTGCTTGTTCTATCACAACTCATAAACCGCAACAATAACCCCGTCTTACTCCATTATATTGACCACTGTCTGGCGCTTCCACATACACAGCACTTATAATAAATGTGAATGTGCAGAGGTACTGGTTTGCTGCACAATCAATCTGCAATCAGTGACTGGACTTCTACTGATGTGTGTGTTACTGTGTAGAATGGAATGTAACTATTTTAGTTCTCTTTGAGTGGAAACCTTCCTTATAAGAAAGCGGCATGACTTCGCACAAAGGTTTATTGCGATTTAGATGAGCAAAGTCGGCTACGAGGGAAAATATACCCTTTTCTAGCAATGCTGCTTTGGTTGGAGTTGATTTTGGAAATGTGTCGTGTAAGGCCCCGGTCAGACTTCACGCGACTTAATCGTCGCGATCTAATCGCCAAGATTTCCATTTATTTTCATTTCACATTCAAAAATTTCAGGCTGGAAAAGTATCACAACCGAATGAAAGTTGATCAGCATCGAATGATGTTGTAACAGTTGTCTCCTCGCGATTCAGTCGCGACGATCAAATCGCGTGAAGTCTGCCCGGGGCCTAAAGCTCATACCTTTGAGCTATACTCTCGCGTTGATGTTGTGATCAGGACATCAGCATGTATAAACACCATCTGTGGCAAATTAAGCGCTGCACAAGTCACTCCACCAAAGGAAACACGTTCTCCTGAAGACGTGACACCGATGGTAGGCAACCTCTCTAGCGCTGTCATTGTTGAGCCACATAAATCAAATTTTTACGAATATAGCAATCACGACCTATTCCAAAACTCCGACACGACATATACAGTAAGCGGACTTCAAAATTTGCGCAAACCTTGAAATATAGTATGAAAATACTCACCTCTTCACAATCATTCGAGACGAAACCCCTCTAGACATAAATTACGAGATTAGCAATAAGCGCAACACAAGGAGGAGCAGTATTCAGTCTAATCATAGAATCAATAGGCAGAGGACAACAGAAAACGAAACTTAGAGAAGAATTGAATAAAAAAAATAAAAACGTAGCCTCCGTTTCGTTCCTACCCTTAGACGGAGCAAAAATGAGTAAAAAAAGCCCTCCCCGGAACTCATCAGTGAGGAGGGAGGGCATCAAGTAAAGAAAGGAAAGGAAAAGGAAGGAACTCACAATATCCTCGTACTATGAGGTCGCCCCCACGAATACATGGTTGTGCACGTGCGTGAGAATGATGAAATCCAACTGAAATGATGCAAAATTGAGAAGTACGCGACAAACATAGAAAACGAGAACCGGGAGCAGGTAAACAGAGAAAAATCTTAAACCATAAGAGCGAAACTACGCAAAGACAGCGAGCGACGATCACAAAACGCTTTATACGAACGGTCAGGAAGGTTTTCCAAGCTCGCAGACGTTTACGGAACTGCTATAGACGACATGCACCTGAAAACGACGGAAAGATCACAAATGTAGAAAAGAAACAAAGAATTCTCCTTATCTTTAGCCACGGTCCAACTTGTCACTCTTTCACGAGGTTAAAAGGCATGCGTCGCAGTCGTCGCGCGGTCGGCAGTCCGTACGGTCAACGAATGAACGATAAACATATTGTTATCTAAAAACTTCATTTAAAGAATTGGTATAAGTGGTCCAGATAGGCTGTTACCGTACGACTTTTTGAAATTTCTTAAAAGATGGTATGAAGAAACGGTCACCTACCTGCTAACTTTCCTGGTGCTACCAGAGGGCCAGGAAAAAATTCACAAAAGCGCTTAGAAGAAGAAGAAAGTTCCAAATCCATTTTCGACTCAGAACGCTTTTGCACGCAATTCTACTTCTACTCCGATGACCTTTTGGAGGAAGAAGAAGATTTTTCAGGCAGCGAACTTGTTGTCTCTGACGTTAGCGATAGTGATATTGTTGATGATGATGTGCAGGAATTGAAGTTGTTCCTAGCTTGTACATCTTTTGGGATAAACCTTATTGCTTTCGTTTTTTGTTGATGCAATGAAACAGGAGCACAGATCTTCATAAAGTCAATTTTTAAAAAAAAAATTTTGATTTCTTTTAAAATTTTTTATTTTTTTTTCAATTTGTGCCTAAATAAGGTACAAATTAGAGCTCTTCATACCACGCTTTTTACCTTTTCTCTCTTCCTCCACCCCCCCCCCCCCTAGACTCACATACCCCCTTCACCCTGGAAGGTCGAGAACAGCCGAGACCCCCTTCACCTGGGAAGAGCCCGGCTCCCCCTATCGCACCTATGGCCGGAAGGCCGTCGTCGGCCGGTCGCCGGCCGGTGCGAGTGTCTGAGAACTCAGACATTCGCCGTTGTCACCCGCAGGTGGACCGCCCACAAAATGGCTGATCGCACCAAAATCCGGTGCACCGTCGGGAGACATGAATTTAGTTTTGACCGGATTTTACTGCGATTTTGCCCCAATGCACGCCGCATGGTGTATGATAGTGATGTTGCAAAATAGTCGTCTTCTCTTGGTGATTGCTTTTTGTTGATTGGTGCCTTTTTCTTCAATGTTTTTGCTTTCATTCTTTCTTATACATCGCTTATAATCGCTCCTTGGGATCATTTGTGTTCTTTCATAACATAAACTTGTCATTATACCAGACCTACTCTATCTTAATCATACTTAATGGTGCCTTTTGATTCAATTTCGCTTATTATTTTTCCTCAATTTTACCAGCACATCAATAAAAGTGAGGTCACCGTTTCCGTAGGACATCGATTTGACGGTTTGTCAGTTCAGATGAGATCGCGCTTCCAAAATGGCAACTTCACTTGCAATCTCTGCGCTGGCGTTGTAGATCGAAGGTAAGCATTTTCTTCTCAATTCAGTAGGTTACTCCAGGACTCCTTCCAACTCAGCAAATTTGCGGAGTGCAATTTTGTGAGCTTAGACTCAATTTGTTATCCACAAGCCTGATTTGACTAACAATAAGTTTCAAGCCAACTACAAGCTTAAACAAACTTGAAATATCGTAATCTTGTGTCGGGTTCAAAAAACGGTTGAGGCGTCGCTAGCTAGCTAAAATCTGTCAAAACATGTAACTTATAATATCCATTATTTATTGTGGGTAGCTTCAAGCTGACACGTGCAGAACAAAAATTTGCGAAAACGTCATTTTACGAGAAAATCCTTATGACACAATACTTTTCCAGCAAAAAAAAACAGTTTAGCGCCCGAAGTATTGTCATAGTTCGAAAAATGTGTTTTTATAAGAAAATTCCTCCTGCAGAATGGGCTTTTCCATAGCTTGTTTTCGCAGCCGGCTGCAGCCGTATATGGACTGCTGCTGTGTAAAAAAATTTACTCAAATTTATTTTCATGCAGGAAACAAAGAGCTAAATCTGGGTGTAAAATGCACGTTTGGTACCCGTACCCCATCAGATCTTTGAATTCCCGTCTGCAAAGCCATAGCGAGTCAAATGACCAGCTATGGCTCTGGCTTCCGGCCTTGATAAGAGAATTTATTCTCTTCAGAGAAATTTCCACAATGCATGCAATGGTTTTTTGCGGACTTTCGTGCACGGCTCTCGTTGGGTCACTTTTTCGCAAGTCTGTGGTCCGTATTTGAAAGAGGGGTCTTTTTTCTCGCAGATAGACCAGAAAGAGAATTCGTGGGATCAAGAATGGGCGAGTTAGAAGGCGAAATCCTGCTTGTTCAAATATGGCTCACATGAAGTTTGATGGGCTGCCAAAAATCCATTCTTTGCTCTATTTTATACATGTTTCGATGGTAGTCGTCTTCTCCACATTCTTTTGTTCCATTGTGGTCCTTTCTGACTTCGTTCCTTACTTAAAAGTGATCTAGCTCAAATTTTAATTAACCAGCCGCTGTAACCCGAAAATCGCAATTTTTCGAAATTAACGAGTATCAGAAGCTGTTTGAATTTTGGCATGATGAGGCAACAATCCACACCGAAAAGAAGAAATCGCAGTTGTCAAAACCCATCTTTAAAACACGGAAAAAATGACATTCAGCTTTCTAACTCGCTCAGTCATAGTCCCACAATTGCTCTTGTCTGTATAACCGAAAAACGAAAGTCTGCTTTTTAAAACTCAGCCCGATTGAGGTTTTTGAATATGAAATGAATTAACGAAAGGCATCGTATTTTTAGGAGCTGAATTTGACTGAAATCTTAAAACGGAAGAGATCGGCTTGCGCACATAAACATGATCATTTTCTGCATTTTCATCATGTTTTTGATTTTCTTAGGCACTATTCCGTCAATGCAAGCGATCACTGCTAAACGAATTCTTGCCTTCCACATAATCTTTTGGACTTATGAACCGGCAGAGGAACTCAAAAGTATGCATGTAGGCAAACTGGCAAAAAAGGAAAAAAATGACCATTCAAGGATCTCCCGGAAAGCACTGTGGATTTCCTAATAAGTAGGTTGTTCCGTCATTTTGTACACCAATTCGAATAATTTATTCAGGGTTTGTATTGGACGCTTTTGGCCTACCGGACAAAGAACTTCTACAATTTGCACAAGAATGCGACAAAGGCGTCAAAGGTAAAACTTTCGTTTCAAAAGTTTACGCATCTGATACTGATGTTTTTCAGAAGAACCGGCCCAGGACATCTAACGTGAGCACTGACTTGAACATCATCCAACAAACGGACGCCGACATTGCAGTAACCGATGCGAACGACACACATTAGTCCAATTCCAGTTGTTTTTTGTCAAGTGTTCTCTCGATGTAGTTTATTTGATTTTGCGCTGATGTAGATTTTTCTGTACCATGAAGTTTTTTATAAATACTATGGCTTGATTTGTTAGGGACAGTGAAAAATGACAGCGCGGTAGACGTGAAACACACCAGTATGGAGTATGTACTCTATACTTGTGTGTTCCACTATATACTTAATATTAATATATCAGTGGCGTACCGAGGGGGGGGCGGGGGGGGGGGGGCGCGCGCCCCCCCCGAGAACGGGTCGCGAAATTTTTGAAAGTTACTTACATGGGTTATAAAAATGTGCAAGTGACTTGTTTTTACTTGTAAATAATTAAAATAATTTTTAAAAATTTTTAAAAATTCATTTTAGCCTTATAAAAAATTTTTTTTCGGGGGCGTGGCTGACGCCACGCCCCCTTTTTCCAAATTTTAGGGGTCGAGAACCCGGAAAAATTTTGAGAAGCACCCAAAAATTTTTTCGGAGTGCGTGGCTAACGCCACGCACCTTCTTTAGAAAAAAATTTTTGTCGCCCCCCCCCCGAGCCGAAATCCTGGGTACGCCACTGTAATATATATATATATATCACTATATATGTACCCATCAGGGTGAACCGCTGCTTTAAGGATCGGGGCATTAGGTGTCACCCGCAGTCACTCTGATAATGACCGGAGAATGCCCTGTCGGGGCATTATGGTGTCTCCCGCAGGTCACCCCGCTACAAACACAGGTGACCTGATTTTGTCCCGACACCGATTTCGTGTGACGCGCCGTTGGTCAATGAGATCACACCATTTTAACCTGCGGGTGACAACCGCGAATGTCTGAGATAGGGGAAGACGGCCCTTCTGAGCCCACCGTCCCCTACAGTAATCTAGAACTAGGACGCGCGCGCATGCGCTGCGATGACTGCGGACGAGTGCTCCGCGAAGGGCTCGTATTTTCGAAAATCACCAACTCCTTTCTGCGGGTCTTGCATTATGGGTTGCAAGCCAATCACGCTGAATTCAACCAAACACAGTACCATCCTCTGAATGTTTGGTATTCTGAGCCCTACTTCCCAGCAGGTATGTTTACGATTTATGGGACATTTTCGAAGTCTTTTCATTTCCATGATCCATAAAAAACTTCTCATGAATTTACTTTAAATTCTTTCGAACTCTGTTTTTTTGCTTTTCTTCCACTTATATCCCTTGTGTGTGCGATCTTTATAACGTCGTGCATCGTCACATCATATTGCTAATGTGAGCTGCTTGATGTTATTGAGGAAAGCCCAAGTAATCAAAGTTTGTGCCAATTATAACTCAATTTGGTGATCTACACTAATTCGTTATCAAATGCGTATTTTCTTCTGACACTTCAGTGCACCTCTGTAGCTTTCCAAGAAAATTATCATCTCCTTAAAATTCTCATTTCTAGTAAAATTTACGAACGTGCATTTGAAATTGCTACGCTATAAAAGGCATGTCGTGCAGCAAAGAAAAGCTCGCTACCAAAATCAATCCATTTAGATCACGCTACCAAATGAAGGTGCTGCAAGGAGGCAGACGTAGGAGAGAGTATGCAATCGAACTAAAAAAACAGTAAAATAAGTCGAAAAAGACATTGAAAATGTCTCATAGGTAAAAAACATACCACCTTAGAAAGTGGCCGGCGATTTAAGTAGTGTGGAGTAGAGCGAATAACTTAAGTTATTGAAATCTAGGGAATTTGGGGAATTTAGGAATCTTCTAGAGAATTACCTCCAGAATCTCATTGTGGAGTAGGTTACCAGCGATGTGAAACTCGTCAGCCTTCCGCAGCGCGTCTGCCTGGGTGGGGGAACGAAAGCCGCCAGGTCCAGCCGCCTTTCGCGGCCAGCTGGTCCTTTCGCAGCGTTGTTGCATGTCGTTCCAGGACCAGCAGTCCGCGGAGGCGGCTGGACCTGGCGGCTTTCGTTCCCCCACCCCGTCTGCCCAGGTCAGCCGCTCGCTCCCGCGAGCTAGCCAATCATAGAATGACCTCTAATTAGCGCTGACCTCTTATAGCCGTCGCGATTGGGGCAGGTTCAGAAGGGCCTACACCCCTGAGTAGGCAATGGTGCTGCACTCCAAATGTGCGCGCCATTCAACACCGCGACTAAATTCGGTTGAGCTTCGCATTTTTTTTTTGTGTTTAGCAAGGTCATCCGGAGTGTTACTGCAGTTTTGTGAAAATAGTTTTCTGACCTACTGAGTTAAGGAGATTCTGTACCATTATGTCATATCACATTATTTTTTTGATACAAATACGTGGTTTTCTATAGTAAACTTCCATCTCTGCGAAATTCAACGGCAAATCTTGGCTGTATTTTAGTTCTACATATATGCCAACATCGGCTTACTGTCCGCAATGCCAGCGTGGTCCATATAGACTTAGTAATCTCTACCAACACCTGCGAACTGTACATCATCTTGAAGAAGGGAAAGTTCAAGAGGTTCGGCTAGGGATTAAGAGAGCACTTCATGATAAGGATGATAAGGAATTCGTATGTGAGACTTGTCAAAAGTGCTACTATTCTGGCTCTGGTCTTATAAAACATAGAAAGGTGAGATTTTTTGCTTTTGTTCTCGTACAACTTTTGCTGTTTTCACCTGATATCACTAAGTTATCGATATTTGTGACAGTGCCTATAAAGTGGATCAGGCGGATAACCACTTCTAATTGGTCAAGTCACTGATTTGACCAGAAGTGAATATTCATTTGATTAACTGATTTGGATGATGTATATCAAGTGCTTGAAGGCAGTGTTCGCGCAAAAAGTCATTTTTGTGTTTTTGTGCTTACCCGGGCCTATTCGCTATGCTGAATCCGAAAATCCATACTGGAGAGCGCGAAAAAGGGTTCAACGCAGGAGGGAAATTAGCAAGTGGGTGGGGTCTTCCCCAGTGTAAATTCACGCTCCCAGCTGCCGGCGCGAACTTCTCGGTTCCGCTAGCCGCCTTGACACCTCCATCGTCTAAGGGATCGTTCATACCGCGCACAAAGGCGGACGAAGGCGGATGAAGGCGGACGAAGCCGGACGAAGCCGGACAAAGCCGGACAAAGGCGGACGAAGGCGCGTCTTGTCTCGTCTCGTTTCTCTCGACACACACACATACACACACTCACACACGCCTCGTCTCGTTTCTCTCGACACACACACACTCACACATGCCTTCGTCCGCCTTTGTGCAGCTTCGTCCGCCTTTGGCTTTGTCCGGCTTCGTCCGCCTTCGTCCGCCTTTGTGCGCGGTATGAACGATCCCTAAGTGCGAAAGCGTGACTTGAAATCGGAACCGAGAAGATCGCTTCCGAATTTGGGAGCGTGATTGGGGAGGACCCCGCCTATCGTCGATTACCCTCCTGCATTAGGGCCCCTTCTTGCCGTTTTTGCGCTCTCCTTTGTGGATTTTCGAATTCAGCACGGCGAATATGCCCGGGTAAGCATAAAGTCTCAGAATCTAGTTTCTACCCGGACACTGCCTTCAGGTTGGCTGTGCCTGACTTGATCCCATGCAGGATTTCATAAGTAAATTCGCACGAGTAGCTCCCCAAAGTCCCTACAACATCTCAGCTCCATGTTTCCTGTGGAAAAACTTCGCGTTCTGCAGGCTTCAGACCACGTTCAAGCCTGTGTATACCTTCGTGTAGCTGTCGCTACTCGTCTTAACCTGCCTTATCCACCGGCTAAACAGATGCACATGCATATGAAACGCAGTAGAATTGTTTGTTAATTATACAGTACACAGTACATAGCGCGCGGTAATTTACGCGTGTTCCAAGATGCCAATTTCCAGGCATAGTTCCTTGTTTCTTTTTCGTTATATGTCTGGCGGCTCCGGACATTCCTCATTCGGCGGCGACTGGTTTCAGCGAATGCAGGCGGGCACAGGCGGTTTGAGAACGCCCGTAAAAGGGCTCGGACCTGGGAGGAGTTGCAGGTGCGCTCCATCGCCATTTCGATTAGAGCACCGTTTTTTCATGTGGGGCGCACTATTTCCTAACACAGCGTTTCACAAACTTTCCAAAGAGATGGAAGACTGGGAGAGGGACCATGAGCAAAATAATAGAATGTTTTGGTTAATTCCGCTTGCATGTACTTTTCCTCTTCTCAAGCTGTCAGGACATACCATCATACCCTATGGTTCTCATGATTTGGCGTTCATGCATTACTCAACAATACTTATGCTTTGTGTTCTTCTATATATGACCTTTGTTTTGGTTCTTATTTTACTCTACTCACTAGAGTTATGCAACAACGCTTTTGGTCCAACAACGAAAAAAGGGGAGACGATCAAGAGGCGCGATTTCTCCGGCTGTCACCAACTTAAAACTCCAGTGTAGTGCTATACGAGTCTTCAAAAAAACCAGATAAAGTGCATTGGATTACTATCTGTCTGAGGTTACCACTTGCTAAGTCTGGTGGCTTTTGCTGGAAAACTAACCAAAATACTTACGAATTTGTTCTTAACTGCATTTTAATGAGTTTTTGACCTTCTCAATTGCTGTTTTGAATTGAATCTGAGGTAGCAAGATTGAGCAACCCATGCAACTATCCAGTCCAGCCATAGTTAGCATTTACCCTCTATAACCTTTGCCTGAATTTTGCTTGAAACTCATTGTCAGTAACTGTCTTGAACTCCCGTTTTTGGGTTAATCTCTGCTGCTCTAACTTCTCTTTGAGTTCACACCACTTGAGGATCCACTTTGTGCAGCTTTTAGAAGTATCTTAGGGCTGCTAGCGCTAAATTGGGATGGATTTAGCTGTGGTGTTCGTGTGCGAACTCTTTTTACGGCTCGCATGTGGCCAATCAAATTCTGGCAACAGCTGTGTTTCAGTCCTTCCTACTCCTTCAAAACATCCTTTACGGTGTTGCTTTGTCTTTTTTTCTTGAGACGACCTATAGCTGTCTTGTAATTACATTACTTATCTCGAAAACATAAAATTCTTTCCTGAGATCTGCTGGCAAACTTGTTAGATCGACGTCTTTGAAGCAATGAGAGCTAAAAAAAAAGAAATCGAATGTGTCATATTTCAATTTTGCGCTTGATAGCAATCGTCGCCTTTTCTCATGAGCTTCAAAAGCGCTGCATAGTCGTAAATCATCATTGCTAATGTTGTTCGATAAGCTTGTCGATGATGCTTAGATTGAAAATTGAAGAAAAAATGGGTGGAAAATGGCAACTTTATGCTGGTGACCTTTATAGACTGTAACGTTTTGCTAAATGGAAAAACCGGGATTTTTGCAGTTAGTGAATAGTTTTGAATGTACGAAATTAATTTGCCCAGCTGTCAACCTCAGGAATGTTCTAGAAACAAACAAATTTTGAAACTCGGTGCTATACTAAGTTAACTATGAAACTTTACTTACTGGAATTGAAATTAATGAGAATTTTTTTGAGCAAGAGCTGACCAATGTGCTGAACATGGAACTTGGCCTGCTGCCATGTTCTCACTGAGCAACTTCGGGACAAGTTCGTAGTTTTTCGTAGGAAGGGTTCATAGGCACATGCCGTAGGCTGCGTTCATACTAATCCGGAAATCTGGAAACCTTGAAACTTGGAGCAGATCTTACTTATCATTGAAATCCATTGAAGCATAGATATTGTATTATTCGTGGAAATACATATGACAAGAGTCCAAACACATGTAGGGTCGGTCGAATATGCACAAAAAATCCAGCATGCTTGGAATTTATGTATTTCGAGCAAAACATTCTCAAGGATTTCAAATTTCTGGCGGGCTTGAGGGTTTGTGCTTCAAAGTTAAGCAGCAAAATGGTTTGATGTTTCACAGAATTTTTTCTACGCATGAAATGCACGCAAACGGGTCTTATCGTAACAAAGAATTGGCAATTTTGATCCTCTGACATGATTTGTCCACATTTTACCGTCAAATTCCCGCAAAGATGTCAAAGACTATACGTATACTCAAAAACTACCCAGATCGGCGTGGAAGTGTTTGGAGATAGTGCGCTCCAGTTGAAAAAACGGTGCTCTAATCGAAATGGCTATGGAGCGCACCTGCAACTCCTCCCCGGTCCGAGCCCTTTTACGGGCGTTCGCGGTTCGAGCGCGGTGTGTAGCCTGTCACTAGAGTTTGGGAATCACAGGGAATACCAAATAGTCGAACCCGTAGGTGTTGCGGAAGGCGTTGAGCTAGCGGCCGTTTTCGTTCAGAAGTAGACTTTGTCCGACTATGCGTATTCTCGTTCATACTTGCGTTTGCATGCACTTAGGTGAAGTTATGTAGAACGGTGTCAGTAGAAGAGAAGCTAGGGTGTCATGCATCAAAACCATGCCTGGAGAGAAAGCTTTTATGGTAGCGCATAAGCTGTCTCGCTGAGAGTGTCACAGCTTCAGCCGCTCGGGCCCTCACGCTGCCTCGCTTGCGCCTTATGCGTGTTCCGCGGATATATCATCCTCTCTAAAATTTGCCACGCTGAGCAGCGATTGAAGGTTTGAAGTGACCGACGGGTACTTCGCAAACGCCGCGCTTGGACAGCGGCGAGATCCGCTGGAAGTGACACTTTCTTTGCGAAAGCCTATAATAGGTAGGTCCTTCTATGCACATGCACTCGATGTTAGGAGGCATTTAGTTTACGCGCATCGACTAGCCTATGCTTGTTCTTTTTTCTATCTAATCTATTATATCTATCTAATATATAAAGAATCGTTAACTTGATTCAAAAATCTGCCAATAGCGGGAAACCGCGTGGCGGTCCCAGCGCGCTTGTGCAATCTGGCACCTTTGACTACTGGTTCACTAGTTTGAGAAAAAAAAGTACTTTTTCTTTCTCCTTTTCAATGAAGTTGCGTACAAAAAACTTTCTTCACTAATTTTTACTTTCTTTAACGTGGAACACATATACACGTTTTGAGTGTGAACTCTGGATATCTCACTTAACGTACGTTAATATTTCTCTCGATGTTCTCCGCTCTCTCTTTGTTATTCATTCCTAGTTGTGTTACATGGACATACTTGCATTATGCGCTTCGTACTTGTCAGTTCCTGGCATTTATCCGTTCGCACAAACTTCCCCTGAGGGCCGCACAGTTGGCCAACTTACAAAGACCAATAATGAGCTCTAAACAAGAGTCGCACTAGAGCGCTAATCTTGCTCGGAGCACCTTATTTGCTGTCCATTCTCTGCCAGCTGTTTTATTAAGATGAAAATAACAGCTTCTTTTTTATTTCCTCTACTTTCATCGCTAATTAGTATCAGAAAAGTGATGTTTTTTTTAGAAATTTCAAAATCGCTTTTTGATTAGTCTCTTATGTGCCTGGGGTTATTTTTCATTTCGACTATAATATGTATTTTGGTTTGTCCGAAAAGAGTTAGTTAACATGTTGATTCCAGAATGATACCCACTTCGCATACTCTTTGGATATTTTTCCATTTCGACTATCGCAGCATCACTTTTCATCGACTTTCCTCTCTTGGTTACACTTTGATTTGGTTTCTGATTCGTCTTTGCTTTTTACTTACTTTTGATGTTCTGTGGCTTTTGATTACATTTGCTGTCCCCCTCAGAGTCGAGAGAAGTTACCACCTCTCAAAATCAAACTTTCGAGAAATACTCTTGTCTCGTAACGCTAATTTTGTTTCTTAAACCAACTTCTATTTTTTTGATGTTTGATGTATGTTTTACAGTTTCATTGGAATTCACTTGTTTTCTCTTTTGTCTGTTGTCGCTGTTCTCGACAAGTAGATTTACTTTATTGCAGCCTGGTTTTCTGAGAAGATGCTCACAAAAGCTTATTGTCACATCTGCACAAAAGGGCCATATCTTCTAAAGCACCTGTATGCTCACTTACGTGAGAAGCATGGTTGCGCCGAAGATGTGATCGCTGATGTAAAGAATGCAGTGAGAAGAGGGGCCAACGCTGGAAGAGAGGAGCTCAACTGTGACATCTGCGGACTCACCTTCTTCACTTCGGTTGGTCTGAACAGACACCGAAAGGTATGTGTCGTGAACCTCAACGAGAAATTGATGCGATTGATGTTAGATAAGAGGAATAGGTAAAACGTTGCGCAACTGCTGTTACATAACTCATAATGGGTAGAGGTACGAACACCTCAATTAGGTGTTTCTTCAGGCTGCTGGTCCTTTCGTCATACTGCTGTAATCGTGTCCGGTCCAGTAGTCCGCGGAGGCGATTTCGTTGGTCCATCCCTCATGATGCCTGTCTTACCATTTTGCTTCCACGCTCTACATAATTTCCTAACAGCAGCCCCCCATCGGATTTCTAGTTCAATATCACAGTGATTCGATTCTTTCCTCTGGATTCTGCTCCCGTTATTCCAGGCTCCCCTCCCTGGCATTTGTTGCATATGAAAGGCGAGCAAAAATGGAGTTTCGTATGAGCGGCAGATTAGGAGAACGAATACCCCAATTAGGCGCCGCCTTTGCGGACTGCTGGTGCTGGTCCTAATGTGGTCCTAATGGTCCTAATGCACAACAGTAAAGCGAAAGGGCCAGCATTCCGCGGAGGCGGTGCCTAATTGAGGTATTCAGTCCTTTGCCCTGAACGGCTATAACCCCAAGGCTCTGAGCGGGCGAACGACGATTGCGAGTTCCACTCATCCGCTAATTTCACGCGGCTCACTAGTCAGAATTCGTGATGTTCCTTCTTCTAATCGACTTCTTTCGTTTTCTTCTCTTCTCCTCTTCGTCTCCCATCTGCGTTCATCATCTCCAGCCTGTTCCTCCGTCCACGTCGGTTGACTCTGCCATCCTCCTGCGTGTGTCTGTTGCAGAATGGGAGTCACCAGCGCAAGCACTGCTTTATATAGGGAGTTATTGCTATCGCAGGTGCAATAATATAGATATATCATTCCAGTATCAGGGGAATTAACATTCTGATGAATGACGTAGGAAATCGGTTAGTCATATCATTTCCCAAACCATACTGCACTCAGGAACTTCTAGCGAATTCATGTTACTCTCACTCTCTTTGTTTCGTTACTCTCTACTAATAATCGCTTCTGTAACTGTCAGATTGAGTAACAACCTTGGATTAAATTGCCAAGAACAGGATGTTCCGGATTACAAGTTACTTTAGTAAGGTAACGATGGTCTCGCAAAATGCATATTAACTTCGGAATCATCATGAAAAATAACCCCAGGTGCATAAGAAACTAGAACGAAAAGCGATTTTATCATTTTCAGAGAAAACATCAGCTTCCTAGTACTAAATAGCGGTGAAAAGTGGAAATGAGAAAGGGAGTTGTTATCTTTATCTTAAAGTATAGCTGGCAAACAATAAGCCGAAAATAAGGTGCTCCGAACAAGATTTGCGCTCTAGTGCGGGTCTTATTTGAGCACATTATTTTTCGCTTTGTAAATTGGCCAGATACACGCCCTCTTGAGGTTAGTATGTCCGAGGTATAGAATTCAAATTTCAGTCGAAATGCGGACATGGGCGGTATGCTCTGTTTGCGGAAAGGGACCGTTCATGCTTTCAAATCTGTATAAACATATGCGAAATAGCCACCATTATTTTGAAGAGGATGTCGAGGAGGTCAAACGAGCAATAAAGAGAGCAATATACCCTACGGAGTTAAAATGCAACGTCTGCGGAAAAAGCTATTTCTCGGAAGCTGGCTTGAGAGAACATAAGGTAAGAGATTGGAATTTGAGTTTACTATTTTTGTCGACGATTAGATGACAGCGCTATGCAGTTCGCATTTCGATTTTTTATTTTGTGAGCTATACTGGGCTTAGCCTGATTTACATTAAGTGCTTCAGTTGGTTTGGTTGTTTCTTCTCACTCCGTACATACTCTTCTAGAACTTTGCTTCGTTTCCTTCATCTTCATATTCAAGGCAGCTTCATTTCCACTTGCTTGAACTTTGAATGATCACACTTTTCATTTTTTTATCCATCTCTCTACCCTTGCGAGTAAGAAATGCATCTCATATAATGCGATCTCATTGCTTTTTTTAATCCATTGCTTGATAAACAATCCGACGCGTCTCCTGTGAAGGTCGTCGATATCGTCCCCAAGGTTTCTGTACCACTTTCACATTTTGGTATTTAGGTACACTGACGTCGGTTCAGTGCCACATTTGTAAAGAAGGGCCTTTCCGGCTGGGCAATTTTTACCGCCATCTGCGGAGTAAACATAGTTTGAGTGAGATAGAGATTGGTGATGTTAGAATTGCTCTTAGAAGGGCGGTCTACACAGATGGACGTCAATGCGAGAAGTGCGGAAGGGCTTATCTCTCTGTAGAGAGTCTACGACAACATAAGAAGGTGGGACTTCTCACTTTCGGGTGTCTTTCCATATTTTTACATCATCTTTACATCGGCAAGTAGTCTGGAGATCATCTTTCAATTTTGCATGCATGAGTAAATACCATAAAAGTGCGTAATACCAATTCACAGCTGTATATCTCTTGATTCGCTGTATTGCGTCATGCTTGGACTCCATGTTCTCAACCTCGAAGGCAACGGATAGATGTGGCATTACTTCATATTTTTCGGCAAACTCTCTATCAGGATGAGTATCGCTATTTTCATTGCATTCTTAATATCGTACTATTTCTTGACCCTCCGCTTAGACGGCGACGTATGCTTCCTGCTGTTATACGGTCACTGATATGGTCTATTAATTTATCAGTGTTGCTTCGCTAGTAGCTGTGGCATTCTACAGTTGGATCCATGTGGCAAGTACTCTCAGTAAAGCTACATAGTGTGCCACTATAGGGCAACTATAACTGGGAAATAACACAACACGTCGCTATGAACGTTTATTGTGACACTGAGGAAGCTTACAACAGAAGAGCCCCGTTGACCCCCGAACCCGCCCGCTTTACTGCGGAATGATTAATGTATAGATCGGTTCGGCCACAATACGTAGCAAATGGCCGAACACATAGCAGTTGTGGTGCATACTTCATGGCCTACACTCATATTGACCCAAGCGGTCAAGCAGATCTCTGCTACGAAAATTCCCACAAACCCGTTTGCTCATAAGCTTTGATTCAACTGGCTTGGCTTCGGGAAGGCGGGGCTTTGTGACGTAATTAAGGCCGCTCGCGCCCGCGGTGACCTGCGTCTCTCTCGCGCGAGTGCTGTCTGATCACTAGCTAGCCTTAATTAGGTCAAGGAGCCCCGCCTTCCCGAAGCCAAGCCAGTTGAATCAAATGTTTTATATATTAAACATTTGCCGGCATTCAAATTACACGTAATTCTTTTCATGGCCGCAAATTAAGCAAAAGCAAAAGTGACAAACTCGCCTCTGGCAATCTCGGCTTCCCACACATTTTGGTAGAATGACCTTTCGGAAGTGCAACAACGAAATGTTCTCACTCAAACCTGAGGTTGGTTAGGCTTTGACGCGCAATAGCTAGCTTACAACTATGTAATTGCTCAGGTTACGCTGCAAAAGACGAATCTGGAAGCGGAAATTCATCCTAGAATTTGGATGCGGCGGGTGTCGCCATGCCCATCAACGTGGATGTGCATGGGTAAGAGGCCGGAACTGGACTTGGGATTACCTGGAAATTTCGAAATTGCTTTGCACAATAAAAGGCGGATTTTTGACATTTTTTCTCCAGGCTATGGGGTCCGGTTTTGGGCTCATGAACCTTAGAACAACCTTCGTTATTTACTGCCGTCTGGGCGAGGAGTTATGAAGGTTCTTGTGAGTAAAATGTGAAATGCAAGATTAGTATATCATATGCAAGATTATAAATCAGTTGCGTTTTCCTAACGTTCAAATGAGGCTGCAGCGAATTGGTACGTTTGAATCAAAAATATCTACTGACCGAGTGACCCTACTATCTGTTGAGCCCTAGAAAAAATGTTACGACTGATTTTACATTAGTTTTGCATTTAATTTTTTACTCACAAAAACTTTTGTAACTCCTCGCCCAGAGGGCCACAGCAGATAGCAAAGGCATATTTGCGGAGTTCCAGGGTCTACGAGGCAGTGTACATCTCATCTTAATAGGTCACTTCGACCAACTTTTCTTCCCTTGTTAGACCACCCACGCTGATGGGATTAGCGATCCCTGTCTCCACCTTCCGGACCAGTATTTCCCGGACTATACCTTTGCAGTGACACGTGGACAATTTCCAAATTGACGGCATCGATTACTGCATCAAAATCTTAACACATTGATATGAACGGAACGGTTTCTCTCAAGCACCCGCTACACTTGATCCATTTGATCTTCTTGATCCGGTTCATCCACTCTCCCATTGGTCATATCACTAATGAATTGACCAATAGCGAAGCAGATATCCACTTGATCCACTTCCCTATCGGTCATTTCTTTGATTCAACCTGAAGCGAAGTGGCTGAAGGCGGATCAAGACTGGATTGAGTGTGACGCGTGCCTAAGCTACAAGTCTTGGATTTTCGCCTAAAATCATATTTTTAACCTACAACCGTTTAGCGTGCGCATGCTGTTGACGGAGAATCGCCGTCAACTTCGAACAACACAGGGAGGAAGTCTGTTCCTCAAGTCGAGTGTCCCGGTTGCAAAGCAGTCTTCGTCAACCACTTGCAGCTGTCTCAACATTGCCAGAAAAATCACAACGATGGGAGCACCAATTTCAATACAGTAAAGAAGACATTTGGTTCTTGGTCGAGGTTTGAGGTAAGTATCATGCACTTGTGCACTATCGTATACTCAAAGTTTGTGTCAATTACGCTGGCTCTGGGTAAGTGTCTAAATCCCGGCTTCGGGTCATAGGTGCGATAGGGGGAGCCGGGCTCTCCCCAGGTGAAGGGGGTCTAGGCTGTTTCCGACCTTCCAGGGTGAAGGGGGTATGTGAGTCTAGGGGGGGGGGGGGAGGAAGAGAGAAAAGGTAAAAAAGCGTGGTATGAAGAGCTCTAATTTGTACCTTATTTAGGCACAAATTGAAAAAAAATTTAAAATTTTTCAAAAGAAATTAAAAAATCAAAAAAAATTGATTATGAAGATCTGTGCTCCTGTTTCACTGCATCAACAAAAAACGAAAGCAATAATGTTTATCCCAAAAGATGTACAAGTTAGGAACAACTTCATTTCCTGCACATCATCATCAACAATATCACTATCGCTAACGTCAGAGACAACAAGTTCGCTGCCTGAAAAATCTTCTTCTTCCTCCAAAAGGTCATCGGAGTAGAAGTAGAATTGCGTGCAAAAGCGTTCTGAGTCGAAAATGGATTTGAAACTTTCTTCTTCTTTTAAACGGTTTTGTGATTTTTTTCGTGGCCCTCTGGTAGCACCAGGAAGTCAGCAGGTAGGTGACCAGTTTCTTCATACCTTCTTTTAGGATATTTCAAAAAGTCATACGGTAACAGCCTGTCTGGACCACTTATATCAATCCTTTAAATGAAGTTTTCAGATAACAATGGTAGAAGGTTGACAAATCTTAAGTATTTGCTTAGATGCTCTATCGTTGTACGACTTCTGCGTTGTGTTCTGATAACAGAGTAGATAGAAAATTTCTTTCTCTACCTCTGCCGTACTAGTCGGAATGGAAACTAGCTTTGCTAGTAGGTCCATCAGATTTTTGCGGTAAGTAATGGGAAAAGAGCCAGATCGCATATGCTTTCGCAACACGATAAGGAAATAGTACATACTCTTTTGGGCCTTGTCGAACTCTGGCTTCACCTCCTCTGGCATACGTCCTGTTAGCTGATCAGAAAGCTGCTCAACTTCTTCTTTACCAGCATATAGCCGAAAAAAGGAGGTACTATGCTGCGCGTTGGTTTTTTTTTTCAATATCATAGGTCATATTGTCACAAGGCGAATAACTTTCAAAAGCATAAAGCACAGAGTTGGGTTCGCACTCCAGCCGGGATCTAAGCGCAGTAACTATGCTTTATACTAACACCTTCCTTTTGTTCATATCCATGTTTGTGAATTTAGCAGCCTTGAATTCTTCAGCAACCTGAAGATCAGCAATGGACTTCCTGGACATTTCCTCATTGAAACTAGACAATCTGCTTGGATTCCTTATGCAGGAAATCAGAGAGTTTCACTCAATTGCCAACTCTGTATCAATGTCGACAACATTTTCGTCGGCGTAAGATTCTCCTTCTGCCTCGCTGTTGAACTGGAACACATGCGAGTCATCTGCGATTTTGTAAAGTATTCTGCCTGCCATTTTTCAAACTGCCAACCTTTCCAAAACATTGAGGAATATTTTAATAACATGTTATTCTTCCGAATGTCTTAGAGTTTTTAATTCATTGAAACCAACCATTCTCTAAAAATTAGGTAAGGTGAGTCTAGAGCGTTTTCACGAAAGTGACCTTCTTCAGCACTAGGTTTACAGAGTATAGATTCCAGAAATGGGCGGGTTTTGTGTGAAGGTGTGGAAAATCACCAATCTCCCATAGTTTTTTGAGTGTGTGCTAACAATGATGGCATAACTGTCAATCAAAAGCGCATTTTTTACCAAAAAAACGTAAACATATAACAACGATAAGCACGCTCAAATAGACGCGTTCGCTCACGTTCCCGTTAGTGCTGATAACGATTTCAATCCACAGCACATTTTTTACTATTAACTTGCTCCACCTCGCTCTTATTAGGTCGTCCAGAAAGTTTTTGCACACGAATTTCAAAATTCATAACTTCTGATTTTTCCAACCGATTTGACTGCTTCCAATTTTATGTGAAAGTGTAAGCCATGCTCTTTATAATGACATCTCAGCTGCTTACTAATGATCATCTGTTGCATAGATAGGAGCAATAGAAAAAACTTGGTCAAAATTCGAATTTTTCGTGTGCGGTCGTAAAAAATCGGAAACTTGCAACAAAAATCGGAGCAGTCAGTACTGTAGGTTCTTTCACCAGCTCTTTCTAACAGTGCAAAGTTTGCGCCGATTGAGCGTCTCCATGAAAAGTTATGGTCTCCCTGAAGAATGCCAAAATAAATCAAATTCGCCTTTTTGTACTGCTTGCTCGGAAATTATAACTTTTCATGGAGACGCTCAATCGGAGCAAACTTTGCACTGTTAGAAAGAGTTGGTGAAAGAACCTAAAATACCGACTGCTCCGATTTTGTTGCAAGTTTCTGATTTTTTATGACCCTACACAAAAATTCAAATTCCGAGTGATTTTGTTTGAGCTTCTATCTATGCAAGAGATGACCATTACTAAGCAGATGGGATGTCATTACAAAGAGCATGACTTACCCTTTCACATAAAAGTGAAAGCAGTCAAATCGGTTGGAAAAATCAGAAGTTATGAATTTTTGAAAATTGTGCTCAAAAACTTTCGGGACGACCTATACAATGTGTTGGCTTTTATGGGTTACCGGAGAAAATGATTTTTAGAGCCGGGAAGCAAAGAAGCCCTAACATGCTGTATACCATTCGAAAGCTGAGATCATGGAGAATCGACGTAGACCGTCGACTTTTTTCTAGGTCTTCTGTGCCGCGAGATATGAGGGATTTTATGTGCTTCAAAAATTAACTGATTTTGTGTCCTCACTTTCTGCTCTCCAAATGAATGCTACGAGAAAGTCGACGGTCTACGTTTGTTAATGAAGACTTGCTCTTTAACACAGATAGATAAGCAGCAGTGATTAGGTCTTCATTTGGCAGAAATCTGCTGTTGAAAATGACCATGTTTTCAGATAAAATGCAGTGTATCTCTCGGTAGAGGGGGGCTAGAAAGAAGTCGATGGTCTAGGTCGAATCCCCTTTTCCTAAGCTTTCGAATGGTATATAGGTTGCTGGGCGAAAAAACGGACCAGTTTTCAAAAATGGGGTGGAGATATTTACTATTAGCTTGCTCCAATCCGGCTCCACCAATGTATTGGCTTTTATCGGTTACCGGAGAAAATGATTTTTAGAGCCGGAAAGCAAAGAAGCCCTAACATGCTGTATACCATTCGAAAGCTGAGATCATGGAGAATCGACGTAGACCGTCGACTTTTTTCTAGGTCTTCTGTGCCGCGAGATATGAGGGATTTTATGTGCTTCAAAAATTAACTGATTTTGTGTCCTCACTTTCTGCTCTCCAAATGAATGCTACGAGAAAGTCGACGGTCTACGTTTGTTAATGAAGACTTGCTCTTTAACACAGATAGATAAGCAGCAGTGATTAGGTCTTCATTTGGCAGAAATCTGCTGTTGAAAATGACCATGTTTTCAGATAAAATGCAGTGTATCTCTCGGTAGAGGGGGGCTAGAAAGAAGTCGACGGTCTAGGTCGAATCCCCTTTTCCTAAGCTTTCGAATGGTATATAGGTTGCTGGGCGAAAAAACGGACCAGTTTTCAAAAATGGGGTGGAGATATTTACTATTAGCTTGCTCCAATCCGGCTCTACCAATGTATTGGCTTTTATCGGTTACCGGAGAAAATGATTTTTAGAGCCGGGAAGCAAAGAAGCCCTAACATGCTGTATACCATTCGAAAGCTGAGATCATGGAGAATCGACGTAGACCGTCGACTTTTTTCTAGGTCTTCTGTGCCGCGAGATATGAGAGATTTTATGTGCTTCAAAAATTAAGTGATTTTGTGTACTTACTCTCTTCTCTCCAAAATGCTACGAGGATAAATAAATAATATAAATAAACATAAATACCGTTTCTTTAGTAAATTTATGAGTGTACTTGTTGTTTGAGGTACCTAGCCTGCTTTTCATAACGATTTTTATCATATTCTCAGAGTACGATACCAATCTCAGCCCAGGTGAAGGGGGTCATCGGGAGTTTGGCCTCAAAGTGAAGGGGGTAGGATCCATCACTCCCCCTATCGCAACTATGCTTCGGGTCCCTTGCAGCCGCTTCGCTTGGCTTTGCGCCGCGTTCGCGTACGTGTCCTTTGATTTCCAAGCTTGTCAGCATTCATTCTCTATCTCGGACGTGGAAAGAGTCCCTGAGGATACGTGCGCAGACGCGGCGCGAGGCCGAGCTGCCGAAACTTTGACACTCACGTTGAGACAGCCTGTACGTATCCCTTTTTGACTATGCATCCGCAGGCGAGGCATTGCGTGCGGAACTCCAGATGAGGCGATATTTAATACGCGCGAACATGTCACGATTGCGCCGAGCGGGAAGTACTCGCTGTATGGTAGGCGCCAGACTTAGCCGTTACATATGGTTCATTCGGTTCACCCTTCGCTATTGGTCATTTCAGTGATCTGACCAATAGCAAATGCGTGAAATAGATAAATGGATGAACCGTATAAGTCTGGCACCTACCTATAGTCTAGCTGAATTTCCTTCAAATACCACCGCAACAGGCTATTTGCTGCATTTGACGAGTTGGCACAAGAAAACCAATTTGAATGCTGTAGCAAGGACTCGCCAAAGGCAGCGAAAAGGCGCAAAAGGCATGCGAGACGTGCTACTCATTAGAAGAATGATGGGACATAGATTATATGACCTGTGTCACCAGTTATCCTTGAGCTAGAGCTTTGCGCCACTCTAGCGCGTATGGCTTGGGCTTCCGCATTAGCCTCATCGATTGAAAATTCGCATGCTTGACAGTCGCGTTACGAATTCGTTGCTTCTACCGGAAAGGGAGTGCGTAGTTGACACAGACTGTGTGTATATGTTCTCAATTATCATGCAGTGTCATTGTACCTTTTCTGCAGACATGGCTGGCCGAAATGGAGCGAGCAACTATTACCAGATTTGTGAAAAGAAGTAACAGGAAGAGTAGTAAAGGTGTAAGCCAAATCTACATATGTCAACACGCAAGAGGCAACGGGGGAACCGTCGATCCTAAGCAAATGCGGAAACGGTATAGGGAGACAAAACGTGTTCACAAGAATTGTCCATCTTTTGCAAAGGTATTTTTAGAAGATTTATGGGCTGAATTGTTCATCTTACTTTTCATTGAGGCCTTGGAACGTCGTGATGGTTTGGTTGAAGCTGAAGCCTGCTTTGGTCATCTCGGACATGAGGTTAGCACCGCTCTCATGCCGTTATCAAAGGATGACGTGGAGATTGTCAAATCCATGCTCTTGGCGGGTGTTCCTCCTGGAAAGGTAGTGAATAAGTTTTGCATATGGTTTTATTATTTTTCTGTTTTTTATATTTTTGAACATTTTTTATATTTCTATCCTTTCCTAGATAGTCTCGGAACTGCATGACAAGAATTTCTTGCCGGACGTCGTCCCAGAACGGCAGCCACGACTTTACTACCTCACCCCGAGAGACGTAACGTAATTCCCGATCTTGTAATGAATTGTACTAAATTTGAATTTAAATTTGCAGTAATATCGCTTCTCGCTTCAAAATCACAGTCGCAAACAATGATCGGTCGGTTCGAACTAGAACTCGCTCTCAAAAAGCTCCGAATTCGAAACCAACCAACACCTTTTCTCAACACGACGAGATTTCTCATAATGCTGAGAGCACCTATCAAGATATCCAAAACGAGGATATTTCCGACTATGCTGAAGACAACCGCAGTTTGACACCTGCTTCATTGTCTGACGAAGTTCCGCTACAAGAAAGGCTTGAAGAAGCTCTTCGTGAAGCTCAACGAGTGCGTTAGCTCTGTCTTATTCATGACTTTGAGCTATGTTTATAATTGCAGATCCAAGCCCAAGTGGGCAAACGTGCGCGCCTTTATTACAAGAATGAGCGGCTCGATCTGTTAGAAGAATTGAATGGAAAACTTTTGGACGTGCTCGAGGAAATCGCAGAAGGGTTTGATTAGCTCAAAGTGGTTATGCGACCATCAGCTGGAATATTTCTCAAAGTTCTTGTTTTGTCTTTCTGATAAGGACGAAGTAGATAATATTTTTTAGTGTGGGAAATTTGTCAATCTGTTCACTGAGCATGAAGAATTTTGACATATGTTGTTGTTGAAATGCCTATATTAGTTTTTAGTTGGCAACTCTTATTGGTAAACCCGGCATCATTCCCAGGGATTGGTGGTCCTGCGATACAAGCATAAAGAAAGTGAACAGTAATTTGCAGAGGCACCTCTCGGGTACTCGTTCCCCTACCCGAACGAAGATACCTAATTTGTTTGTGCATGCTCATTCACTCAGATGTACCTTTTTGGCTTAGTAGGAAGAGCGATGCTTGAGAACGTCATCTTCCTGATTTATCTAATGTGACCTGTCATCGTGGCTGGAGGAGTCAAGCTGTTCACGGTAAAAGTTCCTTTCATAACACAGGATTCCCTCCAAAAAAAAGTTTATCGGATGTCTGATTGCTGATAACTCTTTTGTCTGGATAGCTTTCGCATATCTTCAGTTACCTCCTAGTAGGGCTAGCTTTAACTCAAATTTATAGTACATGAAGAAACACCCGTTGCCTTTCGTTACTGTAGGATTACGGTTTATAATCTCAGCTCATTGTCATTGTCACATTGTCACTGTTATCGCAGATCAGTCGCCAATTCAGAAAAATTCCAAAACCTCTGAAAATTTTTAATGTGAAATTTTTGAATACCCTGATTTGAGAAAAAGTTTTTTACATGTTTGTAGACAGCTGAATTGATATGATCAGATTTCTTATGATTATTAGGAAGGCGTAGTCATAGTATCTGTCGTAATTTTCAAATTAAATTACTACAAAGCTGAATGCTCATGGATTTACCGATGTTATCAACATGTTGATTTTTTGGTGCGAAATAAACTCTCGTTAGACTTTAGAAAGATCTTACTGTAGTTTCACGGTGACAACAGGTCGGTGATCTGTTTTTTAAAAAATATAAGTTGAAGCCAACCCTAAATGTATTACCTGAACTTCCGGGATAGCTGCTCTAATAGGACAGTTGATAGCGGTCAAACCTTCGAGGGATGACTGTGGACACTTGACTAGTTGCTGCTGCTGCACAACTTCCTTTTTTATCGAGGCACTATTTAATTTTCTTAGAAAGGAATTTTGTACTTAAATTTATGCTAACCTAATATAGACATTTTTCATGATAAATGTTGTTAAATGGTGTCACGAATCTTGTAATATTATGTATTATGTTTACCAATTTTTAAATAGCATTCCTTGCTTTCTGATCCGCTATGCCGGATACCTCTGCAGAATTTGCAGTTATTCTCTTATATTCAACATACCACTGGGTGATTTTAGGTTGACCTAATATAGATATTTTTTACGATAAACGTCAAGAGTGTGAAAACTTGTTGAGATAGTCGTTGGTCTCTATGTTTACTACTTTTCAAGTATAGCATTCTTTGCTTTTTGATCCGCTGTGCTGCATATCTTTGCAGAAGTGACAATTATTCTTTTGGATTCGATGGACATTTCTTGAAAAATCTGGAACCGATTCATTGAATTTTGCATTTGCAAATCGTGTTCAGTGGAAGAGGCTAGAAGAATTTAGGTCGAAAACAACGGATCGTTGAAGTTTCTCGCTCAATGATCCATTGAAGGATATTTTTGATTCTGGCAAAAATACTTGCAATTCAAAATTTGACGTATTTTTTTAGCTCAGTAGATCGAAACCATCAATTCAGCAGAAATCATCCTTGGGATTTCTTCGATGTTTTTGTGTCATGAATGGGTTTGGCACACAATCAATGGTTTCTCACGCATCTTTCTTTGAATTGCTCGCGAGGAAAACATATTTCACAGGAGACTTCGTGCACCAACTGAAAGCTTTTTTCTTGTTTATTGTATGTGCTTTTGTATCAATAGAAAGAATTCGCTTCGAAGCTGTGCTTTGGAAGACAAGAAATCCAATCCCAAAATTCTTTCTCCAAGAGATCGAGCTCCAAAGGTTTTGTGACTTTTCTTCAGAAAGTTTACAAAAGTGCAAAATTTTTAAACATGCACAATGATGGGTAGAAAGTTTTGGTACAAAGATATAGGGCACTCGAAAATCCGTGGCGGTAGCGCGTCCGCGCGCGACACGCACGCATATCCAACAACCGCTATTTTTTGGTTTTCATCTCTACTCGAATGGTTTTTCTGCTTACATATGATAGCATTCGAACACCGGAAGTAACTGAGCTGAGGGATGAGGTGATGCATTTTTGTATGAATGGGTTCTGCTCCTGTGGGCACAAAGACCGCAGTCAAATCCGTTGTCAGTGACAAGGTCAGTTTAGGGTCAAGCAAGGAGTGTGGCACACGATCGCTGGTTACGACCCCCCCCCCCCCCCCTGATTGCTGTCTTAATAAGACCCCCCTTCCCCCCCTGAACTATATACCTAAGATAGCATTACCAGAGTTGAGAAAGAGGTCAGGCACAAGTCTTTCGAACCCCCCCCCCCCCCTCCCATGAAAACCCTCAAACGACCCCTTCCTCCCCCCTATTAACCTCTGGACCTCAAAGTGTGACATTGTGGAGGACACCATCTTTTTTTAGAGAGTTTTCAGATTTCTGAGAGCTGTACGACCGATTTTCTGTGACTGCACTTTACAGTCACACGTAATTTGACGGCTGATTTTGATCTGAATGGGCATATTGAAAGGGTCATAATTTTCTTATGGGTGGGGCGTTCGGCTCCAAATTTCCAGTGTAGCAAGAAGAAGCTATGTGCTCAATACTCATACCAGCAATGGAGCGCTTTCTGGATTTTGAAGGCAAGTTAAGGGGGTGCGGCACACCCCCTTAAAAGCTGCGGCAGCCGCAGCTTTTAAGGGGGTGTGCCGCACCCCATTAACTATATCAAAAAAACATTTTTAGCGGACAGTATTTATATGAATCGATAGCCTAAACCTTGTAGATTCCATAGGACTGTTTGGAGCCTGATTTGTCTTCTTAGCTCTGAGTAATATTTGGTGAGAGCACAGCGATCAAAAGCGAAAAATGGAAAAGACGAAATTTTGGTTGGCTTCTAATTCCACAGTTTGCAGGTCTTCTGAAGCGGGATTCCTGAGGTGGACAAAGAAGGAGTAGTGCTTTGTCTTGAGTGCAAAAACGGATAGCTAGTTCACCTTTGAAACAAAGTAATTTGAATTTGAATTTGAATTTGCAAATTTGAATTTTCTTCTTTTTCAATCAAATCGGTGGCTATCTCCAACCTTCCTCTTCAGTTTAATCCTCCTCTCTTTTCGCGCATTGCTTTTCTCAGCATTCCTTTCATGTTCACATCTCCCGTGTACCGTTGTTTTCTTAAGGAAAGGAATGAAACTCTAAGCTGCTTTTTTTTAGTGTTTCTGAAAAATTCTTGCAGAACGCAAACCTGATCTGTTGTACTCTTCTCAGTCATTCCCAGCAAGTACAATATGTTGTTGAATTTTGATCTTCAAATTCTCATTTTTGTTGAATGGCGCATTTGCGCAGCGATCATTGAAGTTTGGCACTAATTATGGCCTTTGAAAGGCATGAAATAAACTAATTTAAATAGAATAAAAGTCATATATATATATTAGGTCATTCCGAAAGTAATTTCGCTTTTTTCAAACGGGCTCCACATTTGATGGAACAAAGATTTCTAAGAGATCTTGGTAGCATTCGACACAGCATTTCATCCTCTTTCCAATGATTATGAAATTGTTGCAACATAGTCAATGAGATTTCAGAAAATAACCAAAATCTGCGACCTATGCTTTTTGAGATGGTCAAGTTTCACAATTTTTTAAAACTCTTAGATCAATCTTCAGAAGGAGTTCAAGTAACGATTCGATAGAGCAAACCTTTTAGAATACAGTTCAACTTTTTTTCTTTTTCATAATTCGCCGTAATTTTTTAAAAGATTTTTCAACGCCATTGATTATGGCAGGCCTACATCAGCCACAGTCTCATCAAACATCATAGTTATTCGGAATTTGAGACTACCAAGATGGTGCTATGAGTTACCACTAATTTTACAAAGCAAGTGAGAGTTTACGGATTCGAAATATCAAATTTCGAGTTTTTCGGGTACAGCCTGGGGTTCCTTAAAAAATGAAATGATTTTATCCCCGAAAACTAAACGAATCGGAAACAAAAAACACCCATTAGAAAGAGGAAAAAATGCTGCATCGAATAGTGCCCGTGCTGCTCTTCCTTTGATGTTCTACGAGGATTTAGCTGTCCAAGTATGGAAATCGGTAGCATCGGTTGAAATTCTGTTAAAAGTGTTTGACAAGCTATGGAAAGGAGAAAAAAATTGTTTTGCGTCCTGTAGGGTTTGCTTTATAGACAAGTTACTTTTGCTTCTTCGGAGGGTTGATATAAAAGTTTAGAAAAATTATGAAACTTGACCATTTCAAAAAGCATAGGTCGCAGATTTTGGTTATTTTCTGAAAGCTCATTGACTGTATTGCAACAATTTCATAACTTTTAGAAAGAGGATGAAAGAGGATAAAATGCAGTGTCGAATGCTGCCAAGATCTCTTAGAAATCTTTGTTCCACCAAATGTGGCGCCCGTTTGAAAAAAGAGAAATTACTTTCGGAATGACCTAATATGTTTAGCGAGATCAATTTACAAGTTTAAATGTCGCAAGGCTGAAAATATGATCTTTGCTGGAAGAAATAGAATTGTGAAGAATTCATAATTGCGGGGAACTTATATGATACTCTGATCAGAAGATTAAAACTTTTTTGACAGGAGTACGCAATAGCGCCTGCGCACTATGCTCTATTTACAATCTGTTCCAACCGTGCGCGCGCACCCGCAGCTCTAGTGCTTTGCGCTGCGCGTGCGCGCGCTAAGCACTGCGTTAATATGAATGGGTAATAGGGTAGCGACGTTCTATAGCAAAATTAGACGCGACGCAATTCTGAGGCGATGTGGACGCGCATCAGGCCAATTTTTGTCTGATCCGGATTGAGACAGATTCTGTATGAAGCTGTTACCAAGACAGTAAGAATAAGATTTTCTCCACAATCTCAAAACCCAGCCATAGAACCTGTTTTTCAAATGAAAGATTGGTTTTTGGAGCAAAAATCTTTCCGATTCAAGTAATTATATAAGCTGCTGAGATTGATGGGTAAGAATTAGTCAGAACAACTCTTGATTTCTTGCCGTTTAGGTGCGTCCTTTTGTGTAGGAAGCTCTTCATCTATGTGCTGCAGTCATTCCTATAATTTTGAGTAAGCAACAATCAAATTACCGGAAAATGTACATTGGCTTGATAATTTTCATCTGACCCTTGCAATTCTGCTTGCTGCCCGGGAATTCTCCCTCATAAAATCATTTTTTGAAGGTCCCTCTCGCGATAACTTTGTGCTATGTGTTGATTTTTCTATCAACGTAAGACAAGTTCGAAGTTCCACCCATGATCATAACAAGAGTTCACTCTCATGTCGTAATAACTGTGGAAATGGCTTAAAGAGCGACGACGACACTTGTTTGCTTATCACAATGCAAGCGACTTCCGTCGTAGTGTTTTTCATCTGTCTGTGTGAGTAGACTTTATTGAAAATATGATATATTCCCTTCATTTCGCACTGTAAATTCGTCTTTAGGCTATATCGAGGGCTTCCCTCCAGATGCTATGATTGGCATAAAGTTCTCTAGCACGGAAAGAAATGAACGCGATGCCATAGAGCCGGAAAAATTGGTCGGAGTACGCGAGTTGGACGGTTCGTAGATTTTTGAAAGTGAAAGTTTTTATTGTGATCTATTCTGCTTTAGAAGGGGATTCTTCTGAGAAGATGGTTGGCTTAACAGCTCAAAGGCAGACAAGAAGGCTCACATCATCATTTGCGGAAGGAGTGAGTATCTTAACAAAAACGTCGATATGTCGCCAACAAGTTTCAGTTTTATTTGCTAAATTCTTTCTTCATCGCACATAGTCGCTGATATTTTGGTTAACAATCTACAATCTGTGCATTTGCGTACGAACGCATATTTTGACATATTTAGAGAAAGAGGCTTGAGCAGTTTTGTCGGTTTAGGCTGCTTTCATTATAATATGGTGTAAAATAGTTCTCCGATTCTAACTTTAACTTTTGAAATGATTTGAGAAAAACGACAACTTCGGAAAAACTTTTGTCAGTTAAAACCTAGGCAGCGAGAATCAGCAATATTTTTGCAAAAATTCTACAAAAATTTCTACAAAATTGCATACTCAAAAATATATATACAAAAAGTATAGTTTGCGCAATTGCACAGGTTATCAGAATACTCATTTCCACTCCTTTGGCAGATGAAGACGATGGCCGAGCAAACTGAGCGTGCGCGAATGTGGCGCGTGGCGTCTAGAATCAACGTGACTGGCACGCGCACTAATCATTGTGAAGCTGCGTCGCAACCGCTTTGCTTATGGCGGGCCAACCCTTCCTCCATCATTGAAGTTTCGTTGCCTGACTTACTATTAGGTTGGTGCACAATTCTTGCACCAAAAAATACAAAAAAATTATTTTAAAAATGCTTAAACAAAGTAGTCAACTTACGCGTTCTGCTCTATGTCATGTATATCAAAAGTAGTATTTTATAGTACACTAGCTGGCTTACCCGGCTCCGCCGTATGTTCCGAATAGAAAATTCCATTTCTTAACCGAACCGGACCAAACTTGGCACACATACACTTCGGGCCCCGGCGGGTGTCACAGTCCACTTTTCGTTATCGATTGATGTCGATTTTATCGATTTTTGCAAAATTTGAGCTAGGGGGCTGGGATTTTTCACAGGGGGGTAATCGAGCATGTTGATCACCCCCGTGGGGGTGATCAGCATGCTCGATTACACCCCTCTGCCAAATTCCAGCCCTGTAGCTCAAATTTTGCAAAAAAAATCGATAAAATCGATATCGATCGATGACGAAAAGTAGCCTATGACACCCGCCGGGGCCCGAAGTGTATGTGTGCAAAGTTTGGTCCCGATCGGTTCAGAAATGGAATTTTCTATTCGGAACATACGTACAGACAGACAGACAGACAGACAGACAAACAGACATTCAGCTTTATATATAAGACTAGCGACCCTACGGGTCGCTAGCAAGTGGGTCAGGGCAGATACAATATAAGGGCTTAGTTGTGACTAAAAATATTTCTGAAAAAGTTTTCTGTTCTTTTCCTGAGAACATTTTTGCGAAAAGGATTCCACAAAAGGATAACTGCTCGAAGAAGCGATAATCTCCACAAATCATTCAGCATTTCTCGAAATTCCTGCTACAACCATGCATGATATTATTCTTATCTAGTTTACACGCTCTTTATGCAAATCCCCTCCTCACAAAGACATTCAGATACCCCCCCCCCCCACTTTTCTACCCCCTCAAAGAGAATTTGCTCTTTCAGTTCTTCTCAACAAGTTCCATAAAAGATCGTTAAGTAGCAGAACATCTATCGTTTTGGAAGTAGAAATACACCATAAGAATTAGTGTACTACAAAAAACGTTTTTCTCTCAGAATCAATTTCGACAGCAACGAAATCAATCGAAACTTTGTTAAAGAATCCTTATTTTTTCGGTGAAGGAATATGAAGCTTTACTACAAAAAGGAGCCACCTAAAGACCGTCAATCATAAGAACTGCACAAACGTACATGAAATTTCTTTCCCTGTCCGATCAAATTGCCCTACGTGCCGCTTGAAGACCGTTTAAAAATTATAAGGACCGCCCCAAACATTCAAAAATCTGTTTCCCTGCCCGATCGGGTTGCCCTACCTGCCGCTTACAGACCGATAGTAACTATTCAAAAAAAAAGTTTATTCCCTACGTGCCGCTTGAAGACCATTTAAAAATTATAAGAAATGCCCCAAACATACAAAAATCTGTTTCCCTGCCCGATCGGGTTGCCCTACGTGCCGCTTACAGACCGATACTAACTATTCAAAAAGAAAGTTTATTCCCTACGTGCCGCTTAAAGACCGTTTAAAAATTATAAGGACCGCCCCAAACATTCAAAAATCTGTTTCCCTGCCCGATCGGGTTGCCCTACCTGCCGCTTACAGACCGATAGTAACTATTCAAAAAGAAAGTTTATTCCCTACGTGCCGCTTGAAGACCGTTTAAAAATTATAAGAAATGCCCCAAACATACAAAAATCTGTTTCCCTGCCCGATCGGGTTGCCCTACGTGCCGCTTACAACCGATACTAACTATTCAAAAAGAAAGTTTATTCCCTTCGTGCCGCTTAAAGACCGTTTGAAAATTATAAGAACTGCCCCAAACATACAAAAATCTGTTTCCCTGCCCGATCGGGTTGCCCTACGTGCCGCTTACAGACCGATAGTAACTATTCAAAAAGAAAGTTTATTCCCTACGTGCCGCTTGAAGACCGTTTAAAAATTATAAGAAATGCCCCAAACATACAAAAATCTGTTTCCCTGCCCGATCGGGTTGCCCTACGTGCCGCTTACAGACCGATACTAACTATTCAAAAAGAAAGTTTATTCCCTTCGTGCCGCTTAAAGACCGTTTGAAAATTATAAGAACTGCCCCAAACATACAAAAATCTGTTTCCCTGCCCGATCGGGTTGCCCTACGTGCCGCTTACAGACCGATACTAACTATTCAAAAAGAAAGTTTATTCCCTACATGCCGCCTGAAGACCGTTTCAAAATTATAAGAACTGCCCCAAACATCAAAAAAAATCTCTTTCCCTGCCCGATCGGGTTGCCCTACGTGCCGCTTACAGACCGATACTAACTATTCAAAAAGAAAGTTTATTCCCTACGTGCCGCCTGAAGACCGTTTAAAAATTATAAGAAATGCCCCAAACATACAAAAATCTGTTTCCCTGCCCGATCGGGTTGCCCTACCTACCGCTTACAGACCGATAGTAACTATTCAAAAAGAAAGTTTATTCCCTACGTGCCGCTTGAAGACCGTTTAAAAATTATAAGAACTGCCCCAAACATCAAAAAAATCTGTTTCCCTGCCCGATCGGGTTGCCCTACGTGCCGCTTACAGACCGGTAGTAACTATTCAAAAAGAAAGTTTATTCCCTACGTGCCGCTTGAAGACCGTTCAAAAATTACGAGAACTGCCCCAAACATACAAAAATCTGTTTCTCTGCTCGATCGGGTTTCAACAGACTTTTGTATACCAAAACGGTGACAAGTTTTCCTCTCTTGCACAGCAAACCTGCAGAGAATACAGGGCCTAAATATCACTCATCTCAGATCTCAGTAAAATAAAAACAAATTTCCTCACTCATCTTTCGTTTGTTTTGTTAGTTCTTTCAGACGTTCCGTTACATCTGCTCATTTGTATCTGCTATTTGTACCTACAGGCGGATGTCATATTTGGAGTAAAATCTCTCTCACTGAGTGTTTTCAAGATACTAAACACCTCACACAGAAGAGTCGGATCTGTAATGAACTCACGATCAGTTTTAGCTCCGATGTTACCGGGAGTACGCTTGGCAAATTTCTACCTCAAAATTCCCCTCTCCATAGAAAACAAATTTTCGGCGATAACAATCTTATTAGAAGCAAATATCAAAGATCCGGTCAGATTAGATTCCCCTCTCCTTAGAAACCAAATCATCGGCGATGACAATCTCTTATTAAGATATTCTCGAATGAGAAGAATCCAGAACAACAGTTACTGGAAGAAATTCTAGAATGAACGTGGAAATTAGAACAGTTCCTAGGATGGTCAAAACTGCAGACGTGAAAAATAATGACGATATCGATCGAAAACACGCCCGAAACATGCCGTTATGCATGTATGTTGTTTCAGTTGCCCATACTTACGCAATTTGGCACCGTTCCAAAGGCTTACGAAAATCTGGCATCGTGCCAACTGACTTACCGCTAATGGCAGCAATCCAATTCCAAAGATCAGTGTATTTCATCATAATTTTTACGTCTGCGTCCTCCTCGTTTGCCATAATCCAACTATCAAAGGATTAATGGGTAAACAACGAATTCGTTATATATTACGTAGTGATTTTAGAAAATCGATTTGAAAAAAAATCGATAAGTCATTTCAAAAAAATCGAAATTCGTAAATATTTGCAGAGACATCCAATCACTACCAACTTCTCTTAGTTAAAAAGAGCATGCCATAAAACTTGGACCAAAAATAAATTTAAATTCTAGTAGACGTTTTAGCAATTTTAGTGACTAAAAATCGAAAAATCACTTTATGGGTATTTCTCTTATTCACCTTGTATTGTTGCCATATGCCATCAAGGACTTTTGGCTTGAGCACCATCAGAAGGCGCAAGATTTGCTCTCTCTACTATGTATCGAACCAGAAGATTTCATTGCAGCTGGATGAAGTAACAGAATTTTGAAAATTTTGGTGCAAGAATTATGCATCAACCTAATAGTTAACCGATGGACTTATGTGCTGAGTGTCATATTTTGTTGATGAATTCTGAAAGTCACAAGTTGCTCTTCTACTTTTGCAAAATGTAGCCTAGATCATAAGTTCAAACTATGGTCTTTTACTAATTTGCAATCTCTAATAAGTTAGAACTTTATTTGGCAACGTGCTGCACTAATTATCATCACTTTGGTTCTTTGACGTGCTGCAGCGCAGCAGAAAATGATGTATGAAGTACGATCTGGGCGAAGCCCTTATTTCTAACAAGTTGCTTGAAAAACATTTCTTGCACTACGTCTTGTAACTACACATATAGTAGTTCTCATTTTAACAGTAACTTTGTGTAATCGCACAACTTTTCATAACTTCAGTAAAGCAGGAGGGTGGCTACTGACTATAGCATTACTGAAAATGACAAAAGGGCAAATTGCAAATTATCGCAAAAAGGAAGCGCATGCATAAGTGCAAACTCAAAAATGGTGCAATTATGTACCGCTGAAATAAGGATGAGTGTAGGCGGCCTTCGACGAATTTTTGGAGATTTTCAGAATTTTTTTAAAAATAGGCGAATTTTCATATTAAGCAAGTCTGAATCTTCATAATTGTCAATCAAAAATTACTTCGATCATTTGCAAATAAAAACAAGTCACTCAATTCTATAATCCAGATATGCTACTCCCAAAATTCATTCGAGAAAGAGGACGGGAGGAGGGGTATCCGTTTTTAGGACCTGTCTGTGCAAATGTCGAACAATTATTTCTGTTCAGTTGCAAATCTATTCTACTCTTTAACTGAACATTATAAATTTCAGAATATCGGTGAAGATGTTGGCGGCTTGATAACCGGCAGTTTTTGCTCGGACAACATGGAGTATTACCGATCTCACTGCACAAATTTTGTTGCTGAAGATCCTGATCGAACCGTTCAGGCGGCTGTCCTTAAATTTTGCACCTGGTTTGAGGATAGGTGCCCGCACAGATCTTAACGGATTAATCAAGAACTTTGCGATTTGAAGTGACCCAAAGAGTTTGATGTATAACAAACCACTGCATCCTCGTAATACACCCAAGGACTACAGGATAAGATCTTCCGAGGCTACACGTTCACAATACCCGAAGGATATACTCTGATTCCTTTGTATATATGTGTGTTGTATGTATCATCTATATATATTATAATAAGCGGCTTAATCTGAAGTTGTGTGGAGTTTGTCCGTTACGAAATTACAGTGAGGAATGATTTACGATAATAAACATCATGTGAGGTTAAGATAGCGAGTATGGTTCATTTTTAACTACGGCTCACGTTGCAATAAACCGAACTATGATTCGAGAGCTCTCAGATAGGGAGTTTACCACGGTTCACGATGCCAGTGCGAACCTCTGCGAAGCAGAGGTGAAGCACTGGTATATATATAAAACTCAAACACTGTACCGTGTTTGTTAGGATGTTTGTGGCTTATAGACTCCTTTGTATGTGAACCAAAGAGGCTGAATTTTGTTTCCCTATAAACAAGCCACGGCGCAAAAGATAGGCTACTTTTTTCGACAATTCGCTGGGTCCTTCTATCGATTTATTGATTTTGTTTACTAAAATCTAGGAAAATGAAGGCTATACCATTCATTTCTCCAAGTGAGTAGTAAGGGGTGGTAGAGATCATTTACATTTTGCGGTGAGGAGCATGCGGTGTCATAAAGCGAGCCGGTCAAGAAAGAAGACTATTCACCACGGATACTACACGAGCGCTAAAACTGACATGGAGGTGAAGCAGGAGAGAACAGAAGATATGAACTGAAGAAAGTGGAGGACCGGTAAGTATACATCTTGAAGCACACCCTATGCTGGGCCATGCTGGACTCTCGGCCCGGGCGGGACCGGGAGCCGCAGCTAGTGACTTATAATAAAGCGCGTGTCTGTCTGTCTGTGTGTGTGTTTATGTCTGTCTGTCACGAAATTCATAGAGCGTGTTGTAGGCAAGGTCTTGAGTTGAAATTTTGGTCATAGTACCCTATCATCATGTAGGTAAACAGCGCAAAAGCACAAACTGATCCGATAACTGGAACCCAGAAAACCGTGCGTCAAACGAGTACTCTGCGTTGATACCACTGCTT